>OZ002728.1:33939751-34322087 GCA_963924305.1 Polygonum maritimum
CTGTAAGCTCTCTCATCCTTTTCCAGTTCCACTTCTTCTGCTCTTGTTTTAAAGAAATACACTCTAGTGAATTCACAGAAAATTTCTGTAGACTACATATCAATTTTTTGTATGCGTGTATTCCAGTTTCATGTAGTTGAGCCAAAATAAATGGTGAGCCGAGCCTAGCCTTCCAAAAATCAAGAACGATTTCGGAGTTTTCTTGATCGTCTTTTCTAATATTGTTTCCATTACGTTGATGGCTCGGTAAGCGATTGTCCGTTGTATTTCTTGGCCGCATTTTGGTTAACAAACTACTAGTCTAGTGTGTTTGATTTAGAACTGGAATGCAGACCGAAAGATTTAGAATTCCACACATTGGCAATAGATTTGAAGAACAAATTGACCACTGAGTTGCACAAACGTGACCATTGAGTTGCACAAACTTGACCACTGAGTTGCACAAACGTGACCATTGAGTTGCACAAATAGAATTCAACACATTGACAATAGAGTTGAAGAACAAACTGAGTTGCACAAACGTGACCATTAAGTTGCACAAACGTGACCATTGAGTTGCACAAATAGAATTCAACACATTGGCAATAGAGTTGAAGAACAAATTGACCACTGAGTTGCACAAACGTGACCATTGAGTTGCACAAACGTGACCATTGAGTTGCACAAATAGAATTCAACACATTGGCAATAGAGTTGAAGAACAAACTGAGTTGCACAAACGTGACCATTGAGTTGCACAAACGTGACCATTGAGTTGCATAAATAGAATTCAACACATTAGCAATAGAGTTGAAGAACAAATTGATCACTGAGTTGCACAAACGTGACCATTGAGTTGCACAAACGGGACCATTGAGTTGCACAAATTGAATTCAACACATTGGCAATAGAGTTGAAGAACAAACTGAGTTGCACAAACGTGACCATTGAGTTGCACAAACGTGACCATTGAGTTGCACAAATAGAATTCAACACATTGGCAATAGAGTTGAAGAACAAATTGACCACTGAGTTGCACAAACGTGACCATTGAGTTGCACAAATAGAATTCAAAACATTGGCAATAGAGTTGAAGAACAAACTGAGTTGCATAAACGTGACCATTGAGTTGTACAAACGTGACCATTGAGTTGCACAAACGTGACCATTGAGTTGCACAAGTAGAATTCAACACATTGGCAATAGAGTTGAAGAACAAATTGACCACTGAGTTGCATAAACGTGACCATTGAGTTGCACAAACGTGACCATTGAGTTGCACAAATGAAAAAAATCAAAAAAAAAATCGGAAAAAAGGAAAAAAAAAACGAAAACGGAAAAAACAGAAAAAAACGGTTATAATTCGCGTATTAAAAACGCGTATAAAACGCGTATAAAACGCGAATAATACGCGAATTATACGCGTATTATACGCCCGTGTGGCTTGTTGGGCTGTTTTCCCTCCGCGTGATGGACGACCGAGATTCATTCCTATTTCCTACCATAATAATCATTCCTACCGGATCCGGACCCTATATATATATATTGGTTGTCTATGATGGAAATAAAATCTTTGATGTTGTTTATTTGCAAAGGCATATATAAGGTACATAAGGATAACAAGTTTATCGGACTGTAATGAGTCACGGGTCAATCGGGTTGGGTCGTTGCGGGTTTTTGGGTCGGGTCGGATCAACCCAACGGGTCAAGAGTAACAATTGTTTTACCAAAATTTAAAGATAGTATTATTTAAATAATAAAATATAACAATAAAATATTGTAATAATAAAATATAAAATATTTTTCGTAGTAAATTTTATATATTGTAATATAATTTAAACTATAATAAATTGGGTCCGACCCAATGCCCAATGGGTTCAAGTTTCAATCGGCTTGGTTGAAATTGGGTCACGTGTCTAAATTTTCAGGTACGGTTAAACCCTAAAAATTCGGGTCGAGTCGGATTTGCGGGTCGGGTTAGCTTTTGACAGGTCTAGCAACTACGCAATCTATTAAAAACATATTTCATAAAGTATTTTTATTTAAAGAAAATTTGAACAGATATTTATTTAATAGTTTTTTATTTTTAATTTATAATATGTGGATATCTCTATTTGAAATGTTTTAAGTTAAAATTTTAACGAAAATTGAGCATTAATTACTTAGAAAGAAAAATTAAGAAAAAAAATAAAAGACAAAATTTTAATCAAAAAATATTTAAATGACCTATTTTCGTTTTTTTGATAACCAAATGTCCAATTTTTGCTTTTTTAATACCCAAATGTCCAAAAGTTATTTTTAATACTCAAATGTCCAAAGATAAACCTTTTTAATACATATCTAGTACTCCAGCCATTAATTTTCCCTTGGTGGGTTTTAGCTTTTGTTTTCTATATAGAACTAATAAATTTAACCTCACGGATTTGGACCATCACCTCCTTTTATTTACGGCCAAATTTTGCGCAGTCCGAAATTTCGGTTGCGCACTCCAGTATGGACAGATTCAGAAACCGTACATAATTTTTCAAAAAAGCCGGATTTAATATGGACAGATTCAGAAACCGTCCATAATTTGAGAAAAAACCCGGTCCCGTGTGCGGGTCTAGGAAATGTAGATAGGAACCGGAATTTGTCTGGACGAGTTTTGGACAGGTTTAGAACCCGTACAAGTATGGACAGGTTTAGAACCCGTCCATATTTTTGACATTTTAGGTCAAAATTATGGACAGTTTTAGAACCCGTCCATAAGTTTAATAACCCCCAAATTTCATCCGCCGTCATTCTCTGCCTCATTCATCCGCGTCCATGGATCGAGCGAGAGAGGAGGAGGAAGGCCGAGTCTCGACGGCGGCCGCGATTCCGGGTGGCTCGGAGGAGGTTGCAACCGCCCAATGTTCGACCGGTGTGGATCCGGCACAAGTTTCTTCAACGGTTCTCGAAACCGTTCAAAGGTCGCCGGGTCTCCAAACCGTTCAAGGGTCGTCGGCTGCGGTTCCGGGTGGCTCGGGCGGGTCCAGTATCGCAGAGGAGCGGGGAGGGGCGGTGGTCCAGAGCGGGGAGGGAGGAGCGGCTGTGGGGAGCGGGGAGGGAGATGCGACGGGCAGCGATGGTGGTCCGGCGGCATCAAAGGTGGCTGGAGAGGTGTTGTCGGCCGCGGTTCCGGGTGGCTCGGACGGGTCCAATATCGCAGAGCAACGGGGAGGGGCGGTGGTCCGGAGCGGGGAGGGAGGAGCGGCTGTGGGGAGCGCGGAGGGTACCCAAGCGGATGGTGGTCCGGCGGCGGCATCAGAGGTGGCGGGCTGCGATCCGGATGGTGGTCCAGCGGCGGCATCAAAGGTGGCTGGAGAGGTGGCGCCGGCGGTGAATTTGGCCGGAGAAGGTGGTCCGGTGATGAATTTGGTCGGAGAAGGTGGTCCGGCGTCCGAGGAGACCACAGCTCGTATGGAAGGGGAAACAGGGTCGATGGTAACGGAGGTTGCGGACCCGACTCGTAGAGAGCGTCAGAGGAGACTGACTGATTCGGTATTTTTAAAATTAAATTTTGAATATTTCAATTTATTTAAATAATTGATAATTTATATTTAATTTTGATAATTTCATGTTAAATATTTTATAGTTTGCGAAATATATATTAAATGACATGCATGTTCGTACTTTATGTTATAAAATGTTAGTAGCTAGAAATCATATTTTAGAATTCTCTATAAAAATTATATTATATAATTTGTTAGATTAGAAATTAAATTATAGAAATTAGAATTCGTACCTTAGAAACAATACAATTTTTTAGATTCGAAATTATATTAAGTTGATTCATATTATTTGTTATAATAGAAATTAGTTTATAGAAAATAGAATTCGTACATTAAAAATATTATCTTAGAAACTAGAAACCGTATCTTAGAAACTAGACATCTTACATTAGAAATATTATAATTTCTTAAATTATAAATTAAAGTATAGAAATTGAGAATCGTACCTTAGAAGTAATATAAGTTCATATACTAGAAAATATATCATGTCTAATAACAATCTTAAATAGGAAAAAAGAAATTATGATGAATTTGAATTAAATTAAATGAAATGTTGGAAATAAATTAAATAATAAAAATATATTAAAAAACAGGATGTAGTGGCACACATTCGAGAGACTGTAGATGGTAGTAGACATCTCGATAGGCGGAGAGTCACGGCTTCTAGTCGTAAGAGGCAACACGAAGAGTCGTCCTTCCAGACCGAGGATTCTGTACACGACATGGGTCAGTCAAGCACCCCTTCTATCGACGTCGAGCACACAGCTAGTGACGGCCAGGACATGTCATTTATAGATGAGCCCCCCCAGACCGAGCCTTCGTCATTGTCGCATTCTACGAGGTCCGACCCTCCACCTTCGGATGCGAGGATAGAGGATGATCCTCCAGAGAGAGACGTCCCGGAGGAGTTGATTTTAGATGAGAGGATGGAGGATGCTCCTCCAGTGAGAGACATCCCGGAGGGGTCACCATATGGGCTCACGGACAGATCAGTGCTACAGAGTTTTGATGGACACATCGCGGACGTGATTTGGAGGGCACGGAGGGATGAGCATGATAGATACGTTAGACGTCTCATGTGTCAG
This sequence comes from Polygonum maritimum, assembly GCA_963924305.1. NCBI lineage: Eukaryota > Viridiplantae > Streptophyta > Magnoliopsida > Caryophyllales > Polygonaceae > Polygonum > Polygonum maritimum. Next base: position 33,944,349 of record OZ002728.1, read on the forward strand.
AGCAGACCGAAGGAGTTTGCTGGTTGGAGATCTGTCATTCGGAGGTCCGACGCCGATGTTGTTGAGGGCTCGTGGTTGTGGATCGCCCGATAGACTCGTCTGACAGAGCTACTGGACTTTGATTTCGGGAATGTCGATCACGCATTGATATCTGCTTTTGTTGAGCGCTGGCAGCCCGAGACCAGCAGTTTTCACTTTCCATGGGGCGAGATTACTGTGACGCTCCACGATGTTGCCTGATGCGATCCCTTCCCTTACTCCGAAGGAAGAGGAAGACGCCATGACAATGCGTTCGGACGGACCCATTACTCGAGCTCGTGCTAAGGCCATCGCTCAAGCAACGGCGTCCTTTGTATGGCGAGCCTCTCAGTCCTTTAGCTTAGTCCTTGAAGAACCACCTACATGGGTGCTGAGCGTCCTTAAAGCCAATCCTGAGGAAGGGGCCCTGGCGTCCCTACCGGCACCCTAGAAGTCCCCATCTCTAGAGGACGCCTGCTGCCAAGGACAATCCTAGGGACTGCACTAGGGCATCCCAAAAATTCCAGCAGCTTCCCTTCTAGCGTCCTCAGCATTAGAGTCCCTCAGCTCATGAGCAGAGTCCTTAGCAGAGTCCTCAGCAGAGTCCTCAGCAGAGTCCTCAGCAAAGTCCTCAGCAGAGTCCCTCAGCTCATGAAGGGAGTCCTCAACAGAGTCCCTAAGACTTGTTTGTTCTAGTCTTTGTCTTGCCTTTTCCTAGCTAGCTAATGGATAAGTATTACCTTTTGTAGTAGAGACAAGAATATTAGGTCAAATTAGTTGTCTGGCCATTTATAGTATGCATAGGGTATTGGGCCAAGACTTGCATGTTTTAGGCCCAGCCCATAAATGCTAGGGTTTCCTTTTGTTGCCTAAGAGCCTCCACTATATAAGGAGCTCTCCTCTCTTGTAATCTTCACGTTTGCAATCAATGAGTTTTGGCTTGAATCGAGTGATATCTCTTCCCCAAAACCGTGAACGTCAATCCTTCTATCCCTCTTCTCCGACGCCCTCATTTCCCCGACCTCCGGTCGTTTCCTCGTTCGACGGCGAGTTCTTCCACCCGTCGAGTCCTTACCACCGTCCCTATCTCCGCCACCAGCGTCCCTACCACATCCACCAGCGTCCCTACCATCGTCCCTCGGACCAAGCGTCCCTCGGACCAAGCGTCCCTTACTCCCAAAACAAGTGCGTCCCTTCAAGGCACGGTTGAACCCCGTGGGTTGGTCACACGGCCGTCCCCATCTCAACCGCCACTTTCAAGACGTGCCCATTGCTTCTTGTTGGTGCCGATGTCCCTCACATCTTCTAGCACAGTCCCTAATGATCCGGCCGTCCCTAGCGCCGTGGCTTCCCTTCTAGAGGACTTCAAGGACGTCTTCCCTGACGACCTTCCCCCAGGCCTTCCACCACTACGTGGAATTGAGCATCAAATCGACTTGATGCCCGGGGCCTCGCTACCAAATAGAGCTCCTTACAAAGCTGGCCCAGATGAAACCAAGGAACTCCAAAAGCAAGTGCAAGAACTCCTTGAGCGTGGCTATGTAAGAGAGTCCCTAAGTCCTTGTGCCGTGCCCGTCATTCTAGTCCCTAAAAAGGATGGCTCCTGGCGCATGTGTATGGACTGCCGTGCAATCAACAACATCACCATCAAATACCGGCATCCAATTCCTAGGCTCGATGATATGTTGGACGAGCTCCATGGTGCCACCTTGTTCACCAAAATCGACTTGAAGAGTGGCTACCACCAAATCCGCATGAAGGAAGGCGATGAATGGAAGACAGCCTTCAAGACCAAATTTGGTCTCTAATAGTGGCTTGTCATGCCTTTTGGTCTCACCAACGCCCCAAGCACCTTTATGAGACTCATGAAACATGTCCTTAGGGACTTCATTGGTAAGTTCCTTGTGGTCTACTTTGATGATATCTTGATTTATTCAATGAATCTCAATGACCACACGGAACACATTAAGTTGGTATTGGCACGCTTACGCCGTGAAACACTCTTTGCCAACTTGGCTAAGTGTACCTTTTGCAAGCCTTCCACTGTCTTCCTTGGCTTTGTGGTCTCTAGTGTTGGTTTACAAGTGGACGAGGAAAAGATCAAGGCTATCAAGGACTGGCCTACTCCAAAGAGTGCAACGGAAGTCCGCTCCTTCTTAGGACTCGCCGGCTTCTACCGCCGTTTTGTCCATCACTTCAGCGTCCTTGCTGCCCCATTGCATGCCTTAACCAAGAAAGGCACAATCATAGAGTGGAAGCAGCATCATGAAAAGGCGTTCCAAAGCCTAAAGGACTCCCTTTGTAATGCTCCACTCCTACAGCTCCCGGACTTCACTAAGCCCTTTGAGATCGAGTGTGATGCGTCAAATGTTGGCATAGGCGGCGTCCTCCACCAAGAACGCAAGCCAATTGCCTACTATAGTGAGAAGCTCACTGGAGCTCAGTTGAACTACCCCACATACGACAAAGAGTTGTACGCTCTTATTAGAGTCCTCAAGACTTGGCAACACTACTTGTGGCCACGGGAGTTCATCATATACAGCGACGACGCGGCATTGTCTTACCTCAAGAGTCAAGCACACCTCAATAGAAGACACGCACGCTGGGTCGAGTTCTTGGAGACGTTCCCTTACGTCGTCGATCATAAGAAAGGTAAGGAGAATGTGGTTGCGGACGCCCTTTCTCGCAAGTACACCCTCCTTTCTTCCCTTCAAGTTCGCTTACTTGGCTTTTCCATGTTAAAGGAGCTTTATGCTTCGGACCCCTTCTTTGGTCCCATCATGGAAAAGGCCACGCCTTCTCATGCCATTGATGGCTACTTTCTCGATGAAGGGTACTTATTCAAGGCTGGGAAGCTATGCGTCCCTAAGTCCTCTATAAGGACTCTTTTGATAAAAGAAGCGCATGAGGGCCGTGGTCATTTTGGCGTTAATAAAACCCTTGCTGCTTTGCGTGAACACTTCTTTTGGCCTCACATGGCTCATCATGTCACGAAGTATTGCAAGAGTTGTATCACTTGCCAAAAGGCCAAGTCCACTAGCCATAATCATGGACTTTACTCTCCCTTGCCTATTCCGCATGCTCCGTGGGATGACCTTTCAATGGACTTCATCACGGGACTGCCTAGGTCCAAGAGGGGTAAGGACTCCATCTTTGTAGTAGTGTGTCGTTTTTCAAAAATGGCCCATTTCATTGCGTGTACAACGACGAACAATGCAACGGACGTGGCTTGTTTGTTCTTTGAACACGTCGTTAAGTACCATGGCATCCCCCGCACAATCATAAGTGATAGGGACGCCAAGTTTGTGGGACATTTTTTTAGAACACTTTGGGGAAAGTTAGGCACCAAATTACTATTCTCTACTTCCTTCCATCCCCAAACCGATGGCCAGACGGAAGTCACCAATTGGACCTTAGGCTCACTCCTTCGAGTGATGCTTAAGAACAACCCACGCCGGTGGGAGGACTTACTCTCTACTGTAGAATTTTGCTATAACAGGTCCAAACACTCGGCGCACTCTATGAGTCCCTTCGAGGTTGTCTATGGGCGTAATCCGCTTACTCCCCTTGATCTCTCACCCCGTCCCTTGCATCAAGGAGAACACTTCGATGCGGCCAACCGTGCTGAGTACATCAAGAAGCTGCACATGAGGACGCAGGAACGCCTTGAGCGTCGTGCCCAACAATATGCCAACCAACATAACAAGGGACGCCAACAGTTCATCTTTGAGCCTGGGGACTTGGTTTGGCTCCAGTTGCGTAAGAGTCGCTTCCCTTCAGCCCGGAAGACAAAGCTCCACCACCGGGGGGACGGTCCCTTTCGCGTCCTTGAGCGGATTGGACCAAATGCTTACAAGCTTGAGCTACCAGATTCCTATGGGGCCGTCCATGCCACTTTCAATGTCGCGGACTTGTCGCCATACATGGACCCTGAAGATGACCACCTTTTGGAGGAAGTGGGGACGCTTCCCACTCAAGGGGGGGAGGATGATGCGATCCCTTCCCTTACTCCCAAGGAAGAGGAAGACGCCATGACAATGCGTTCGGACGGACCCATTACTCGAGCTCGTGTTAAGGCCATCGCTCAAGCAACGGCGTCCTTTGTATGGCGAGCCTCTCAGTCCTTTAGCTTAGTCCCTGAAGAACCACCTACATGGGTGCTGAGCGTCCTTAAAGCCAATCCTGAGGAAGGGGCCCTGGCGTCCCTACCGGCACCCTAGAAGTCCCCATCTCTAGAGGACGCCTGCTGCCAAGGACAATCCTAGGGACTGCACCAGGGCGTCCCAAAAATTCCAGCAGCTTCCCTTCCAGCGTCCTCAGCATTAGAGTCCCTCAGCTCATGAGCAGAGTCCTTAGCAGAGTCCTCAACAGAGTCCTCAGCAGAGTCCTCAGCAAAGTCCTCAGCAGAGTCCCTCAGCTCATGAAGAGAGTCCTCAGCAGAGTCCCTAAGACTTGTTTGTTCTAGTCTTTGTCTTGCCTTTTCCTAGCTAGCTAATGGATAAGTATTACCTTTTGTAGTAGAGACAAGAATATTAGGTCAAATTAGTTGTCTGGCCATTTATAGTATGCATAGGGTATTGGGCCAAGACTTGCATGTTTTAGGCCCAGCCCATAAATGCTAGGGTTTCCTTTTGTTGCCTAAGAGCCTCCACTATATAAGGAGCTCTCCTCTCTTGTAATCTTCACGTTTGCAATCAATGAGTTTTGGCTTGAATCGAGTGATATCTCTTCCCCAAAACCGTGAACGTCAATCCTTCTATCCCTCTTCTCCGACGCCCTCATTTCCCCGACCTCCGGTCGTTTCCTCGTTCGACGGCGAGTTCTTCCACCCGTCGAGTCCTTACCACCGTCCCTATCTCCGCCACCAGCGTCCCTACCACATCCACCAGCGTCCCTACCAGCGTCCCTCTACCAGCGTCCCTACGACAGTGCCAACATCCCTTCCGCAGCACAGCTACCAGAGTCCCATCCACAGCTACAAGAGTCCCTACCTCAGCTTCCACCTTCCCTAACTCAGCTTCCGCCTCCTTATGTTTCCCTCAATAGTCGGATAAGGCCCAACTCGTAACCTAAATCCTTGGCCAAGCGATTCCTTCTTGGAGTCCCTAGAAGGCGAACGCATCATTGCCATCCTCCTTGGTTTGCCCATCGAGGGTCATGAGGTTGCCCACACGTTCACATACCCCGAGTGTAGGGACCTAGTTACGTACATGTTCGGTACGGAGGACGACTATCTTTTACCTGGGGAGCCTGACTTCCTCAGCAGCCTGAAGACGGGCCGTCTCCACGGTCACCAGTTCTTTGAGCATGTTCGATCGATGATAGCTTCCGACTCCCCCCCTGAGTGCATAGTTGCCGGTTTTTTGTGGCATGCTATGGCCACCAGCTTGTTCGTGGACAAATCCAAGAACAACTTAGACATTCGTCTGCTGCCGCTGTTTGAGGACTGGGGTCGGGTTACGAATCCGTCCATGGACGGGTTACGAATCCGTCCATGGACGGGTTACGAATCCGTCCATGGACGGGTTACGAATCCGTTCATGGACGAGTTTGTAGCCACCATATATTAAACCGTTAATTTTTTAATATAAACCCGGGAATCTAATGTCCAATTAAATCTATAAAAAAATATTACGTTCCCTCCATATGTAGTGGTAGTCAAAAGTGGAACTACAATGTCTAACAAGAATTACAATCTTAAGTTAAAATATCATTCCTTCCACTTCTCTCTCGTTGAACGACATAGTCTTGCATTCGGCTCTCGTAGCGGTGGTGCCATCCTTCCACACTCGGGTACTTGTAAATTGTCCATTGCCTAGGTGGTGGAGGAATAGGACAATCATCGTTTAAGAACAAAATCTATACACAACATAACAAAATCAAAATTTATTAACACATTTATGTTAAAAACATCAATATTTAGTAATAATGTGTTCGTTTAAGAAAACATACCGGTACAAAATGTCCGGCGGAGGGGGACCCGACAAGTGCAATAGCATATAACATGGAAGGAGGATCGGCTCCATCGGGGGCCCACAATGGGAGACATGTGTGCAGCCCATATTTACTCAACACAACGAGGGACACTTGGTACAAAGTTGCAAACACCAACCCCATCATCGGAACTAACATCCAAGCGTCTCGAGGGCACGGAGAACTTGTCATGCTCACCTCCCGAACAAGCCTCTCTATCCCCCCCCTCTTCCTCGTACACCAAGCCCCAACGATGTTGATGTTCTAGAATGAACCTCAAGAGATTCAACCGAACCTCTGTGTACTTGCTTTCATCCTCACCAAGTAAAACGGCAAGTGATCGATACCCGCAATGACCATCGCCCTCTACATTTTGGACCCCGGAGATGTAAGGAAACATGAAGGGGTCAATCGTGTCATGACCCCAATCAAAATCAAGATAATAAGTGCACTTAGACGACAGAGCAGGGGATCGTTTCTCCTCCTCCTTCTTCTTCTTCTTATTCTTCTTCTCCTCCTCCCTCTTCTTCTTCTCTTCCTCCCTCTTCTTCTTCTCCTCCTCCTTCTTCTTCTTCTTTTCTTCATCCTTCCTCTTCTTCTCCTCCTCCTTCCTCTTCTTCTCCTCCTCCCTCTCATTCCTCTTCTCCTCACTCCTCCTCTTCTTCTCCTCCTCCTTCCTCTTCTTCTCCTCCTCCCTTTCCTTCCTCTTCTCCTCCCCCCTCTTCCTCTTCGTCGTCGTCCTATCAATGCCCTTACCATTCTCCTCGTCAACATACTCCTCCCATGTCGGATCCCTCGTAGTACTACGCTTCTTCTCACTCCCCCTTGACCTTCCCTTATCGGTTTCACCACGCGAGGGCTCTTGCACACAAGACGAACGCGGGTCTTCACACTCCAAGACCTTTTGGGCGACCTTGAAGATAGTGTCCTTGGGAACTTCCTCCGCTTTCAACTTGGACCAAAACTTTCCCAATATCTTCTTCTCGTACGAAGCTTTGATCCCATCGTCGGGCAATCGATCATTCGGCCTCAAACCTTCCCACCGGACTTGCCTCCAATATAAATCAACTTCATCGGGGGGCAACGGGATGCCTTCTTCAACGTATCTCTTGATCGTTTGGGGTGTGGGCAATCCCATAGAAGTTTTCCACCAACGGTCTCCATGTCTCTCCTCGTCGGATATCTTCCCATCTTTTGCTCTTTTAACTTGTGTCAATAGCAATTGAATGCATTGTCTCGAACAATTTTCCAATATGCGGTGGAAGAAAACCTTCTTCCATTCGGGACCACTTAGTATTTCAACCGGTGCCCCCGATCTACTCCTTCCCATCTCCTCTTGGACTCGGTGAAATTGATCCACAAACATGTTATCGATGTGTTGTATGATTGTGTCGAAACCTCCGACGGAAGATGACAACATGTCCTTGAGCATAGAGTGTTGAGCCTCAACCCTATAAGACAAAAATGCATATATGTATATATACAAAACGATTCGGAGAAAATAATATTGAAGAAGAGTCATAGGAGGGTAAGGTTACCGGTTAGTTGATCTTGTTCCAAAATGGAGAATATGATCGGACCATGCACTCACTAGCTTGTCCTTATGTGGAGTGAACCATGTCTTCTCAACATACGACACCAAACCTTGTCCATCTTTTGCATTCCATATATTCCGAAAATGGTCAAGTCGGGCCTCGTATTCCTCCTTGGTGTGTGCCCTCATAACTCGACGTACGCTACTTGCAAATCGGTCGGCGTCTATACGTTGCAATTTTGCATATGCCCTCACGTTCCGAGCCACATGTACTTGACACAAGAAGTGGGGGACCTTGAAGACGTGCTTCACCGCTTTCAATGCTCCAAGCTCTCGATCCGACATGAAACAACGCGGCTTTTTTTTGTTGAATAAGAACTTCAAACGCGTGAGGGCCCAAGTGAAGTACTCCGTCTTCTCCTTCTTCATGAAGACAATAGCAATACAATACGTCAAGTTTGTGGATGTCATCCCTACAAACTCCAAACAAGGCCATCCGTACCTACAAGAATGACAACCAATAGTTATATATCGAGAATTAATGTCCACCAAAACAACTGAATAACAAAAAAGCGGTACATAAATGCGATGACATACCTATTTGTCTTGTACATGCAATCCATGATAACGACATTCGGAAACATCCTCAACAAATGTCGTGAGTCCGGATGACTAATAAACAACGCGCTCATCGCCGACTGGCCATCCTTTTCCTTCTTGGTCATTGTGTCGGTGAAGTATCCCTTCTCCTTCAACCACGCCAAGGAGTATTGTGTCACGTTCAATCGACCCATTGATTTCTTCCTTTGAGAAGCCTTCAGTAGGGTTTCGGGATTGCGATGGACTAAGTCCATAAAGATGGGCTTAGGCTTCATACCCGACGTACTAGCGCTTATTATGTGAGCGCGCTCCTCCTCGCTAAGACGATGGGCACCCCTAACCCCTTTCAAATTTGGGGGAAGCTCATGGTTATGGTACCCTCTTATCACCGATAGCGTCCAACGAGAGGGTGTATAGGAATTCCCTTTGCTCAACAACCCATGCAACTCAAACGGACACTTGGCCCTCTTCGATTCCCGTGTTTTCTTCACCTCCTTCTTCCTCGCCGATCTATACGTACCCGACCTATAACAATGAAGAATGATCTTCTCGGGTTTGGACGACTTAGTCGAAATGAGCATAGATAGACCAAGACCGGTCTTTCTAGCCCATTGTCTCAACTCTTCCATTGTATCAAACCCGTCATTTGCAAAGTGCGTAGAGAAGTCGACTTGTGTGTGATCATAATGCTCACTAGACGGACAAACCTATGAATAAAATGGAAAGTTTATAAACAACTCGTAATAACTATGAACTTGCAAAATTTCAACAACATGCAAATAAATAATCATGTACTAAAAAATTATAAACAACAATTACAAAATCAATAACCATTTTTCATGACAATATAGTATTGAAATAAATATACTACAATGCATAATAATAAACCTATCAATCATTATCATTCAAGAATTCAATTTTGAACAACAAAATAATTTCAAGTTTCAACCTAAACTTAAATCGATAAATTTAAATTTGAACGGCAATAGATAAGTTCCAAATTTCAAAATATAAACTACAACCGCCAAATTCGAATTTATCCATATCAAATTCGTAAACCAAATTAGACACAAGGCTATAATAATCGACCAACAATTAATAAGTTTCAAGCTTCAACCTAAACAAAAATCGATAAGTTCGAATTTGAACCAAACAAATTGCAAAATATAAACATAGCAATTGCACTAGTCTAATTTTAGGATACAATAAATACTAACCCGTTCATTATCGGGAAGATGACCATTGCCCCCAGAAGATGATGACTCCGATGAATATGATGACCCGCTAAACGATGATGTCTTTGTGATCCCGCTACTCGAAGTTGACATCTCAAGACAAGTATCTGTCGTATATGCTCTCTAGTTTCGTGGGATGAATTAACAATTGAAAAGTGAATAGGGAAAAGCACGAGGCCGCATTAAAAGCCGAAAATTGTCGGCCGCATAATTGGATTTATGGACGGGTTCAGAATCTGTCCATAGGAAAACCCTAACTTGGACGGATTCAGAATCTGTCCATAGGTGCCGTCCGAAAACCCTAACTTGGACGGATTCAGAATCTGTCCATAGGTGCCGTTTTTTTCAAAATTCAAAATCTGTATTTGTGCGGGTTCTAAACCTGCCCATAGAAGCTAGTTTTTTAAAAAAACTTGAACATTTTCAAAACCCGTCCATATGGGCCGTTTTTTAAGCGAACCGGATGTTCGTTTATGGACGGATTCTGAAACTGTCCAAGGTTTCCAGAAAACCGGGTTCAGCTTGGACAGTTCCGTAACCCGTCCATACTGGAGTGCGCAACCGAATTTGAGGAGTGCGCAAACGAGCGGCCTTTATTTATAATAGGTATGAATTTTCATAGCATATATGTATATAATTCGATAAAAACTAATTTTTCTCCCCAAAAGTATTCAAGCAAATATAAAGTGAAACGGCTCTTCCGAAAATTATTTAGAGAGGAAACAATGAGCACCTAATTGTGCCACGATTTCTATTAATTGTTTGTGAGTCATGATTGATAGACATAATAATGCATATCAATGTAATAGTCAATTGGATCATTTCATGCATAGTGTGGATGGTTACGAACCTTACACCACAATCAAGTTACTTTAGAAAGATATGGATACCTTTTCTTCAATTGCAAATCAAGTCAGAAATTTGCTTTCTTAAGTTAGACTTGTTCGTATTATTACATTTGGATGGGAAAGTGTAATAAGATCGATAAGGTCCATTATTATCCCACGACTTCATAATTTGTATTGACTAGTTAAGAAACCGGCCAAGAGGAGAGATCGATTTCGTGGTGTGTAATTATACTATACAACATAATTAGGCGAAAATGGGCTACTAGCCCATTGGGGAAAATTAATGAACAAAATAGTCTACAAGGAAGAAAAAATGACCTCCCCTAGTCTTTTTTCCAATTTTGCCCTTTTCTTTTTTTAAAAATTACATGATGACGTCATCATATACCATTGATGACGTCATCATATACCATTGCTGACGTCATCATATACCATTGCTGACGTCAGCACCCCTTACCACTATCGGTGTTGACCGGCGTTGACCAAGAGTTGACCGGTAACCGCTCATCTCGTCATCACTCAAACGTGTCATCACATATTTTTTTCATCAATCAAATCATCTTCATACTCTATCTTGTCATCACATATTTTTTTCATCACTCAACATGAGGTAAATCTTGTCATCAGTTAAATTATCACCTAATTTAATCAAATACCACCCTATCATTCACGTACAAAACTTGTCATCACATATACACTTGCGCCCACGTACAAAAAACCTATCATTCACGTACAAAACTTGTCATCACTCTAACTTGTCATCACGTATACAACTTATCATTGGCTTAACTATCACCTTAACTTGTTGTCACGTATACAACTTGTCATCAGATTTTATTAGTATGCCTATGTGGGATTTGAACCCACATTATTGTGCATTAACCACATTGCTCTACCATTTGAGCTAATAGGCCATAATTATAAGTAATATATAGACAAATTTAGCAATATAAAATAAAACATGAAATCACCCCAACTCATAAAACAAACTTGTCATCACCCAAACCCATCACCCAAACCCATAAACACAAACTTGTCATCATCCAAACCTATAAAATCCTCCCCAAAACCTTAAAACAAACTTGTCATCACCCAGATCCGTAAAACAAACTTAAAATCATCACCAAAACCCATAAAAAACGAACTTGTCATCACCCAAACCCATAAAATCATCCCAAAAGCCTTAAAACAAACTTATCATCACCAAGATCCGTAAAACAAACTTAAAATTACCCCAAAACGCATAAAAATGAACTTGTCATAACCCAAAACCCATAAAAAACAACTTGTCATCACCCAGAGCCAAAAAATCATCCCAAAAACCTTAAAACAAACTTGTCATCACCTAGATTCGTAAAACAAACTTATAATCACCAAAACAAATAAAAAAAGAACTAGTCATCGCCAAAACCTATAAAAAACAACTTGTCATCACCTTGAACCATAAAATCATCCCAAAAAACTTAAAACAAACTTGTCATCACTCAGATCAGTAAAACAAACTTGTCATCAGCAAAACACATAAAAAACATCTTGTCATCAGCAAAACCCATAAAAAACAACTTGTCATCACCCAAAATCATAAAATCGTCCCAAAACCCTTAAAACATACTTGTCATCACCCAAATCCTCAAAACAAACTTGTCATCAGCAAAACACATAAAAAACATCTTGTCATCAGTAAAACCCATAAAAAACAACTTGTCATCACCCAAAATCATAAAGTCGTCCCAAAACCCTTAAAACAAACTTGTCATCACCCAAATCCTCAAAACATACTTGTCATCAACAAAACACATAAAAAACATCTTGTCATCAGCAAAACCCATAAAAAATAACTTGTCATCACCTAAACCCATAAAATCATCCAAAAAACCTTAAAACAAACTTGTCATCACCTAGATCCGTAAAACACACTTAAAATCACCAAAAACCCATAAAAAAATACTTGTCATCACCCAACCCCATAAAATCATCCCAAAATCCTTAAAACAAACTTGTCATCACTCAGATCCGTAAAACACACTTAAAATCACCAAAACCCGTAAAAAACAACTTGTCATCACCCAAACCCATAAAATCATCCCACAACCCAAAAAATCAACTTGTCATCTAAAAAACCAAAAACCAAAAAGCAACGAGCATCCAACCCTAGATCTAGCTCGAACGAGCACAGATCTGACTCGTAGGAGCCTAGATCTGGCAACAATGTTTTGAAACAGCTACCAATAGTAAATTTTTTGATTATTTTTTTCTCCACTATATAAAATCTTAATTAATGTCTTAAAATGATCTAAAACTACAACAACAACAACAACAACAACAATAGACCGAGTGCAATTCCCTTACGGGAATCTAGGGGGTCAGGATGGGGGGCCCCCTAGCTAAATGCAGAGGAGGGGCGTCCAAAAGACCCAAAGACTACAGATAGTAAAGCAAGGTAAACCACAAAAGCAAGAGCACCCAAAACATACACACGAAAACACAGAAGCCCATAAAAAGCACCTAACTACCACAAACAAATTTACCCAGACATATCAAAAGATCAAGGCAAGTCGTCTGCCCAAGAACTAGCTAACCACAATACGAATCTTCTCCCTCCAAATATCCTTGCAAACTGCCAAAAATGTCGATAACCCTAGAAGTCTGACGTCCTGCCTGATGCTGTCTCTCCATCGTTTTCTCGGTCAGACCCTTCCTCTACGTATAGCTCCTAAGTCCAAACTCTCGCACCTACGAACTGGCTCCTCAGGGCCGCGCCTCTGGATATGCCCAAACCACCGCAATCTCGATTCCCGTAACTTATCCTCTAAGTTTGACACCCCTACTCTACTTCTGATCACTTCATTCCTGATTCTGTCCAATAGAGTGTGCCCACTCATCCACCTCAACATCCGCATCTCAACTACCATTAATATCTGTTCCTGCGCCTTCGTGGTAGCCCAACACTCCGCCCCATAGAGAACCGCTGGTCTAATCACTGTCCTATAGAACTTCCCTTTCAGTTTTAATGGTACCTTCTTATCGCACAGAACCCCAGACGCTGCTCTCCACTTCTGCCAACCTCTCTGGATCCGATGCGTAATATCCTCACCGATTCCACCGTCACTCTGCAAGACTGACCCCAAATATCTAAAGCTCTCTTTCCTTGCTACAACTTCTCCTCCCATCAGAACGACTTCACTTGAGTCTACCGGCCCCCCTCGCTGAACTTAAACTCCACATATTTTGTCTTGGACCTGCTCAATCTGAATCCCTAGACTTTAATCTGTCCCTCCAAACTTCCAGCTTGTTGTTGACCCTAGCTCTAGACTCATCCACCAACATAATATCGTCCGCGAACAGCATACACCACGGGATCCCCCCTGAATATCTCTCGTCAGCACGTCCATTACCAACACAAAATGGAATGGACTCAAAGCCGAGCCCTGGTGCAGGCCAGCCTTTACCCTAAAGTACTCAGTATCTCCGCTCGGGGACGACACACGGGTCATAGAGGCCTCGTACATGTCTCTGACTACTATAGTGAACGAGCCTGACACTTCCTTTGCTGCCAAAGAATCCAAAATCAGGTCTCTCGGGACCCTGTCATACGCTTTCTCCAAGTCAATGAACACCATGTGTAAGTTTCTCTTCCTCTCTCTGAACTCTTCTGACAGACTCCTCAACAGATGGATAGCCTCCATAGACGACCTGGCGGGCATGATCTAAGATTAATTTACCAATAATCAAATAAGGCTAATTTATAATAACTTTTTTCATCCATCACTATATATATATATATGAAGAAGACACATTGACTATTTATATTCATTTTTAGTATTTATCATTTTATTCTTATTATATAACATTATAATAAGATATTTTTTTATTATAGGTCCCTAAAGTATGTCATACAAGTATGTTAGATACTATTGATTTGTAATCATGATATTTATTATATTTGATCATCATTATATACTAGATGACAAATTTAGACTAACAATAATGCAAGTATAAAAACAAATTGGAGAAATTTCATATATATATACATATGCATTCATATAAGATGACAATTTCCATTCTAATTTGTTAGTTAGTAATTGAAAACTAAAAAGATGACATATAAAACAAATTATAATTCTTCATCGATGGCCGAAAAAAATATAAATCTTTATATTTGTCTTAATTTATAAAATATATTATATCTATTATATACTCCCTCCGTTTCATAAAATGTGTCATTTTAGCTCTAAAATTTTGTTTCAAAATACATGTCTTTTTACATTTTTGGCATTTACTTTACAGATTTACCCTTATAATCATTAGCATTTTATTAGTAGTAGTTTTCAATAAAGTAAAAAAGTGAGGTAATAATTAAGGGTATAATAGTACATTTAATAGCTTCCTTAATATATGTGCAAATTGTTAAAATGACGCATTCAATGAAACAGAGGGAGTAATAATATTGGTTGAAACGATAGAAAAATAATAAACTTCTAACATTACAAAATACAATATTTATGCAAAAAAATAGCAAACTATTTTATTAAAACTTAAGAATGTTTTGAAATTATTTTCTAACAAATTAAATAAATAATAATTAAAATAGAAAAAAATAAAAAATATTCCGTGATAAGCATGGGAAATCACGCTAGTTATATATATATATAAGATTTGAGTCCAAAATAAGACCAAAATGAAAAAAATGCCTATACTTTTCTATATTTGCAATCAATGCCCAATTTATTTGCAAGATTGCCCACTTCTTTCCCATTTTGACTTATAATAAAAAAGATAATTTTATTTAAATACAATTCCATTACAAAAATAAATCCCTTGTCTACCACTATTTATTCAGTTTTACCCTGTGTCTCTTTTATCATGTCATGAATTTATTTTAACAGCACATGCAATTGTGCATCACAACATCAGCGAAACAATCATCTATTTTCTATGGTATTATATTTTTGAGAGATAAATTGTTTTGTTTTTAGGATAAGAGATCAATGCTTAGTTTTACACAAAAGAGGTAATATACTTATGAAGTCTAATTTTCTTTAGACGAGGTAATATAAAAAAAGAAGGTTGGTTAGAAAAATTTAAGTTTTCATTCTATCCGTAAACAAAAAGAATGAAATGATAAGATAGAATCTATTAGGGGTGTTCAACGGGTTGGGTCGGATCGGGTCAAACCACAACCCACATTGTGGGGGGTTGTTTTTTTTACAAAAGGCTATTAATGTAAGTATATATTGTGATGTATAGTATATAAAAGTGTGTGATGTATAACATCTCCTTTTGTTTTGGTCCCGTCTCAATCATTTTAGGGGCCTAGGACAAGATAAAATTTGGAGGCCTTAACATGACAAATAAAAATAAAAAGTGACATTGATGGTTAAAAAAGAAGAAGAAAATGCTAAAATTGAAATTGAAATTAATTTAGAAAAAATTGAAACATTGAAACTCACCATGGTAAAAAAATTTGTTCACTAAGTTGGGTGTCCATCGGAAAAAGCGACATTGATGGAGAAAGTGGAAGAGTTGTGATGAAGAAAGGCACGTGTATTTTTATTTCTTCGTTCCCAATACAATTTTTCCTTTTATTTTTTATATCATATAAATGTTTGGGCCTTTTTTTTTTACACTGATGGGCTTTTTTTAAATACTAATGAGCCTATTATTATTAGTATTAGTAGTAATGTTCTCTACGGGGGCCTCTATATTTCGGGGGCCCATGACGACCGTCCCTAATCGTTCACCCTTATAGCCAGACCTGGGTCTAAACATCCCCTTTCTTATTTGTAAACTAGCCATGTTGTTAACTTACCATCTCCATACCCTAAGCTTCTATTTCTTTCCTAATTTAGTTTACCATCATTTTTTTTCCATTTCTCAATTTGAGCTTTTTTTATATTCAAAAACAATGTGAATATTACATAAAGTTGGATGAGAGCCTAGAAACAAGCTGGGCTGCCACACCCTTCTTAATACAAAAACTTAATCTATGAAAAACAAAAGTATCACTCCTAGCGTTGTTAGAAAGACTAATAGAGAGAGATTTAATACGCGAAAGCAAGTCCAAAGCCTCCGTATCTAACTCCCCAAACGTTGTGAAAGCAAAAGGAATAAATTTGTATCCATTCTCCGTACATTTGGACATATATTTCTTCTTTTTTTCCTTTCCACAACGTTGAGTAAGGCCAATCTAGACGCTCAAGCACTCACACCTCCACCAGTAAAGGGAGAGACATCAGTCACATCCACACAAGCATCCTTACTCTGATGCTAGTTAAAAAGTAAAAAGTAATAATATTTAAATGTGGGTAATTGGGTATGATTTACTATCTCTTCTTGAAATTAGTTAAATTTGAGCTTTAACTAATTTCAAGAAAATATAGTAAATCATACCCAGTTACCCACATTTAAATATTTTTACTTTTTTTACCAAAAAATACCATTATTTATTATTTAATTTTAATACCTTATATTTGAAATGTGACCCTTTTTATAAAAGCAAGCTCGGGCTTGGCAACTAAATGGATGTGTTTATGCATCTCCTCGACGTGAGACCGCACTCCCGTCTCGATCCTCAAAAGTGTCCTGCACAAATCATCCAAAATTAATGCATTTTGTAGTAGCAATCATGATCTATTCATGAGAAGCCTAGAGAATTAATTTATAGGGTGCATAGTGTACTTAAGTTAATAACTAAATTATTAGCGGCATATTCAAAAGATAGTTGCATATTTAACTAAAGGTTAACATAATGGCGAGCTACCCTTTGCTCCTCTTGCATGTGCTTTTTGTCAACGAAAATGAAAGACAAAAGTATTTCCACGAATTAAAAAGCCCTAACACAAAAACAAAATAATGAGTAAAATATACTGTAGGTGGATAGTGTATTTTTTTTAATTTTTCTGAAGCAAATGATTGTTAATAATTGTGTCGTAGTAATCCTTCTGGATTAGAAAAGTGAGTAAGCGAGCGTGTAATGCGGAGTAGAATCACAACGGCCCTCCTGCAACTCCGGCCACCGCCGCCGTCACACAACCGTGTAATGCGGTGGGGTTAATACACACAAACAATCACCTGATCAATATTCTAAAAATCCCTTAGGTGCCAGGTGTTCCCGTTTACCTAGCCTTATAATCCACTTAGACAACCACATAAGCCGCCTACGTGTTGTCTCTTTCCGCCCAGGATCGGCATAACATTTTTTAGAACATTGCCTTAATATGTATATATTTTATTAAATAATTACATATTCAAGTTTGGATCAAAAAATTCCAAGTTTGGATCGGACCGAAACCCGGAATTCATGAAAATGAAGGATCAAGCCTGGACTGGTTACTTATGGTCCGGATTCAATCCGGGTTTTTCCGGTCCAATTCACTCCGGTTTTCCGTTTTGGTCTAAAAATGCATAACCGTACCTATTGATCGGACTTGTCCAAACGCGGGCTTAGCCCAGACAAAAATATTTTTTTTGCCCATATGTGCAAGTTAGGCCAAGCCCAACCCGAACATCTGGGCTAGAAATGATGCCCATACCCACCCAACATTATAGCACGGCCCATGAGAGAGAGAGAGAGAGGGTGTGGGCCTTAGGAGTTAAGTATGAAGGGTACTAGGGTTTAATTTGGATATGGGAAATTGGAGCTAATTAATTCAGCCTTATCACTATATTTACTACGGAGTAATATATATAGTTTTTTATAGAATATTATGGATTGGGTTGGGTCCACTGGTCCGAATAGGCCATACAGTCAATCCATACCCGACCCATATCAAATATGGGCGGATCAGGTCAAGCCTTGCCTATCAAGCCTGAACCCTTGTCCAAGCAACTCCTTATTTGCAGGCGGGGCGGGTGGATCGGGCGTAGGGCTGAGCATCGAACCGATAAAACCGAAAATTTTAACCGAACTGAATCGAACCGAACCGAAACCGAGGATAGTCGGTTCGGTTATCGGTTCAAGCAATTCGAAAAATTCGGTTTCGGTTTCGGTTCGGTTCGGTTAAACCGAAATTTTTTTAAAAAAAATTGTGCATAGAGTGGGCCGGGTGGCCTGTCTACTGGGAGTGAGATAGGCCCATTAGGGTACATAGGTTTTCAAGTTGCCGTCCAAATTTCCATTTCAGTGTTTCATTTCTCCGCCGCCTCCCGACTCCTGGCGACTCACTTCTGACTCCGCCAGATTCGCTGCCACTGTTTTCGGCCCCCGCCGTTGTCGGCCTCTTGATTATCCCATCCCGTCGTCCTGTCGTCTTCCCTCGCCGTCTCGTCTCGCCGTCGAAGTCGGCCTCTTGGACGACCCTGAAGTCGGTCTCCGCCTCGATGCCTCCTCTGAAGTGAAGTCTCCTCGGCGGCCTGCCGCCGGCGTACTCGAACGGCTCCAGGCTCCTCTCTTCTACGCCAAAACCGAAACGCTTCAGGCTCCTTTCCTCTCCTCAGGCCCGTCCATGGGCATGTGCAAAGTGCCCGGCGGAACAGGGCCTGCAAATCGCGAGGGCCCCAAAATTTTAAATATATAATATAGTGTGGAAAAAAGAATTTATTACTCAACTAGCGCAGATGGTGTAGAGTGAAGGGTGCAGTAAACCAACCCGCGTTCGAAACCCACCCAACATCCGTTTAAAATTTTTACAAACTTGTGGGCCCATTATTTCCCTTTCTTTTTACCGGCCCATGCATTTATTAGTACTTCATTTTCTATCTTTCATCTTCCATTTGTTCTTTTTCTCCCCTTCCCTCTTTTCTATTCCCCATTTTGATATTTTATTTTTTTATTTTAGTAACCAGAACGTGAAAGTGGATTTAGTTTATTTTAATTTTGCTAGCTTATTAATAGACATAATATTTAGTATTTGTAACTGTTTTAGGATATTTCATTTATGATAATGAAATTTGGATTTTTTAATGCCTCTTATTTTCACAAATTTTATTTATAATATGATTTTCATCTCTTTTTATTAGTTACACTAATATTTTCATTTTATAATATGTCTATTAATAATGGATAGTGTCGCCTCTCATTCAATAAAAAATAATATATTCGCTATTAATAAATGTAAATTATTTTTATTAAACAGTTACAAGTTAATTTTATACTTAGAAATTAATAAGTGATCAAACATTAGTAAGTAAATTTACATCTTATTGATATTAAAACACTAAATAAAAAATTTCGACGAAAAAAAACACTAGTGAAAATTTTTGAACAGGGCCTCCACAAACCATTGGACGGCCCTGCCTCTCCTCTGCGTCCTCGAACGGCAACTGGCGTCCTCGAATACATCAATATGACAAATTTTTGAATCTACGGGCTGCCCTGAATGTATTTCTTTCAACTCCACTCTAATCACTCTTCTTCACTTCTTGAACGTATTCCAGTATTTTTGTCAAATTGATGTATTCCTCATCTATGTATTCCTAATTCCCCAAACTGATGTGTAAATGTGTTTGAGTGTATCGAATTTCAACGTGTACTGATGTCAACTCAACCATTGTTCGGTTTTTGTGGGTTTTTTCGGATCGGTCGTTCAAGATGGGAAAATCAAACGGTTTTTTCGGTTTTAACCTAAACCGAACCGCCACAAACCGAAACCGAACCGACAATTTTCGGTTCGGTTTTCGGTTCACAAATTTGTAAAAAATCGGTTTCGGTTATGGGCGGTTCGGTTCGGTTTCGAACCGATGCTCACCCCTAATCGGGCGGACAAACCCGCGTTTGGATAGGTCTAATATAGATATTTTTGAAAATTTTTCTTAAGTATTATTATTTTTTAATCAAGTGTCAATTCCAATTGGTTTTAACATACAATGGAATTTTTGGAAAAAAAGGATATTTTTTTGGGGTCTAAATTGGGGATGAGTCCAAGTTTATTCTCCATTCATAACATCTCTACTTAATCCGAAATTAAAATGGTCAGCTCATCTTGTATATAATTTTAATTTATTGATATTAGACTTGTCAAACATAGTGTTGCGCAAACATAGACCGAACCGGTAGACTATGGTCCGGTCCAAGACCGTAGTCGAGACGGTCCAGTCCACGGTCTATGTGTTTTTCATAATTCGGGTTACAATGCAAGATCGGAACGAACCTAAGTTTTACGGTTGTGATCATATTGGATCGGAGTATACACATATATATATATATAAAACTAGTATAAGACTTGTATTTATTATAAAAACTCAAAACTTATACCTTATTATAGTATAGTTATGGCATAATTACGATATGATAAAACCGGATCAGATCGTAATCATACCATTTTTTAACATAAAATAATAAAACTCTTGATAAAATGTATAAGTCGGTCTTTACAGTACAAACTGGATTGAACGGTAATAAGATCAGACTGTATCTAGTATATGGTTTGAATGTTATATAATTTACAGTACGTACACTGGCCCAAACTGAAAGCGTGTATTACGGTGCGGTCTAGTCTAGACTGGTTGAAAAAGCCTAGTTATACGGTCGGTTTAGTCAATTTCGGGTTTAGTCATTTCATGATGATTGTAGGTTCGGGTCAAATCGGTTATAGTGTGATTTCAAGTTAGTCAACGGGCTAAGAATGTCGACTTTTTAAGAATGGTCAAAATAATATTATAATCAAATAATTAAATTTATTTTAAAATTTTAACTTAATAAAATTTATTTATTGTACAAATATAATAAATCGGCTCAACGCATCAAGTTTTGGGTTTGAATCCTGTTAGGAGGGGAGACGAGTCCAATTCCCAACTTCAATCCATCCATATTCGGTCTATCTCAAAACCAATTGGCAATGTGAGGAGTGACCCAAATACTTATAAGTTGATTTGTTTCCTTCCAACTCTCCATGTGGGAAGCACAACTGCAACCCCAACAATTTCCCCCTCAATTGTGAATCCCTCACAACCGAGAATGGGGAACCCTCCCGGTTCCTCAACCGAGCCATTGACTTTGATACCACTTGTTAGGAGGGGAGACAAATCCAATTGTCAAGCTCGATCAACCCACAAGCACATGGGGTTCTATCTCAAAACCAACTAGCAATGGGAGGAGTGACCCAAGTAGTTATAAGTTGCCTTGTTTTTCTCTTAACTCTCCATGTGGGAAGCACAATTGCAACCCCAACAAATACAAACAAATTCGGGTAAATAGGGGTCGTTGTTTCTTTGACTTGCTAATTTTAGGGGCGATTTCAAACCCAAAAACTATTGGTCGATTAAGGTTGGTTCGGGTGGTTTTTTGACAAGCACTTTTATGTCGTAGTAAAGATGTTGTCAAAGAATAGCTTAACTTTCAAAAGAAAGTATAGTACAAGTAAGGGTCGTACCACAAAGACATAAATTGCTTGTATTTATTTGGTATTACTAAAGTAAAAAGAGGGGTTTTAAGAGAGTTTATCTAAAATCTAACTAAACTATGAAACAAAGGTAACAAATTATTATAAAATCAAATAGAGAGAAGCAGCCATTTAACTTGTCTTCGTTGTTGAATTTGTCATTGATTATTGATTATCATCATTCCCTTTTCACCTTGATTAATCTATTGCGGTATTTTAAGACTCAACTACATGAAATCTTAAACTAAACTTCGAACTTAGTCTAGTCAATATAACCAATCGGCGCTACCAATTCTTATCACTAAACGTCCTAGAAGATCTCATAAGCTCGATTTAGCACTAAAAAAGAGCATCAAGTATCAATAGAACCAAAACATACAAAGCAATCAGACATTCATATGAATTGTGGTTGCAATTCCTCTTTAATTCAATTAGTTCAATCGACTCTAAAAAGATTAAAGTTTCTTACTTAATTGTGATCAAGTTAATTCCAATTGGTAATTAAAAAGGTCTAAGAACAACTCAACTTAGAAATTCAAGTAGGTGATCAAGCTAACAAAACCCTAGATTAAACTTGATTCATTTAAGGACAAGAAAAACAACCTAACCAAGGTTCAATGAGAATTATCAAATCTCACAACAATTCAATTCAACAAGTTCAACAAATTAATTGGATAGAAACGAAATTGAGTTTCTATCCCATGGGGGGGGGGGGGGTAGGGCTGTAAATGAACCGAGCCGCTCGTGAGATATTCGGCGTTCGATTCGGTAAAAACTCGTTCGCGTTCGGTTCGGTTAATAAACGAGCCGAGCCCAAACGGTTCGTTAAGGTAAACGAGCTGAGCTCAAACACCTAGGAATTCGGCTCGTTTGTTCACGAACACGTTCGATTATATATTTGTGAACAAGTTCGATTTTATGTTCGTGAATATACTTAGATTATATGTTCGATCGTGGGCTCGGATATTTATTCTAATGGGCCGGCCCATTTTATTAATTACACTAGTACCACTAAAAACCTAGCAATAAAACCCTCACTCCATTTACCTACCCTAGCCGCCACTCAAGACTTCACTTCATCCCTCCCTTCAATTTTGAAATCTGAAATCCCTCCCTTCACTCAAGACTCCACGCTTTCCCTAAATCCCTCCCTTCACTAAAATCTATCCCTTCATCCCTTTATTCTAATGCGCAGCCCGGCGCCTGCGCCGTGATGGCCTTGGAGCGCGTCCCCTCCGACATCCGCGCCCAGGGCGGGGTGGCTCGCATGTCCGACCCTCAGCTCATCAAGGAGATCAAGCAGGCCGCCATGATCCGGACAAGGGGGAGGCCGGCATGGGGAACGTCATCGAGGCCGTCCGCCATGTGAGGTCCGTGATGGGAGATGTTAGGGTTTTGAAGAACATGGACGACGACGAGGTGTTCAACTATGCGAAGAAGATCGCCGCGCCCTACGATCTGGTTATGCAGACGAAACAGCTCGGGAGGCTTCCGGTGGTCCAATTCGCTGCGGGAGGAGTGGCCACCCCTGCCGACGTCGCCTTGATGATGCAGCTCGGGTGTGACGGGGTCTTCGCCGGCTCCAGGATCTTCAAGAGCGAAGATCCGGCGAGGAGAGCGAGGGTGATTGTGCAGGCCGTGACTCATTACAGTGATCCGGAGGTGTTGGCGGATGTGAGCTATGGGCTTGGGGAAGCCATGGTCTAGTGGTTGGTGTTTCATCTGTTAATTGATTTGTTTTTTTTTGTTTATTGTGGTGGATGAATTGAGATTGAGTTGTGCTTCCAGTAAAAAAATATAAAATTGCCCACTTGTGTTTTGCTTCCAAGAAAAGTGATTGATCACAATGACCCCAATATTTTGATGATAAGGGTCAATTTCTGTAAACGAACGAGCTCGAGCTTGATCTTGATGGATTGATAAACGAATCGAGCTCGAGCCGAGCTCGAGCTTGGTGGATCGGTAAACGAACCGAGCTCGAGCCAAAAATCTAAGCTCGAATCGAACTCGAACCCGAGCCCGAGCAGGTCTCCAAACGATCGAGCCGAACCCGAACATGTCAAAGTTCGGCTCGATTCGGTTCGATTACAGCCCTAGGGGGGGGAATATTGAAGCAAATAGGCTACAAGGAAAAAAAATGAGCCCCCATAGGCTTTTTTCCAATTTTGCCCCTACTTTTTTTTTAAAATTTACAAGATGACGTCATCAATGGCATATGATGACGTCAGCACCCCTTACCACTATCGGTGTTGACCGACGTTGACCAGTCATTGACCGGCGTTGACAACCTTGTCATCTGTCCACGTACAAAAATCTTGTCATCAGTGATGACCAGTTTAGATAAAACTTATCGTTCACGTACTCAACTTGTCATCTGATGACAAGTTGAGGTAAACCCATCATTCACGTATAAAACTTGTCATCACTGATGAGATTGACCTATGTGGGATTTGAACCCACATTATTGTGCATCAAGCACATTGCTTTACCATTTAAGCTAATAGGCCATAATTATAAGTAATATGTATACAAATTTAACAATGCAAAATAAAACATGTCATCACCCCCACTAGTAAAACAAACTTGTCATCACCCAAAAACATATCCAAACCCATAAAATCATCCAAAAACCTTAAAACAAACCTGTCATCACCCCCAGATCCGTAAAACAACTTGTCATCACCAAAACAAATTAAAAACGGACTTGTCATCGCCAAAACCCATAAAAGCGAACTTGTCATCACCCAGAACCATAAAAAACAACTCGTCATCACCCAGAAACATAAAACACACTTGTCATCAGTCAGATCCGTAGAACAAACTTAAATTGCTCAAACGCATAAAAAATCACTTGTCATCACCCCAAATCATAAAATCGTCTCAAAAACCCTAAAATGAACTTGTCATCCAAAAAACCCACAAACTCAAAACCCCTAAAACCACAACAAAACTTGTCATCACTTAAATCCGAAACACAAACTTGTCATCCAAAAAATCAAAAAACATACCCAAACCCATAAAATCATCGAAAAAACCTTAAAACAAACCTGTCATCACCCCCAAAATCGTAAAACAACTTGTCATCACCAAAACACATTAAAAACGGACTTGTCATCACCAAAACCCATAAAAACGAACTTGTCATCACCCAGAACAATATAAAACAACTTGTCATCACCCAGAACCTTAAAACGCACTTGTCATCAGTCAGATTCGTAGAACAACCATAAATTGCTCAAAACTCATAAAAAATCACTTGTCATCACCCCAAATCATAAAATTGTCCCAAAAACCCTAAAATCAACTTGTCATCCAAAAAACCCACAAACTCAAAACCCTAAACCCACAAAAAAACTTGTCATCCAAAAAAATCCAAAAACCTCAAAAATCCAAAAATCCAACCGGTTGGATCCGGCTCGTACGAGCCCAGATCCGGCTAGATCCTGCTCATACGAGCCCAAATCCGGCTAGATCAGGCTCGTACGAGCCCAGATCCGGCTAGATCCGGCTCGTACGAGCCCAGATCCGGCTAGATCCGGCTCATACGAGCCCAAATCCAGGAGAGAGGGAGGAGAGGGAGAAAAGGAGAGGGCGACGAACCTGAAATTGACGGCGGTGGCGGCGGGCGGTGGGGTGGTGGTCGGAGAGGGCGGTGACGGCGGTGGCATAGGTGGTCGGAGAGGGTGGTGAGATTGGGAGAGGGAGAGGAAAGAAAATGGAGAGGAGAGGAGAGGGAGGGAGGAGGAGAGAGTGAGGAGAGGAGAGAGGGAGGAGAGAAAAAATGAGGAGGAGAGAGAGAAAGTGGGATGAATTTGGGTGTTTAATAGGGAGGGAATAGCCTACTTAGTTCATTAATTTTTTGGGGGGTTAACCTCTTCAATTTCATCCAAAAACAACCCCCCCCACCCCCCACCCCAATCCCTCAATAAATTAGCTAGAATTATCCATGAGAAAGCTTACAAAGGGTTTTAGGGTTTTCTCCCTTCAAAGATCTCTCTTGTGTCTTCTACGATAATAATCAAAACATAAATATATCCTCTAACCTAAGGAAAACCAATGTATTTATAGGACAAAACATCCCAAAATAAAGAAACAAATCTATCCTAGAAAGATCTCGGCTCAAGTCGAAGGCGGCCCGACACGTCTCGCGACACGAAGCTGAAGCGCGGCTAGGGCAGTACAAGACGCGACTGTGCTTCGATTTAATTAAAACACTATGGCAACTAAACTAATAAAACTTAATGACTAACAAATCTTAAGTATTTCAGGTTTATAAGCACATTAGTGTTAGTCAACGTATCTTGAATACACAACTTTGATTTAATTAAAAAAATTATCTTAACTTTTATATGAATTTTCCTTAGAAATAATGCATATACAGATAGATTTAAGACCTTATGTTCTTGTGTTAATTTATTTATTATAAGATTTGAACATTTATTTATAATTATACTTATTTTATTTTAATGATGTATTATTTTGGTAGATAATAGAATAAAAGCTATTTTCCCAAATTATTTGGGTATTTGGGTACATATTTATGACAAATGAATAAATATTTTGCTAATATATTATTATAAAGAAATATACTAATTTTTTAAATATAATGCATTTTTTTCGAGCAAGATTTAATTGTATCCTTACAAAGTCTTAAAGATATAATTTTAATAATATATTCTTTCATATTTTACATGTATGTGGGATGTAATCAATTTTTGTCCAATTAAATATGTGTAAAATTAATGTTATGAATTATGAAAAAACCTAAGATTGAATAAGGCAACTTGTTTAAATTAAAGGTTGATGTGACACAATATGGTGACAAAATTTGCTTCTGATTGAGTATATTAGATTGCTATTGTTTGATTAATTATAAAAATCCTGATTTGGAAAGATTTAGTAAATTTTTATTTAGGATATCGATGCTTTTGACCTATGTCTTAAGGGTATAAGATAAGACTTCTAGTTTTAAATTCCTTTTTGAGGAGTTTATTTATTCTATTATAAAGTTCGGCTTGGCATTCCTCGGCTTCTTATTGAAGGTGACAACCTACAGGTCATTAATACAGTGTTGGGCGATTGGAGCTGTCTGTGGGAGGTGGAGCTTATGCGTGCGGACATACAGTACCTACTGGGTCAGTTTCAGAGTTGGGGCATCAGACACATCTTCAGGGAAGCCAACTTAGTGGCTGACTTTATTGCAGCTCGTTTCGCCGTGTGCCATCGACTAATTTGGGTTCTGATCCAGTCCTTCGGGACCTCATCCGCAAAGATGCTATAGGATGGTTTCTTGTGTAAAGCTAGCCTAATCTCTTTCCGGTATCAAAAAAAAAAAAAATCAGACTTCTTACAATGTGGCAAATCATTAAATCATTACCGACATTCAAAAAAGATAGTTAATTTATTATGACAATGAAAATCTTCCCTTTAATTTGTTTGAGAGATATAAAAGTTGCTAAAATGCTAAACTCATCCGTTGGACGGGACAAAGTTTGTATTTTATGGATAGTAATCCTTTACATATTCAAGCTTATGAAAGCACATAATGTGATTAAATACACTAATTTAGAGTTTTTTGAATTGTGTTATGAAATACTCTAATAAATGTAGCAAAAACAAAAATAATGTTAAAAGGTGTAATCAATATAAATTATATAATCATTTAATAGGTGGATTCATTCAATTTTGTAGCCCAATATACTATAATTATAATTGTTTTCTTAACTTTATGACTTTTATAATTTTAAAATTTTTAAATCAATATAGTTTATTGTGCATATGAAAAATGTGGTGGATAGTGATGATGATATTTTTTATTTTTTATTACATTTTCTATATAGTCCATAATTTTTATTTTTCATATTTTTAGAAATATAAAAACCAAAAGTTCTTAAAATATATATGTTATTAATTAGCAATATTTATTGAAATTCTTTTGAAAAAGTAAATAGCTTTTTTTAAATCAATGAAATCAAGTGAATTTATAATTTTACCATTTTTTTCTTCTTTAAATAAAAGTCAGTAAAGCAAAATACTAAACTTTAATATTTTTTCCAAGAAGATTTTTCTTTTCATCCTTTCTTCTGCATGCATATGTAGACTTTAAATGGACTTTACATTTGTTTTTTCTTCATCTCTAAATGTTGGAGACTTGGAGCATTTATTTGACACTAGAAGGACAAATGCAAGTGCTGCAGAGATGTTAAGAAAAACGATGACCATCAATAACAGATTCACTACAATGATCTTATAAAAAGCAGATTAATGAGTTAAGGGAGATGATTAAGTTGCATAAAGCCAAAAGTGAGAATAAACATACATAATTAGACGGGGGTTGACTTGCGGGGTAAAACAGCTCACGTAATCATGAGCTTATGAACGGGGATAATATTCCAAAAGCATCCCTTCATAGCAAACTGATTTCTAATTGATTCGCTAATGAGAATAATATCATGAATTGATATTTAATTATTGTATGTGGTTAATTAAGTTAATACTCCCTCCGTTTCCTAATAAGTGTCGTTTTAGCTTTTAACACAGTTTTTAAGAAAAGCAATCATTCACTCTAAAACTTACCACTTTTTCTTAATCTTACCACTCATTACATTTTTTTGGCCAATGAATGAACAACTTTAGTCAACAAATACACATTCCAATAAAAATTATCATTATTCACCCCTAATAAATCACTTTGAAAACCTAAAACGACACATATTATGAAACAACTTTTAAGTGCTAAAACGACACTTATTGTGAAACGGAGGGAGTATAAAACAGGCTTCTATTAAAAGAACCTTCAAGATGTGTGGCCAAAGAGAGACAGCTAATGTGAACCTAATAACCTATAGGCACAGAATTTTTTTAATTCATAAGATAATTATTGAAGTGTTTGTTTATGAATTTTTTAGTTATTTTATACATTTCATTTTGGATTATTCTTTCCCAGCCCATGTCTCTCATCTTGGTTAGCTTTTCTACTTTTTATTCTTTAGCCATGTACACAGGCCGGGGGTTCTTTTGAACTTTATCTTTGAGCCTTTTTTTGCTATTAATTCTCCTCTTTTTTTTGTTATTCTATGTAAGTAACTTTGTCCTTGTGATTCTTTAATAAAGGGTTTAAATTAGTTAACATATAAATTAATTCCCTTTAAAACATTTGTAAATAATTTTAAGATAATAATGTAGAGCTGGGTTTTTAGTAATAAATTAATGCATCCATCCTAAAATGTTCTTCTATTTTTTTTTTAACATTTTAATATGGCAATATGGCAATTTTTTTTGTTATAAAACTTTGTACATACTGTATATTGGCTAGCTATTTTTACTCCATATATTCAAAAGAGATGAGTAGTAATTTTTGTAAGAGCTGTGTCAAATCTTACATCTCTTATCAGAATTAAGGACATCACTAAAGGAACAAAATTAAAAGTCAGACAAACCCCCAACAAAATAGCCAGTTTAAGTAGTGTTTATTTATTTATTAATTTACTCCGTACAAGTTAGTTTGGTGTAATCTACACCGTGGTTTGTGATAGAAAAAATTTGGAAATTAAGTTATGGTGTAATGAATTTAGTATGGTTGCTGTCAAAGAGGTTTAGCTAGTAACATTATTCCTGTGTGTAAACCCCCTTCCAAATACGTCTTTGTTGTTCATTGTTGAAAAAACTTGCACTCCAACGACATCACCATTATTGTTCTTGTCCTATCTTTACATACATTAACTTGTTACACTAGCTGCTAGCTTGTTTCTCTTACATACAGTAGTTTAACACCCTTGTAATATATCAGTACTATTGAAATAATCCACAAATATTACAAAAATGAGAAGAAGAAAGAAATAGAAATAGGAGGCAAAAGTCTATGGGCAATCTATTTTTTTGGTATGACTAATGAGTAAGGACGTTTTTGTTAATTCTGAGAAGTGAACGTACCCAAATTGCAATACTTTGTCAAAAAAGGGAGCAGAGAGGAATAAATAAATTTATGAAGGAGATAAGATTAGGAAGGTTTCGTGTGTGTTTCTGCAATTGCGCTTCAAATGCAGAGAATCAAGTGCGGAACCATGAATTGAATGCAAACTGTTAACAAACCAATCTGGATTTAACCAAACAAAGAGGGCTCTGCATTCCAAGAACTTCTATTTCCACCTGCAAAAATCTCTCTACACCTTAATTTTCCTGAGAGTTCTTGGAACTTGGATAACAGTCCTCAGTTTTTCTGCTCCAAAATGGCAAATTTTGCTCTAAAAAGCCCCAAGTAAAACTTGGTAATTTTGTTTCTCAAAATACTGCTTTTTATACTCCGTACGTACATGTAGTAGGGACTACATACACCAATCTGCATCGCCCACCACAGCCATAAAAAATCAATTTCAGTTTCAATAATACATCATTTTTCTTCTGATTTTTATTTTATTTTTGTTTTTATTTCTCTACTTGTTGTAAGCAAATTGGAGCCAAATACCCCCAAATTATCTGTCAAAATGCCCCCACTCATTAAATTTCAAACCCCTTGATGAGACTTGTGCAAGTCAGATTATTGGACACCGCCAACGTACACAATTTTTTAATTTTTAAACCCCAAAAAAAATTACATAACTAACCACAGTACATATTTTTTCACAAAAAAAAAAAAAAAGAGACAGAGCAAAAGAACAGTATTTATTTACACATTAACCGTCACTGTTGATCTGGGTTTGTACAAGGTGGGGAAAAACAGAGAGGGGCCGGCTGTGTTAAGTCGTCGTATCAAAGCTTTGGGATTGTGACTTTTAAAGGTTGAAGCTTTTTTTTCTTATTATAAACAGCGGCCACTTCATTTTCTCAAACCTTAGTAAGCCAAGCCGATCATCATCATACAGCTCCCCTCTCCCCTTTCTCTTTATTTTGTTGTCAGCAAAATTCTCTTCCATATTTCATTTTCATACAAGGCCTGCAAGTCACAGCTCTCATATAGATATATATGGGGAGACATTCATGTTGTTACAAACAGAAGCTGAGGAAAGGGCTCTGGTCTCCTGAGGAAGATGAGAAGCTCTTAAGGCACATCACTCAGTACGGCCATGGCTGCTGGAGCTCTGTCCCTAAGCTTGCAGGTACACAATAACAAAGCTAAAAAGACCCCGCCCATCAATAATGAATATAAAATTTATATAAAAGAGGGTCGTTTTCTGGGCCTTTTCATCTCTCATTATATCTTTTGGATGTTTTGTTCTTAGATGGCATGCCAATGCAGAATTTATCAACGGTCATGTAAAGTATACTTGATTGTTGTGTGTGAATCTGAATGGACAGGGTTGCAAAGGTGTGGAAAAAGCTGCAGACTAAGGTGGATTAATTACCTGAGGCCTGATTTGAAGAGAGGCGCATTCTCTCAGGAGGAAGAAGCCCTCATCATTGAGCTCCATGCACTTCTTGGCAACAGGTATCACATCTCCTTCTTTTCTTATTAGAGTATAAAAACATACAACAACAACACCACATGGGTTTGTGGGTTTTCTGTATATTAATTGTATCTAGGTTTCTCTTTCTTTTCTTTTCTTTCTTTTGAGTTTTTGTTTTTGGGAATCATGATTCTTAGAGTTTTTGTACCAAAGCTTTGTCTTTATATTTTTGAAGGCTTGGTTTGTGAGCTTTTTTGGTGTATGGGAAATGACCCAGGTGGTCTCAAATAGCTGCACAGCTACCAGGAAGGACAGATAATGAAATAAAGAACCTATGGAACTCATGCCTTAAAAAGAAGCTCAGACAAAGAGGAATCGATCCCACCACCCACAAACCTCTCTCTGAGGTGGAGGACACCACAAAACCAGCTCGGAAGTCGTCGACCGCCACCGACAAGTCCTCCACCACCACCACCACCACCACTGGCGACAAGGCGGCCGCGGGCACAGAGAGCTACAACTCCCACCTTCAAAGCCAAGGAAGAAGAAGCAGGCCCAATAACAATAGCACCAGCTCACCTGATCAAAGGTACTCTTCACCACCAGTCATGTTAGGATCAGCCCACATGAGCCACAATCATCATCAGCCTTCCCTTAACATCAATGTGAATGCAAGTGAAAACTTGCTTCTTCTTCCAAGCTCACAATATGAGCTCTTTAGAGACACCACTTTCTTTGGTGGTGGTGGTGGTGCATATGGTGGCTTGCACCCCAAGAATCCGGACATGACGCTTTCTTTCAACTCTGGCTCCATCTCATCGTCAGACTTGATGAACTCTGCCTCTTTCTTGCCCTTGATGTCCTCTTCCTCTTCCACCATTGTCAATCCTACAAGGCCCCCATCGTCTTCAATGATGCAAGGCTCGGAAGGGTGCTATGATCAGGGCTTCTCATGGGGATGGAGGCCTAGTGGTGCAGGAAAGGAGGATGAGATCCACAAGTGGTCTTCACAATTTCACAGCACGCCCTCATTGGTCGGATCCTCGATGCCGAATCCATGCCCACAGGAGGAGGAGGAGTCGACGTTCGATGAGATAAAGCCCGAGATGTCTACCTTTGTGACAACTGAACCAGCAGGCTCATCTTGGCATCATCATCAGATGCAGCAACAGGATCTTCAGAGAATCGCCGAGGCCTTTGGCCAGATATTTTAGTGCCATTGCAAACGTACAAGTGAGCCATCGAGATTGGGGATTTGGGATTTCTACAAAAACAAATTGGGGGAATTCCGGTCACATATATATGGTTGTACATATGGGGTCATGATTTATTACTAGCTATATTGTTTGCATTCAAATGTGTATTGTTTGTGTGAATTATTTATGGAAAGTTGGTAAGTACTAGAGCTCTATATAAAAGGAAATATCGCATCCCATGCAAAATATATGTGCACGTATTGTTCTTCAGTTTATGATATCCCTTGGTCCGCAATGTGGTTTGCATCCCATTCCATCTTGTGAATGTGAACCAACTTTTGGATGGAATGCTTTTTAGGACGAAAAAAAGCAGCAAACTTTGAATTACTGTATTTGGAAGTGTTCGCCTTGTGAGTTGTGAAGGACCTTTTGGCTACATCCTTTCCAAATTTCCTCTTGATAATGAGACGAGAGACGGTGACTCTAGTTATAATTAAAACTTGAATGAAACATTGCTTTCGAGCAGTCCTCGTTTTTCAAAAACAATGTTGGAAAAGTGACTCATCAATGGTGAAAAATGTAAATTGACCCTTTTATTCAAGTGCCTGGAAAATTCTTGGGTGGACTACGTAAAGAAGTACGTGTGCTTTTCTAATAAATAGTCTACTAAAGATTGTCCTCTTAAGTTTCTCAGGCCTGCTTTTTCTCTCTATCAAATGGTAGAGCAATTCCGAATATTTTGTTGCTCGATCAATATGCTATTACCAATATTTTTTGATAATCTTTTAGAAAACAATTTCTAAGTGCTTGCTTGGTTAGACGCTGGTATTAAAATATGTAAAAAGTTAATTCTTATGAAGTTAATTTTTAGATTTTAATTTTTAAATGATTTGACAAAATGCATTTAGCTAGAATTAATTAATTGTCTAGTAAAAAAGTTTCTATAACTTGTTTGGTGGACAATGGAAAATCATGGGAATTCATCTAAAATTATAATAACCGCATTTAGTCATTTAATAAAAATAACATAAACTATTGAGAAAATTATAATTTAAAACGAAAAAAAATGTATATATATGAATAGAGTAAATCTTATCCACCCCTAGTACCCTGGTAATTGCAATTCCCTAATATTGGAGGAAGTGTAATTCATGAGAATTTAATTTTTAGGGTTTTTTAGTGTGAAATAAATACAACCAAACACATATAACTGATGTCACATCCTGTGAGTTTTAAATTCTCATGCATTTTGAAAGATAAATGTCAAATATCGATGGACAAATTTTTGAATGGACTGATATATAAGGTTTTTTTTTTGAATCATTTCACATATTAGATTTGGAGAGTATGGTTCTAGTTCTTACAGAGGTTATAGTATAAAATGAGAACATAAGAGAGCCAATAGATCGCACAAATCTATAGTGGATATTAATTGTAAGAGATCAGACGATCGAATAAAAAGAGAAAATAAAGAGAAGCATGTCATTTAATGGCATACACGTAAATATCAAAATTATTTAATTTCAAAGGCAAAAATACCCTTAGAGTAAACACCCAAAAACTGCAAGATATGTTTGCACTTGATCTCCCTGATCTCTTCTCTCTTTCATGTCGGCGATACACTTCAATAATAAAATCCTCTCACTCGATCTCTTCGATATGTTGCTCATTGTCATCAAAATCTCTCATCGATTACTCGATTTATCTGATCTCTTGCACATCAACCTCGATCTTACTCGCTTAATCTCTAGCTGGCCGATTTGATCTCTTGCTCGCTTGAACCGAAACACTCTTCGATCTTTTCACATGCTTCCTAGATGGTTTTCATGGTGAAAGCTAACATTATGAGCACTGCTCTAAATTATAAAAACCCTACCTTCTCAATGCTCAATTTAGTAGAAACTCTAGCATTGTTTGCTCTTTTTTCTTGCATAATCAGTACTTTCTCTCCCAATTTATTCACATGATTTGTTTGTGTTTATGCATAGTGTAGTAAACACCAAGCCCTAAGCCTATTCTATTTGTGTCTCTACATAGTGTGTTTCTACTTGATCTGGATCTAAATATATGGGTTGTTCTATTCATGTTTTTGTTTTTATATGTAA
Organism: Polygonum maritimum; assembly: GCA_963924305.1. Classification (NCBI taxonomy): domain Eukaryota; kingdom Viridiplantae; phylum Streptophyta; class Magnoliopsida; order Caryophyllales; family Polygonaceae; genus Polygonum; species Polygonum maritimum. The sequence continues at coordinate 33,978,559 of OZ002728.1, forward strand.
TGCACTTGGTGTTGCTACCAGAGGTGTAATTGCTACAATAAACCTCAACTGAGCTTCACTTTTTGTCTGCACAAATACAACTTTTGTTCAAATTACCACTAGCATGTTAATTGCTTAGGATTATAAAATATTTGACATGTTAATGCTTTGGGATTAGGAAAGACGGAATTGTGTTGTTGGTTCATATATGGTTTATAAAAAAGGTTCAAGTAATTTTGTTCGTAGAAATGTCATGTATTGTAGCTTATTGTTGGCTTTTTATGGGTTCATCATTTAGTATGTTTAGTTTAATAATGAATAATCTTAAAAGTTCATACCTTATATAGTAGTCTATTAGCTCAAATGATCAAATAATGTGTTTTTGGGTTGTCCACATAGATGTGAGTTCAAATCTCAGATAGGCTAAATTATTTTACAATCTGTTTTAATTGGTTCATGACAATTCTTATTTTCGTTCATGTGGTTCAAGGCTTTGGCTCATAATATCTGGTCTTATGGTTCATAATATTTTGTCTTGTGGTTCATAATGCTTGTTATTTTGATTAATATAATGTCTTTTATTTCACATCAAATTTTTGGGGTTCACGTTTATTACGCAATTGCTATAATTATGGAGATAATTACTAAAGAGAAAGATATGATTTTGTTCTTGTATAGATTATACAGCTTTCGAACAGACATCATATGCAACAAACACATAAAAACACGCATACTTTTGAACTAATAAGCGTTAGACGGGATATGCAAACACATCAAACAAAATACAATTTATAGCCATCTTTTTGGTTTACTAACCCATCATTTCCTTAAGGAATAAATCCAAACTTTATAATTTTACAAATGAGAGAGGTCACTTCCCATAGAGCTAACTCTACAATAGTTTTAATGAAACAAGCGATTTATCAAACACTTGATGTATACCTCCTAAAATTTCAGCAAAAATACCCAATAAATAAGACTTCCTTGTATCATATCAAGCCAAAACATTTAAGTTTCAATGAAATGAAAGCATAGATAATAAAAGTGAAAATATTAGGAATTCCATATGAATGACGTAGTTTAATATACGATTTAAGGTAATATAAGTGAAGATTCATAGAAAGACAAGTGAAAGTGCATAGAAGCGAACATACAATCCATTCGAATATACAACTTAATGAAATCAACATCTAAAACAACACGAAAGTAACATCTTAACAAAAACATACAAATAGACATACCAGAACCACCATGTCAAATATCATAAGCATAAATAGAGGCATATCACATGTAAAAGAAGATGCCTTCATCTAATGTGATAAAATATGGTCCTTCGTGTTGTTTCTACTCATCTGGAGAAGTGAGAATGAAATAGGAGCATTCTTGTGATAAGGGAAGGTGTAGGCATTAACTTACTTCCTCATGATCATCCAATGCAACTCCACCAATATTTACATCATTACCAAGATCATTCAATGAAACTCCATCCATACTAGCATCATTATCCGAATGAGAGAAGTTAGGATGATCTGAGTTTAATGTACAACCTACATCAAAAAAGGTAAGCTATTTTAGCAGCAACATGAAACACATGACAAGTGCTATAAATGTGCAAATATGATTGTTCTTTTGGTTCATAAATATTGTCATCATGGTTCATAGATTTTCAAGGTAAGAGGTTCATTGAAAATGACAAGTATTTCATAAAATTTATTCCACAAGATATGCTGAGCCATTTTATCAAACACATAGCAGACAATTAGACAAACATACTAAATCAACCTCTATGCTCAATTAAAACCATCAAAATCACATCACAATGCAAATTGTTTTATCAACTCATATAAGCACCAAACATACTCTCAAATCTTATCTCACATAAGCACAAACCATACTCTTAAATCTTGGCAAAATACATACATAGGCCCCTTTACTTGTACAAAATTTTCAATTAAGCGCCCATACTTGTAATTTTTCTATTAAGCACCTCTACTGTACATGCTTTTTTCTATCAACCACCTTCATGATGATGTGTCACCATGTGTGCAATTTGCTTGCTTTGACTAGAGTGAGACATTTGAAAGTATGCCATTATGGAATTTTCTTTAATAAAAATACCGATCTTTCCTAACATATTTATTTTTAAATAACTAAGAAAAGCATTATCCCACTATCTCTGCAAACTTATGGATAGTGACTTATCAAGTTGTCATCATAACAATTTGAATCATTGTTCATGAATTTCAACCAAAACCGATCACTGCTTGATAATGCATAAACTTACAAACTAGCTAGTTGTTTTGGCGTTAAATATTTAAGATTTACAAGAATTTCTAGAATGCTCTACTCGAATTTTGGAATAACTTTCCTGGTAGAAATTGGGTGTGGAAAGAGGGAAGGGGACGAAGAAACGGGTTGCGGTTTAGATTTGGGACGACGGACGGTGGAAAAGAGAGCGACGACTATCGGATAATGGTACAAAGAAGGAAGGGTGATGGTCGGACAAATGACATTGATGGGCCGCCGTCGTTCCACTACCGACTTCTCCCCTCAGTCTGCTTGACTTCCATTAGCCTAAAACAAGTTAAGCTTAAGACTCAAAATCGACCAAAAGCACTATATGAGTATTTGACTAGAATAAACAATCGAATGGTACAACTTTAAGGAATAATTGTCTAGAAATTACAAGCACATTCATAGATTAACGAGGTGATAGAAGTTCACTAAAAAACAAGGAAAAATGACTTAAAATAATCTCAAGTATCCACTTTAAACCCAAAATAATCCCAAGTTTGGAAATTATCACCAATATTACGAACTATCACGAAATGAACCAAAAACGATTCGGAAGCCTTTTTCGACAAGTTTTCCGGTGAAATTGATGATGCGGGAATCTAAAATCTGACATAACAACTTATAATTTTACACTTGGTTGAAAATTTTCCGATCGTTATATCATCGATTCCACCGGAAAACTTGTCGGAAAATGATTCCGGTTCATTTTTTGTTGATATCGTGATAGTTCGTATTTTTGGTGATGATATTAAAACATGGAATTGTTTTTGGTTGAAAGAGAATACTTGAGATTATTTTGAGTCATTTTTCAAAAAAAAAACAATTTCAAAACTCGAAATCATGTACCTAAATTCATAAGAAGGGAATTGAAGGTTGAAGGAATTAGATTAGATAAGGAAAAACAATTAAATCGTGTTGTAGAAGAGTGTCGAACAACCAAGGAGCGAACATGGAAGCATCGATGGTCGATGAAGATCGTCCAATTCAAAGGAGCATTGAATATGATATGTGATGGATCGTAAGTCAGTTAATGAGGGCGTCCTTAACTGGGTTAAGGGCGTCCTTTAGTGCAGCGGAAAATAGACTTAACAGAATACAAGATAAGTGGACACGAGTATTTATAGAGGAACCCCACTAAGACCAACTAGTCTTATGGGTAAACCTCTACCTCCGTTGGAGGATTTTCAATAGCCGTCCCTTATCTTATTAAGAGCGAGTCCTTACAACTTAGGCGAGTCGTTACACTTCTCTGAGCTAAGCGTCCGTCCTTAGCCTCACTAGTAACACTCCTTTCAACCTAACAAGTAACCTCACACTCTTAGCTATAAGGAAGCTATCACTCACGTCTCTCACGATTCGTTGTGAGAGACAAACTACAACTCTAATTGATTTGTGGTTTGTTTTGGATTTGATGTGGTTGGACTTTCTTTCTCTTGCTTCAAGCTCACTTGATCTTCTTGATCTTCGTTCGTGTTCTTGAATGCTTCGGGAGAGCTTGAGAGAAAGTCTTCAAAGTCCACTCTTGCACACACATGCCGCTATGCATACTCCTTGGAGAGTATTTATAGCGGAAGTGATTCTTGTCCTCTAGCGTCCTCTGAGACTTGGTAGGATCCTCGATATTTGATCAACGGTGCGATGAGCGTCTTGAGGAGATCAACGCTTGGGAAGCCTCCGCGTGGGTAGGGGACCATTGCTGGGAAAGCGACGTCTTTGGCATTGTCTACACGTGCCCAGACAAAGGAAGCTTCCTTCTGAGGACTAAGGCCGGACGATGATGTAATCATGTTGGGGCGGCCTTGATTTGAATTTGAACTTCGTCCGTATTTTGGCGCGCGTCCCTTCTTGATGAGGACTCCGTCCTATCTTGCGCAGGGACTCCGCCAATTACGTTTAGCTTTGGAAGTTCTGGTAACATGCGTCCCTACAGCATAGGGACTGCTGTTCACTTGTTGTCCTTTTCGCTCATGTGCGTCCACTGGACTTACCTGAGATCAAAACTTGGACAACTTATCAAATACATTTGAGTTTGTCATTATTAAAACAAGGGACGATTATTATTGGTTTAGATATTAACGACTGACGTCCTTAATATCGTCCCAACAATTTCCCCCTTTTTGATGATGACAAACTCTTTCAAATAATGCACACAGAAGTAAAGCTTTTAGCATGAGGAACTACACTTTGATTATCTTTTCAGCTTAGATTGGCATGCAACACATTCTTTTAAGTGCGTTCTATTTTATTCCTAACTAACGACCTTTTGACTTGGCCGAAATTCCCCCTGAACACATGCTTTCTATGATAACTTAAGGACAATCGCATCTCTGCAAAACTATACTTCCCCCTTTTGGCATCATCGAAAAGGAGAACAAGTCGAAAAGCATGCAAGCACAAAGTCATAACTAAAGAAAGGTACGCTTAGACAAAATGAAGCACAAATGTAGTGAATGGCATTCAGAATGAGAAACGAGAACGTTCATTACAGACATTCACAACAAGTGTTCAAAACGGGGACAGCGTCCCATTGTCTTAACAAAAACTCAAGAAATGATAAATTGTTTCAGGGTTAGAGAAGGGGGAGGTGATCATTTTCTGGGACGCTTGCCAAGGGCTTTGAGGTGTTGCTCCTGAAGATGGTTGTTCTGGGCAAGGAGCTCGTTGTTGCGCTCAAGAAGGTCTGTGTGGACGTGAAGTGTGTCGTGAACCTGCTGAATTAGATCAATCATTATGCACTGGTTCTCGATCATCATGCCCATCAGATACTTCGTAGAGTGCCTCTCAGCCTCATCAGGGACGCTCATACCATCGAGCTCGTCCTCGTCATCAGCAGCGTCCTCAGCTGGCGTCCCAACTACTTGGACATTTTCAGCTTCGTGATCTCCTTCTCTAGGTTCAGCAGCAGCAGCAGCTTGAGCTCTCCTCTCAGCTTTGGCTTTCCATTCAACCTCTTTCCGTTCCTTTTCCAGTTGGCGCTTAACGGACGGAAGGGGCTCATCACACCTGAGTTTCCCAACTGGAGGGAGTGTAATTTGCCTGACGTCCCAATGAATGCCAAAGGAACGCTCTTGTTTAGGAGCATAGAGGCCCTGCTGCTTCAGAATTTGCTTGACCAAGCCGGGGAAAGGAAGAGAGTGCCTGCCTCCTGTGCACTTGCCCATGTGTTCCAAGATTACTTGGGGCAAGTTTATCGGCTTGCGTTCCAAGAAAGCGTCCAAGAGAATACTATCAGTGATCTGAACAATGCACTTCTTCTCTTGGCGGGGGACGACCATGCGCACAATGAAGTGATGCGCAAGGACGCCCGTCTTGGTGAGGCAATGAGCAACTCTGTCCTTAGCAGCTGGCTGTCTCCCATTGAATATTCTGTTGAGGATTTCATCTTGGGAGAAACGGCCAAAGTTCTTGCACGGCAGATCGTGCAGAGCATCTTGCGGAGAAGGACGCAGGCCTAGCATTTTGCGGACGGTGCCCTCAGCAACTGAGTACTCGTCCCCATCGATTTCAAAAGTCCCCTGAGGCTTCCCGTTTACTTCTGTGATTTCGAACTTTGAGTAGAAACGGAGAACCTCATCAGGGTCAACATCAGCGGCCTCAGCGCCCAAGTGCGTCCAACCCTGGAACTCAAGAAGATCCAAGAACTCTTGGCGCTGGTTCTCTGCCAGAAACTCGGCGGTGAAGAGGAGCGGCGATAGGATTTTCTTGAAGCGTTTCTGCTTGGTGCCATTGCTCACGATCACTTCATCACCAGCATCTTCTTCATCTCCATCTCCCTCCTCTTCCTCAGGTTCCTCATCCTGGGGAGGGGCGTCCTCGTCATCGGAGGCTTCGTTCCGTTGTTCTTGGAACTCAACCATTGCAGTGTCCTCAGCTGTGGACGCCTGTTCTGTGGGAGGCGCGTCCACCGCTGGAGTCCTTGCCAAGGATTCTGTGGGAACGGATGGAGGAGACGTCCCTTGAACTTGAGCAGCTTCTTCGACGGCCGGAGCAGGCGGAGGAGGAGGAGGAGGAGGAGAAGCTCTAGGGGGAGAGGGAGAGGGAGTGCGGAGCTTAGCTTTTGGGGGAGGAGCAGAGGAGGAGCTGGGCGGAACCACTGAGATCGGTTTCACCTTGAGCGGAGCAGAGGGAGGAGGCGGCAGAGTAGCAGGGGTAGCATCCTTGGCCTGGACCTGGACTTGTGGAGCGTCCTTGGCCTGGACTTGAGGAGCGTCCTCTACCCTTGGAGGAGGTGGAGGGAGTTGACGAAGGTCCTGCATACTCGCTTGGATCGCCTTCTCAACGGCTGCTTTCTCTGCTTGCTCTTGCTCTTGGCGCGCCTTCTCCTCTTTTGCCAGTTGAATTTCGGAGAGGCGAATGGCGGCCATTTCTTCATCCGTGACGCCCTCAAGCTGAGCAGAGGTCTTGAGGCGTCGTTTTGGGGCAGGAGGAGGGGAGGAAGGGATTGGCTTTGGTGGGGAGGAGGAAGGGCCTTTAATTTGGAGCGATTTGGACGGAGGGGGAGAGGAAGGCCTTTTCCTTTTTTGAGAAGGGACGGAGCCCGTAGGAGCCACAACAAACTCCATTATATCAGGAAGTAGTTTGGCGAGCTCGTCCACGGTTCCACCAAATGAGTCAGAAATGATTCCTGGCCCCATGAACGGTGGGTTGGTGTGATTGGTTTCTTGAAGGCGGGGCTTGACATATGTGATCATGAAGTAGTGGAGGAGGCGTTGGATTTTAGGAGGATGTTCGTGAGTGGACGCCCTAAGACAAATGTTGGCGAGCGTCCTAGGCTCCTTTTCAAGCCAGTCCTCAATGAGAGGGTCAAGGGGAGGACGGCGTTTGGGTTGAGAGGGGAGCCGGCCAATTGAGCCACTGTAAACAGAGGCTTTGGTGATATTTTCTGGCTCAGGCTCGGGTTTGAAGGGCTTCTCCAGAAATGAGAACCTCTTCGGCTGGGTTTTGGATTGAGAGCGGGATGGTTGTTTTTGTTGAGGAGGTTGGGAGCGAAGGGGTTGAGGAGGGGTGTTGGAGTGGCGGCGCTGGGTGCTTTGAGAGGAGGAATGGTGGCGAGGGGGTTCTTGTCGTCCGGAAGGTCTGCCTCTCGACTCCATTAATGACCGGCCTTTCACCGGAGGAGATCTCGAAGAGCTAGTGTTTTTCGCTGCCGACGAGGGTGAGGGATTCTTTGAGGCTCTTGTGTTGGCCATTTTTGAGATGGTTTAAATAGGGGAGGATTAGGGTTTGGAGAGAGATTTCGGGATTCGGTTGAAGATTTGGAAGATCTTTGAGATTTCTAAAAGTGTGCAAACAGCAGATGAGCGAAGAAAGGTTTTCGGAGTGCACAGGTGGGTATATATAGGAAGAAGACGAAGTTGGACGGTAAGGGGTAACAGGGTCTTTACACACAGCTTCCTCCACCCGCCTTCCCACACGTGGCTTTCTTCTTTGCTAAGGAATACAGCTGTTGAGCACTGTTTGCGCCTATCCCGAGATTTTCGCTGACGATTCGCTAAAACGGTTTACCTTCCCAATTTCAACCATTCAAACTTCTCACAACTGCAAAGGACTCTGACCTGACGTCCTTTCAACACACAACACTACACAACACAGAACTGAACCACGGCGTCCCATTCACTGATCTCAACCTCTGTAATTAGAACTCTGTACAGACAACTCTCAGCTCTTAGCACGCGTCCCTTTGATCACTTAGAACCATTTTTGAAAATCAAGCAAGTACGTCCCGTAAAGGTGAAACAAGGAATGCTCATAGGACGCATTTGCAAGATTCTCGGCTTGGGTAAGCTTAGAGTTCCCATCATTTCGGCTTATGATGAGGGTAGGGTGATCAGGGATACTCTTGAGATGAAAAGCGAAATGAATACCATTCAAGGACACAAGCGAATACACATATCTTAGACTAGCGTCCTTTAAAGATGACTTTAATGCATGACACACCTTAAAACAAGTTCTCAACAAGACATAGCCAATCATGGAGGGAATAATAGAACGGGACTTGATCATTTAAAAGTTATCATCCCCAAGAGCAACCGTAGGTGCTCGTAGGGACGTCTATCAAGTGCTTTTGTGAAAATATCGGCCACTTGGTCCTCAGTCCTAACATGATCCACTCTAATTAATCCAAGTTCAACATTATCACGAAGAAAGTGATGCCTTATGTGAATATGCTTCGTCCTAGAATGATGAACGGGATTTTTGGCAATACTTATAGCACTGGTGTTGTCACACAAGATAGGGACTGTGTTGAGGGACGTACCATAATCTTCAAGTTGGTACTTGATCCATAGGACTTGTGAGCAGCACGAAGCAGCAGCAACGTACTCAGCTTCCGCGGTTGATAGTGCCACGGAGTTTTGCTTTTTGGATCCCCAAGATACAAGGCATGAGCCAAGGAATTGTGCCATTCCTGAGGTGTTCTTCCTATCCACCACATGGCCAGCGTAATCTGCGTCAGAGTAAGCTACCAGGTTCAGGGACGTCCTTCTGGGATACCATAGACATAGGTCATCCCGTCCCTTGAGATATCTGAAGATTCTTTTGACCTCTTGCATATGGGACTCCTTTGGATTTGCTTGGAATCGAGCGCACAAGCATACAGCGAACATGATGTCGGGACGACTTGCCGTAAGATATAGCAAGGACCCTATCATTCCTCTGTAGAGCTTTTGATCTACACTCTTGCCTTCTTCATCAGCATAGAGGCGAGTGTTTGGGGAGATGGGAGTATCAATGGGTTTTGAAGAGTTCATCCCATACTTCTCAAGCATTTCACGGATGTACTTTTGTTGATGAATCCACGTCCCATCTTTGAGCTGAGTGATTTGGAGTCCCAAGAAGAAGTTGAGTTCTCCTATGAGGGACATCTCAAACTCACTACTCATCAAGTTCTTGAATTCCTCTACAAATTTCATGTTAGTGCTTCCAAAGACTATGTCATCGACATAGACTTGGACAATTAAGACATCTTTAAGAACTTTCTTTAAGAACAGGGTTTTATCAATGTTACCTCGTGTGTACCCGTTGGACAAGAGGAAGGACGCAAACCTATCGTACCATGCACGAGGGGCTTGCTTGAGTCCATAGAGTGCCTTGTCCAAGAAGTACACATGATCTGGGTGATCAGCGTCCTCAAATCCTGGAGGTTGAGCGACGTACACTTCTTCTTTGAGCTTGCCATTGAGAAAGGCTGTCTTGACGTCCATTTGAAAAAGCTTGAACCCTTTGTGAGCGGCAAAGGTGATGAGGAGGCGAATGGCTTCAATCTTGGCGACAGGAGCGAAGGTTTCATCATAATCAATCCCTTCCTCTTGCCTATAGCCTTGAGCCACAAGCCTTGCTTTGTTTCTTGACACGCGACCATTCTCATCAAGCTTGTTCCTGTAGACCCATCTCGTCCCTATTATGTTTTTGTTTCTCGGACGAGGGACGAGGGTCCAAACCTTATTTCTTTCGAATTGATTAAGTTCCTCTTGCATGGCCTGAATCCAATCAGCGTCCTGGAGTGCTTCCTTTATGTTCTTAGGTTCAACCAAGGACACAAAGGCGTTGAAGGCACAGAACGCTATGTTAGCATTAAGGGACTGATTCACGGCTGATCTTGTTTGAACTCCTTTTGACATATCTGAGATGATTTGATCCGTTGAATGAAGTCTCGAAAGATGGGATCCCTTATGAGTATCGTCCCTTACAGGAGTACATCTAGGGTCCGTCCAATCAGATTCATCTGAGTCAAACCCGTCGTCTTCGTTGAGAGTTTCATAGAGTTCCCCCTCAGGTTAAGCGTCCTCTTCTTGACGCTGTTCTCCTTGTAGGCTTGATTCAGCGACCTCATGTTGAGCTGGAGATTCACTTTGAGATGGAACTTCCTGAACAACACTGGGAACTTCTACTGAGACTTCTTCAGGATTTTGAGTAGCGTCCTTAGGAACATAGTATTTTCCAGAGGACCCGAAATCAACTTCATCATCGGAGTCATCCTGCTGCAGAGGAGATGAGCGTTCTTTCTTACTTGGTTTATCTTTGTGAGAAGAACTTTCTTTGAACACAACATGAATGCTCTCCTCAAGCTTTAGAGTTCGTTTATTGAAAACTCTATACGCTTTACTGGTGAGGGAGTATCCAAGGAATATGCTTCGTCACTTCTTGCGTCAAACTTTCCAAGTCTTTCTTTATCATTGTTGTGAACAAAGCACTTGCATCCAAAGACTCTGAGATAGTCGATGCGAGGCTTTCTTCCATTCAGCAACTCATAGGACGTCTTCTTCAGCAAAGAACGGATCATGGCTCGATTGATAATGTAGCACGCTGTAGCAATAGCTTCAGCCCAGAAGTACTTGGGGACGCTATTGGCTAAGAGCATAGTCCTTGCCATATCCTCCAGCGTCCTATTCTTTCTTTCCACCACTCCATTTTGTTGAGGAGTCCTTGGAGCTGAGAAGTTGTGAGAGACTCCATGTTGATCACAGTAGGCCACGAACTCTGAGTTTTGAAACTCCGTCCCATGGTCTGATCTTATGGATTTGAGAGGCGTCTCAAGCGCAACTTCCACTTGTTTGATGAAGACTTTGAATGCGTTGAAGCAATCTGTTTTTGAAGCTAAGAAAAGAACCCAGGTGAATCGAGAAAAGTCATCTACAAGGACATAGATATACCTCTTTCCACCATAGCTTAACGTCTTCATTGGTCCACAAAGATCCATATGGAGAAGTTCCAAAGGTTTCTTTGTGCTGACATCGTTCTTTGACTTAAAGGACGTTCTTGTCTACTTCCCTTTGATACATGCTTCACACTGTTCAATTTTCTCAGGATCAATTTGGGGAAGACCTCTCACAAGATTTCTTTGATGAAGCTTGAGGATTGTGCTTGGTCCAGCATGGCCAAGTCGGCGATGCCAGAGGTCAGCGTCCTCCTTTGACACAGATAAGCACAATTCAGATTTTGGCTTGAACTCCTGATTGAAGATGTAGACATTGTTCTTTCGGACTCCTTTGAGGACGACTTTGTTGGATTTCTTGTTGATGACGAGGCACTCCTTTGAGTCAAATGTGACTAAGTTTTCACCTTGATCACACATTTGAGAGACGCTTAGGAGGTTGAAGCCAAGTCCTTCAACAAGGCTAACATTTGTCGCTTTGATAGACGGATTGAGAATAGCAGTTCCCGTCCCTTTGATCTTTCCTTTGCCCTTGTTGCCAAACGAGACAGTTCCTCCCGTGGCGCTACTTTGGATAGAAGTGAGATGGATCTGGCTTCCTGTCATATGGTTTGAGGCGCCACTATCAATGATCCATGGGCGTCCCCTCACTTCCACCTGCCAAAACAAGGTTAGTGTATGGCGACCCAGGCAAGGTGTTCCTTACCTGGTTCGTTACAGAAATAGAACTCTGGTTCTGGCATGTAGTCACTTATATTCACATCATTTGAAATAGCATGCTTTCTGAAAGAACTCTTAGATCGTCTAGGACGTCTAGGGTTAGCCTTAGGGACGGACTTATCATTTTCAATGTTATTCCTAGCAGCTTTGCCACTTTCAATGTCGTTCTTCAGTTTCAGGCAATCATATTTGAAGTGATCTCCTTTTCCACAGTACCAACACGTCCTATAGTAAGTACCAAGGTAGTACTTCTTGTTGGGACGTTGGATTTTGTTCTTTTTCATCTTTTGAGGGTTACAAACTTTTGAACCTTCCCCCTTAGCAATCTTCTTATAGATCCTATGACTAGTGGAGTTAGTGTAATAGTCCCTTTGACTTTTCTCTCCACTCTCTAGGACTCGAATTCTTTCAAGAAGGTTCTTAGTCTTTTCCCTTTCTAATTCAAGTTCTGAGGTTTTGCTAGCCTCAAAGTCACTAGGGAGAGAGTTCCTAGTGTCAGACTCGTATCCTAGTCCTCTTTTGGCTGGGACAAACACCATTGGTTGAACTACCTCAGTTACCGGGCTCTTCCCTAACACTTTCACCTCTTCCCTAAGCTTAGCGTTCTCTAGCTTAAGGCACATCACTTCAGTTTTCAGGGATTTAACTTCGACATACGAGGACTCTAGTTGTAACGAAACTGTAGCACAGTTCTCACATTCAACTAGCCTATTTTCACTTTCAAGTTCAAGTTCATCCATTCTATGTTGCATAACAGCGCTTTCTTCCATGATTCTTTTAATGAGCTTAATAAGTTTGGTTTTGGAACAATTCTCTAAGGAGTTCATCATGGATTCACGAGTTACCTCTTGTTCCTTTTCAGAAGCGTCCTCTTCAAGGACTGGGGCGTCCTCCACAGCCATGTACGCCACTTGCTCATCATCTGAGGCGTCCTCTACGGCTATGTACGCCACTGGTCCTTCTGGTTCTTCATCATCAGAACTCACATTATCCCATGCGGCTTCGCACGCTCCCAAGAGAGCTTTCATCTTCATTTCTTTTGAGTTTAGTCCCGTAGTACACCTTTTAGCAAAGTGTCCTTTCTTGTTACATTTGTAGCAAGTAAGTTCCTTCATCTCTGCCTCTGTATACTTGGGACTCTCCTTTTTGTAAGGCATCTTGTGTTTCTTGGAATCTCTGGCCTTTTTACCCCATAAGCGAGCAACTTTGTGTAGAAGGGCAATCTCTTCCTCTTCTTCCAGTTGTTCCTTAGTCTTGCTTTCCTTTTCTTTCAAAGCTTGAGCACGCATCCTTTCACGATTCTCATTTTTATTTGCTTCCACCATTAGGGCAATATCTCTTTGGTGGCGCAGATACTCAGCGTACTCTGGAGTTGACGTCATCAAAGCAAGATCTGTCTGGGGGTTTCTAGCCAATTCAGCCATATCAGCTTCCCTTCTCGCTTCATAGCCTCTCAGCTTCCCATAGATCTCTTCCATATCCAGGGTTTTGTTGGCTGTGTTCTCCTTGAACGTAGTCCTATCAAAATTCCATTTTCCTGTAAGCCCATCAATGACTACTCCGACTCTGTTTCTCATTGAGACTTCAGCTTCTGGGATGCCTAAATTTCGCATCTTGGTCACAAGAGCTTCAAAGCGGTATGAGTAGTCCTTGACAGATTCGTTAGGAAGCATTCTGAAGGCATAGAACTCTCGTTTGATTTCAAGCTTGACGTCTTCCTTCATCTCTGCCGTACCCACATGGTACTTCTCAAGAGCTTCCCATTGTAGTTTGGCTGTTGCCAAATTGCTAACTCGGGTGGCGTCCCTTTCGCAGAGGGACGCTTGAAGGAAGCATATAGCCTTAGCGTTTGTTTCCAAAAGCTTGAATTCGTCAGGACCCCACTCGTCCTCTTTGTCTTTCTTGTCATCAGGGATGGTAAGGTCACCCTTCATGATCACTCTCCAGCATTGATAATTCTGACTTCTGCAAAAGTTCTCGAAGCGGATCTTCCAGCGGCTGAAGTTGCCGTCCGTCAGACGAGGAGGCTTTACAAAAGAGATTCCAATAGGTTCCATGTCCATCTTGTACCTGCAACTCAACAAAAATCTAGAGCGCCTGCTCTGATACCAATTGATGGATCGTAAGTCAGTTAATGAGGGCGTCCTTAACTGGGTTAAGGGCGTCCTTTAGTGCAGCGGAAAATAGACTTAACAGAATACAAGATAAGTGGACACGAGTATTTATAGAGGAACCCCACTAAGACCAACTAGTCTTATGGGTAAACCTCTACCTCCGTTGGAGGATTTTCAATAGCCGTCCCTTATCTTATTAAGAGCGAGTCCTTACAACTTAGGCGAGTCGTTACACTTCTCTGAGCTAAGCGTCCGTCCTTAGCCTCACTAGTAACACTCCTTTCAACCTAACAAGTAACCTAACACTCTTAGCTATAAGGAAGCTATCACTCACGTCTCTCACGGTTCGTTGTGAGAGACAAACTACAACTCTAATTGATTTGTGGTTTGTTTTGGATTTGATGTGGTTGGACTTTCTTTCTCTTGCTTCAAGCTCACTTGATCTTCTTGATCTTCGTTCGTGTTCTTGAATGCTTCGGGAGAGCTTGAGAGAAAGTCTTCAAAGTCCACTCTTGCACACACATGCCGCTATGCATACTCCTTGGAGAGTATTTATAGCGGAAGTGATTCTTGTCCTCTAGCGTCCTCTGAGACTTGGCAGGATCCTCGATCTTTGATCAACGGTACGATGAGCGTCTTGAGGAGGTCAACTCTGTTGACGCTTGGGAAGCCTCCGCGTGGGTAGGGGACCATTGCTGGGAAAGCGACGTCTTTGGCATTGTCTACACGTGCACAGACAAAGGAAGCTTCCTTCTGAGGACTAAGGCCGGACGATGATGTAATCATGTTGGGGCGGCCTTGATTTGAATTTGAACTTCGTCCGTATTTTGGCGCGCGTCCCTTCTTGATGAGGACTCCGTCCTATCTTGCGCAGGGACTCGGCCAATTACGTTTAGCTTTGGAAGTTCTGGTAACATGCGTCCCTACAGCATAGGGACTGCTGTTCACTTGTTGTCCTTTTCGCTCATGTGCGTCCACTGGACTTACCTGAGATCAAAACTTGGACAACTTATCAAATACATTTGAGTTTGTCATTATCAAAACAAGGGACGATTATTATTGGTTTAGATATTAACGACTGACGTCCTTAATATCGTCCCAACAATATGCCTTGGTGAATAAAGGGAGCAACATAAGCATATAAAAATCAGCTGAAAAAACTAGAGTGTATCATGGCCATTGAGTTCCTAAAATCAAACGGAATAGATTTGATCCCGTTTTACATGTTAAAAAGTAATCTCACTTGATTGCATATCTAGATTTAGATACATCTTCTAATAAAAAAACATAATTAAAGGGATCACCCGTCCCATATATGACTATATGAGTACCCATATATTTCAACATTCACTGTGATTTGTTTTAATATGAAAACATAAATTACTTTTGATAAGGGAAAAATTCATTGGTAGCATTAGCCATAAAATCAATGGGTCACCAATCAAAAAAATAGAAATATGACCTTGGGCTAGGGGTGGAAATTCGGTGAATCGGTTAGGTTCTGGTCGGATCATCCGGGTTTGAATATGGATAAAGCGGATAACTAGTCAAGTTCGGGTAGGATATTCAAATTATTGAATACTTGGGATTGTCAGATTAAAATCGGTCAAGTTATTTTGGATTTCTGTTGATTCGGTTTTAGGTTGGTCAACTTTTCTCAATTTTTGGCTGAATTGGGTTTCAATTGAATCCGGTTCTAGATGAATCGGTTTTGGTTGAATTTTGACTAGGTTGAATCGATTTTTGTTGGATCAATATTTGATTTGATTAGGTCTCAATTAAATCGCGTTTTGGTGTAATTAGGTTTTGATAGTTTGAATAACAGATCAATTTAATTTTAATTTCACTCTAATAAATATTGTGTTTTTTCATAATTGGAGTGTGTAGTATCGGTAAACGTATATCAACATATAATAATATCATTATCTATGAGATCTTATATACTCTCATAATCATACACAAAAATAATGATAATATAGTCTCATACGTTCTTATTTTCATACACAAATATTTATGAGATTATAATCAATAATTTTGAAAAAACATCAAAATGAACAAAATTTATAATAAACAGTTACACAACCTCTTACATTTGTATGATCCTTCTACAATGATAATAAATTATACTAAGTGACTTCAGCATGTAAGTGATATTATGGATTACCTGGTCAGAAAATGAGCTAGATATATATATAAGAAAGTATCATACTTGAGCAAATTTATAACACAAGCACAAAAGAAAACACTCGCTATATTGTCAGATTATAAGCAACAATATTAGGACAAATTGACATAATCGCCGTATATAAGTTTATGATCTTACATTCTATTAAATTATCGTATGAAAATCGCAATATATTATATAACATATCAACATATTACACATAAATAATATAATATGCTCTATAAATTTAAAAAATTAACATGTTACACATAGATAAAATATTAATTATACATTGCAATAGGTTCAGGTGTTATTAAATGTAACACCCCAATTTCGTACTCTGGGTATTACTGCCAGTGACCTCGGCTTTTCTCCATCCAAAGTCACCCAAGGCTCGTTATTTGCACAGAAACATTATCGTAACGGAGAATTCATTCGTAAATATGGAAAAGAGTGCGGAATTAGAAATGTTATTACAAGTAGTTCGTTTGCTCCAAAAGATTATCACCCTTCTAGTGTTATACAAAACGGTAGTTTGTCATAATAGTAAATATAGATTGCTTCAAAAGTGCTTCCTCTAGTCCTTCCACGATCAAGCTACGACTTCGTCTTCAGCCTTCGATGACCTTATCCTTGTTCCCTGATATTTCCATAAAAGCAAGAAATACCAGCCGACCAATGTCGGGAAGAAAGAAAGTGGTATTAGTCTAACGCGAGACTAAGCAAGTGGTAGAACGTGACTTGGTTCTAAAAGAAAGGCTAATTAAATGGGATTTTGTTGGTGACGAGAGTCGGGATATTTTTAGGAGAATGGTATATAAGAATTTAAATGGAAAGGCATATAATGCTTCATCTGGAAGATAGGATACGGTTTTCAGGGATTATGAAAGGAAAGGATATATTGTTGGGAACTTTATTAATTCACATTAAATTTTGAAAAGCCTCCGTCGACTAGAATACTCAAGCCGGGAGCTAGGATGGTTTTCCAAAACGTACTCACCACCCTCGTTCATTAATTATTTGTGCATAGGGCACTTATCTTTCATTAATGACAAAAAGTACATTCAGTTATCGATTTTTAGATGTAGCAACCCAAAACGGGTCAAGGGCCACATCAAAGAAGGACGGAGTCCTTAACACCTAGCTAGGGTGTTGTCACCTCTCTACGCTTGTAGAGCAGGTAGAGTCATGACCCAGTATTAGGGTATAGGTACATCCTAATACATCTTTTTAAGAGGTGTAGCAGAGACGAGTCTCTCACCCCTAATGACTATCCTAGCCCATAGCAAAGTCTCAAACGAGACATTTAAACACATAAAGGCCGCAAACAATCGGTCCTAAGTCCAAGTACTAGCGTAGTACAGGAATATTAACGATATGAATAATGGGGTCATTATCTCTAACAATAATAATCCTAGGTTCGTTTTATTTAGCAAACAAGGTGTTCCCAACAATTATATGGATATTAAACGGAATAGAAGAAAATTCACGTTTAATCGTAAAGAGCAAGAGAACCATCCACTTGCCTTTGCTTTGCAGAATTTGAGTCCTACGGATTCGTTTCTCGAGATTACGGCGACTCGAGCGCTCAACCTAAATTAGGCGCGGTTTTCAAAACGAGCGAACACGAAATAAATTAATATTTAATTTACTTCTCGATATAAAGAAAAATATTCCCTTTTAATATAAATCTCGTAACGACTCGAGAAGTGAGGTTAACCATTTTTTCGTTGATGATGAATAATTATTACTCAACGATTACCAAAAATATTACTTTATATTCTTTATAAAATGATCTTAAAACTTTAATATTAACAACTTAATATTCCACCATAAAAGTAATTTAAATAAATAAATATTTAGTTGATTTTCTAATTACAACTTAGTTACCATTTTACCTCTTAATAATAATTTTATTATGGCCATTTTCTAATTTTTCTTAGGAATAATCCTATTTTTATTAGTACCCAAATCTACCATTGGCAGTCCATTTAATTGCTAGAATCATCGGATTTTAGTCGCTAACTCGATGGGCTTTATTTATTGAGTAAATTAAAACCTATAGTTACGCGTATAGATCGACCCAAAAACAGAAGTCCGATCCATTAACAATATATAACGAAACGGAGGGTACATTCCTTACCCTTGCTCTGTTTCTACGTAGCTTGGCCGAACACACAACACACAACAACGACAACAATGGCAGGCAACAACACAACACCCACGAACGACCACCGGCGGCGGCGACTCGGTGGCGGGCAGAGGCGATGGCGGCGAGCAGGCGGTGGGCAGAGGCGGTTGGAAGAGGACGGCGACGAACGGCAGGGCGGAACACCGGAGGCAGCGGCGGCGGGAGAGGTCAAGCTGGAACAGGGCAGCGATCGGTGACGTCGGTTGCGGGCACTCCGGGCAGGGACGACGAGCGGTGAGCAGGGGACGGCGGCAACGAGCGGGAGGAGGCGGGTATCAGCGTGGCGAGTGGCTTCGGTAAAGAGGCAGAGCATGAAAAAAAACAAAAGGAGTTTGCTGGCCTCTCCAGACAATCTAAACCGAATACATATAATAGATTCGGGAAGTGTAATGATGACCCCAATTTTATTTGCTCAGAAGATCGAATTTGCTGGCACGAGGTAATTGCACGGCAGAGCTTCAAGCTAATCCACATTCCGCCTCTTAAAAAAAAATCAGCTTCGTCCCATAACTCAACGAAGAGCTCTCGCAGCTCAACTGGTAAAGGAAGGGAAAGGGGTCGGAGAAGTTGGGGGTTCGAGTCCCACTTATTTCCCCTATTCTCCCTTTTTATTTTAGGGTTATTAATAGATTGAGTTTAATTAATTATAAAAATAATTAACTACCCAATTATTGTACTTGTTACTTGTTATTTTTCTCTTTAATTAAAATTTCTTGTTTTCTTAATTCAATCTTCTTATATTCTTGAACAATTTATTTTAAAATAATAATTTAATATAAAGGCTCGTTTTTCCATAATTGAATTTGAACGTGTTTTACACTTAATTGGGCGAGGAATTTACTATTGACGACATTTTGATCGTTATACGCATAAGGACTTTAAGAAAACTTTATTTCTCTTATTGATAAAAATAGCGGTTATTACAACAGTACCCCCTTAAAAATAGTTTCGTCCTCGAAACTAGGAAATTCTAGGGTACGATGCACAGAAGAACAACTACCGCTCACAAGGACTTGGTTATCACGAGGTGAACTAAAGCTAGTACCCCCTTAAAGAACTTCTGGTTCTTTAAGTCAACCTATGACAACTCCGGGAAACGCTTCTGCATTTCTAGCTCGGTTTCCCATGTTTCCCACGTGGTCTCTTCGCCACCATTTTTCGACCACAACACCCTAACTAAGGGTACTTCCTTGTTGCGAAGCTTCTTTACTCGCCGTTCTAGAATTTTCACAGGCCTCTCCTCGTAGGTACCATTCGGCTGAATCTCCACGTCATCATAATTAAGCACATGAGAGTCATCGGGTACATACTGACGTAGGAGCGACACATGAAAGACGTTGTGAACGGGATGTGCTGACGGTGGTAGTGCAAGGCGATAAGCTAGCTTGCCTACCCTTTCGAGTATTTCGAAAGGACCCACGTAACGAGGATTAAGTTTTCCTCGTTTTCCAAACCGGAACACACCTTTAGAAGGAGATACTTTCACGAAAACTTTGTCGCCTACTGCGAATTCAACCTCTCGTCGCTTCAGGTCAGCATACGACTTTTGTCGACTCTGAGCAGTCAACATCCTCTGGCGAATCAAAGCGACTTCTGCAGCGGTCCTCTCGACTAGTTCGGGTCCTAACAGCACCTTATCCGCACTGTCATCCCAGCAAATCGGCGAACGACACTTTCGTCCATACAGAGCTTCAAAAGGAGCCATCTTAATGGTTGAGTGCCAGCTGTTGTTGTAGGTGAACTCTATCAGGCTCAGGCTGACATCCCAACTCGTTGTGCGATCTAGAACACAGGCTCGAAGCATGTCCTCAAGGGTCTGAATTGTTCTTTCAGACTGCCCATCTGTTTGAGGATGAAAAGCGGTACTGAACTTTAACTGAGTACCCATCGCCTTATGGAGTTCCTCCTAAAATCTGGATGTAAACCGACCATCTCGATCAGAGACAATGGTCTTTGGGGTACCATGGAGGCGGACAATTTCATGGATGAAGACTTCGGCCAACTTTTGGACTCCCCACGTCATCTTGATGGCTATGAAGTGAGCGCTCTTGGTGAGTCGGTCAACGACCACCCAAATAGCGTCCTTCTGCCCTCGAGTCTTGGGCAGTCTTGTGACGAAGTCCATCGCGATGTCTTCCCATTTCCATTCCGGCACTGGCAGCAACTGTAATTTTCCTCCCGGTCTTCTATGCTCAATCTTCACCTTTTGGCAGACCAGGCATTTCAGAATAAAATCTGCTACCTCTTGTTTCATGTTCGGCCACCAAAAGTCCTTGCGCAAGTCTTTGTACATTTTACTTGCCCCTGGGTGGACGGAATAGGCCGATGAATGTGCTTCTTGCAATATGGTCTTTCGGAGCTCATCCACAGCAGGTACACAGATGCGATCTCTGAACCACAATGACCCATCATCTTGTATGATGAATCCCGGTGCCTTACCCTCCTGCACTTCACTGCTAATCTTGATTAATACGATATCGTCTGCTTGCTTCTCCTTGATCTGGTCGAGTAGGGTAGATCGAATCTCTAGAGTGTTTAGATCACCCTGTTGTCTTCCGAACCACACCTCTATCCCTTCTCGTATCAACTCTTCTTGTAGTTTCGGTTGTGCAGTCAACATCGAGATCAAGCCTTCTTGAGCTGTTTTACGGCTCAAGGCATCTGCCACCACATTGGCTTTCCCTGGGTGATAGAGTAACTCGATGTCGTAGTCTTTAATCAGCTCTGATACCACAACTGTAACACCCCAATTTCGTACTCTGGGTATTACTGCCAGTGACCTCGGCTTTTCTCCATCCAAAGTCACCCAAGGCTCGTTATTTGCACAGAAACATTATCGTAACGGAGAATTCATTCGTAAATATGGAAAAGAGTGCGGAATTAGAAATGTTATTACAAGTAGTTCGTTTGCTCCAAAAGATTATCACCCTTCTAGTGTTATACAAAACGGTAGTTTGTCATAATAGTAAATATAGATTGCTTCAAAAGTGCTTCCTCTAGTCCTTCCACGATCAAGCTACGACTTCGTCTTCAGCCTTCGATGACCTTATCCTTGTTCCCTGATATTTCCATAAAAGCAAGAAATACCAGCCGACCAATGTCGGGAAGAAAGAAAGTGGTATTAGTCTAACGCGAGACTAAGCAAGTGGTAGAACGTGACTTGGTTCTAAAAGAAAGGCTAATTAAATGGGATTTTGTTGGTGACGAGAGTCGGGATATTTTTAGGAGAATGGTATATAAGAATTTAAATGGAAAGGCATATAATGCTTCATCTGGAAGATAGGATACGGTTTTCAGGGATTATGAAAGGAAAGGATATATTGTTGGGAACTTTATTAATTCACATTAAATTTTGAAAAGCCTCCGTCGACTAGAATACTCAAGCCGGGAGCTAGGATGGTTTTCCAAAACGTACTCACCACCTTCGTTCATTAATTATTTGTGCATAGGGCACTTATCTTTCATTAATGACAAAAAGTGCATTCAGTTATCGATTTTTAGATGTAGCAACCCAAAACGGGTCAAGGGCCACATCAAAGAAGGACGGAGTCCTTAACACCTAGCTAGGGTGTTGTCACCTCTCTACGCTTGTAGAGCAGGTAGAGTCATGACCCAGTATTAGGGTATAGGTACATCCTAATACATCTTTTTAAGAGGTGTAGCAGAGACGAGTCTCTCACCCCTAATGACTATCCTAGCCCATAGCAAAGTCTCAAACGAGACATTTAAACACATAAAGGCCGCAAACAATCGGTCCTAAGTCCAAGTACTAGCGTAGTACAGGAATATTAACGATATGAATAATGGGGTCATTATCTCTAACAATAATAATCCTAGGTTCGTTTTATTTAGCAAACAAGGTGTTCCCAACAATTATATGGATATTAAACGGAATAGAAGAAAATTCACGTTTAATCGTAAAGAGCAAGAGAACCATCCACTTGCCTTTGCTTTGCAGAATTTGAGTCCTACGGATTCGTTTCTCGAGATTACGGCGACTCGAGCGCTCAACCTAAATTAGGCGCGGTTTTCAAAACGAGCGAACACGAAATAAATTAATATTTAATTTACTTCTTGATATAAAGAAAAATATTCCCTTTTAATATAAATCTCGTAACGACTCGAGAAGTGAGGTTAACCATTTTTTCATTGATGATGAATAATTATTACTCAACGATTACCAAAAATATTACTTTATATTCTTTATAAAATGATCTTAAAACTTTAATATTAACAACTTAATATTCCACCATAAAAGTAATTTAAATAAATAAATATTTAGTTGATTTTCTAATTACAACTTAGTTACCATTTTACCTCTTAATAATAATTTTATTATGGCCATTTTCTAATTTTTCTTAGGAATAATCCTATTTTTATTAGTACCCAAATCTACCATTGGCAGTCCATTTAATTGCTAGAATCTTCGGATTTTAGTCGCTAACTCGATGGGCTTTATTTATTGAGTAAATTAAAACCTATACTTACGCGTATAAAACGAAATATTTGGGTACTAATAAAAATACTGGGTCATGATACATGATTAGAAGTCAATGGTAAATGGTAACACAACTCGATTCATATAAAACGAAATATTGAACTTCTATTACATCAAATGCGATTCAATGTTTGATACATGATTAGAAGTCAATGGTAAATGATACAAGATAACAATGTTTGAGTGAAAAAGACATATAAATCATTTTGCAGCGGAAATAAAATGACGGTTAAAAGATTCTTCACAAAAACAAAATAGGAAACTCCAAAATATTTAGAATAACTTGAAACCTCTTGAAAATCTTCCTTCCTTTAAATCCTCGAGTCTTCGTCCTTGGTCTCCGGCAAGTCTGTCTTTACTTCCTGATATTTCCATAAAAGCAAGAAATACCAGCCGACCAATGTCGGGAAGAAAAGAAAGTGGTATTAGTCTAACGCGAGACTAAGCAAGTGGTAGAATATGACTAGGTTCTTAAAAGGCTAAGTATGTCGGCATCAAGGTCCAAAGGGAACTGAGCGATGCACGACAAATCAGGTTCTTTTGAGGTTAAGAGAGTGATATAGTTTAGAGAACGAGGCTTTATTCGAATACAAGCAGATGATATTAAAAGGAACAAATCCGAAGGGAGGTGAAGAACGAGCTTTCTTTTGAACATAGGAAATCACAAGAAAGTGATTCCTAGGAACGAGAGATGATTAAGATTTTTGTTGGGAACTTATTAATGCACATCAAAGTTTAGTAAAAACCTTCATCAACTTATCCTCTCTGAGTAATACAACAATACATTTTATTTTAACGATTTCCGGATGTAGCAACTCATAAGAGTCAAGGGCCACACCCAATACATCTTGTTTTAACGATTTTCGGATGTGGCAACTCATAAGAGTCAAGGGCCACCCGAGGAATATCCATTCAACAATTCAATTAATGATTTTTATATGCGGCGACCCCTTGAGCGAGCCTAGAGCCACATAGTTGAGCACCTAGCTAGGGTGCTATCACCCCTCTGAGCGGTAGAGCGGGCAGAGTCATGACCCAGTATTAGGGTATAGGTACATCCTAATACGTTTTTGAGAGGTGTTTTCAGAGACGAGCTCTCACCCCTAATCCCTATTCTAGTCCATTGCAAAGTCTCAAACGAGACATTTAAACACATAAAGGCCGCAATCAATCGGTCCTAAGTCCAAGTACTAACGTAGTCTAGTAACAATGGGGTCATTATTTCTAAACAGCAAATAACCCTAAGTTCATTTTATTCAGCAAACAAGGTGTTCCCAACAATTATATGGATATTAAACGGAATGGAAGAAAATTCACGTTTAATCGTAAAGAGCAAGAGAACCATCCACTTGCATGTACGAAATCGTGAAGAAGAGAACCAAACCACTTGCCTTTGATTTTCGAGATCGAAGTCGTTACGAAGACGGAATTCTGTGAACGAGCGCTCCTAGAAGCTTAACCTAATTCGAGGCACGGAATGAGCTTCAAGCTAATCCACAGCAGGTACACAGATGCGATCTCTGAACCACAATGACCCATCATTCTGTCGGCGTTGGCCTGAGGTACGGCAGGAGGCGGGTATCAGCGTGGCGAGTGGCTTCGGTAAAGAGGCAGAGCATGAAAAAAAACAAAAGGAGTTTGCTAGCCTCTCCAGACAATCTAAACCGAATACATATAATAGATTCGGGAAGTGTAATGATGACCCCAATTTTATTTGCTCAGAAGATCGAATTTGCTGGCACAAGGTAATTGCACGGCAGAGCTTCAAGCTAATCCACATTCCGCCTCTTAAAAAAAAATCAGCTTCGTCCCATAACTCAACGAAGAGCTCTCGCAGCTCAACTGGTAAAGGAAGGGAAAGGGGTCGGAGAAGTTGGGGGTTCGAGTCCCACTTATTTCCCCTATTCTCCCTTTTTATTTTAGGGTTATTAATAGATTGAGTTTAATTAATTATAAAAATAATTAACTACCCAATTATTGTACTTGTTACTTGTTATTTTTCTCTTTAATTAAAATTTCTTTTTTTCTTAATTCAATCTTCTTATATTCTTGAACAATTTATTTTAAAATAATAATTTAATATAAAGGCTCATTTTTCCATAATTGAATTTGAACGTGTTTTACACTTAATTGGGCGAGGAATTTACTATTGACGACATTTTGATCGTTATACGCATAAGGACTTTAAGAAAACTTTATTTCTCTTATTGATAAAAATAGCGGTTATTACATTAAATAAGTTGTTTCGAATGTCGGTGACTCGGCTAAAGTCGTCATGCCAAGATCAAAGATGAATAACTCAAATTTACAAACTAGTATAGTAAGTAAGAAAGGGGTCGAACCCAAGAGAACTAAGGCTTATAGTATTAATATATTTATCAACTAAAAATATGGGGGTTATTCAAGATAGAGATCTAAACTAAACTAATGTAAGAAAACAAAGAGCAAACAATCAAATAAGGGAAACAAGTTCATTCAAAAGATCCACTCTGAAATAATCACTCGATCATAGATTCATCCATTGATTTCATTCACACCTATATATGGTTAATTTCTATCCTGATCTTTAACAATCGCAAGTCCACGGTCCAAGCAATTCTATAACTCTAATCAAGGACGCGTAACCTAGAATTAGCATAGAGAACAAGGATATGCAGGATACATGCAAAAGCAATCATGCTACGAGTCAATTGCAAAAGCATACAATCAATTCTCTTCTTAATCCTAGTTGCATAGACAACAGGTCTAGGCTATGTTGTTTTCACAGATCAATTTTATCCATGGTCCAAACCCAATCCAACATTTGAAAATCAATCAATTCAACAAGTTGGCCAGACATGCAAAATCAATCAACAATCATGATATGAAGCACAAGAGAATTAATATTAACCAAAGGATAGAAATCAATTACCAAAATCTCACGAGTTCATACATCAGAGCTTCTCCCTTGAACAAACCTTAGAAGACTAGCTCTCCAGAATACAAACTAAACTAAAGAATTAATTTGATAAATTGGTTATGAGAAAGATTGGATACCTA
This sequence comes from Polygonum maritimum, assembly GCA_963924305.1. Lineage (NCBI taxonomy): Eukaryota > Viridiplantae > Streptophyta > Magnoliopsida > Caryophyllales > Polygonaceae > Polygonum > Polygonum maritimum. The sequence goes on from OZ002728.1 coordinate 34,004,212, forward strand.
AAACCTAAGGCAGACTCCTCCTGATATAGACCTAGGGTACATGCTCCCCGAGCTAAATAAGGATATAGGAAAGATAAGAAAAAAGGAAAGAAGATAGAAAAATCTCGTCTCGCATCACGCATGCACCGCTGGCGCGTTGGTTCCACCGCACCCACGCTTTCACGACTCAATGAAACTCCGTCTCTGGCAGACACCGTGGGTGCGTCGGGCAATCCGCGGGCGCTGTACTGTTCATTGTTACTCTGCGGAGGCTGTTTTGACCCTTTTCGGCTTGGAATCTGACTTCGGTACAAAAAGATGAATTGAATATCTTCGAGTTAGGTTTCCAATGACACCCAAATCAGCTTAATCCGACCACTTTAGCTCCAAATATATCCCTTAAAATCAAGAGATGTCGCGCAGACAGCTCAAAACATGTTGAAAACTCTTGAAATTTGAATCCTTGTTTCTTCGGCCTAGATATTACAATTACGCACAAACTCTAACCTAAACACACTCAATATAGCCCTAAAATACAAGACTTAAGAAATCCTAAATAGAGCATATCAGTCGGGTATAATCTGGTTCAGTTTGTTTCAGGTTTAATGCAGATTACACTATTCGACTTTGTGTTTGGTATCGGACTGGCCTTTTCGGAAATAATCGGGTTCGGGTCATTTCCGTGTGGGCATGATCCCCCACCTTTGTTCCGCCCTACTCAGCCCACTAGCACGATCTCTACGACATTAGCAACAATTCAGGAACGAGAGCGCGTCTTAGGCCTCATTCATGACAGCTTGCTCAAAGCCCAACAACGGATGACCGCACAAGAGAATGCTCATCGCCATGATCTCCAATTTGATGTCGGGGACCAAGTTTTATTAAAGCTCAGGCCGTACCGTCAACACTCAGTCGCCCGGCCCTTGTCCAACAAGTTGGGGCGTCGGTTCTATGGCCCATTCACTGTCCTCGAGAAGATTGGCCCGGTCGCGTACCGCTTGGACCTCCCGGCAGGCACCAAAATTCATGACGTTTTTCACGTCTCTTTGCTTCGGCCATACGTTCCGAAGTCCGCTGCCCCTGTTCAGGCCGCATTCCCTGCCGAGTTCCTCCATGACAGGCCCGTGTCTCGCCCTCTCCGCGCGGTCGCTGAGCGGCAGGTTATGGTTGAGGGTTCTCTTCGCAAAGAATGGCTCATTATATGGGACGATGGGTCCATGGATGATGCGTCTTGGGAACCCGTCGATCAACTCACCGTGTCTTTTCCGGATTTGCGGCTTGAGGACAAGCCGATTCTCATCGGGGGAGAGAATGATACGCCACATCCGAGCAAGACACCGAGACCACGTCGTGAAAGGCGTCCCCCGAGCCGTTTGGCTGATTATTATTAGCTTATATTTGTTATTTAGTTATTTTGATGTAATTTTTATGAACTAGAGCTTGCTCTCTTCCCGGGTTTTCTTTGCGGTTCTTTCTTGGGTGGCTTTTTGTTGAGCGGTTAGGGGTTAGTATAAATAGCATGTTAATTCCCCAAAATTAATAACAAGATATTCTTAGCCCTAATCTCCTCTCTTCTCTCTACCTTCTCCCTTCCCTCTCGTCTATCCTTTCCCCCGCAGCCTCCTACGTTCCTCTACTTCCCCCTTGGTGACTGAGTTGGTGTTTGGTGTATTACTTGGGTTGCAAGTTAGGTTTAACTTGTAACAGATTGCTCTTTGTTTGTTCTTTCGATAGCAGCCTGCAAGATCTATGTGTTTTTTTATGTGGATGATCTCATTGTCACTAGCAATTGTTGGTTGGGCCTCTAATCGTAACGACTTTCGTTCGCATTTTGGTAATGTTTTATATTTTGGCTCCACTCCCATTGGTTGGACGTCTAGAAACAGAAGGTAGTTTCTCGGTCCAGGGAAGTAGTTGAGTATCGTGCTATTGCTACCACTGTAGCAGAAATGAGTTGGATTCAACTCTTATTGCTCAATCTTCATCAGCGTCTAGTTACTCCCCTAGCTCTTTTTTGTGATAGTCTTAGTGCTCTTTTCATGGCTCGTAATCCTGTTGTGACCAATCGGTCAAAACATATTCATGTTGACTTTCAATTCGTGCATGAGAAAGTAGAGAGCAATGAGCTTCTTGTTCGCCATATCAGTGCTTTTGATTAGATTGTTGACATTTTTATCAAGGCTATTGGTTCTCGTCGGTTTAAGCTTCTCGTCATCCCGCTTCCTTGAGCTTATGGGGTGTAATATAGAGATATACGTATATTGTATTTTAGGAGAATTTCATTATCTTTTCCATATGTATATTACTTGTAATTATCTTGTGTAATCTTCTCCTATATAAATATATGAGAAATTTGTCGGAAACTACTCGTATTATAGGCCATATTTCGCTAAACCACCCGGATGTTTGGATATTATTTTGGACCATCTGTATGATGGTCTCCGTTAACAGAAAACCACCCCAAACGAGATTCCGTTAAAAAACCGTTAAACGAGCGTGGCCACGTGGCATTTTAATATTTTTTATTTTCTTTTACACATTTTAATACTTAAAAAATACCAAAAAACCCAAAAAATATTAAAATTTTTATTTTATTTTATTCCATTTAAATAATTAATTTTTTTTTCATTTTTTATCTTTAAAATTTTAAAAACTCCATTTTCTCCAAAAAAAAAACACTTTTCACCAAAAAATATAAAAGAAAATAAAACCCTTTTTTATCTTTAAAATTTTGAATCGTACTACCAATCGATGCAATCGTCCTTTGAATCACTTATCAAACAAAACTAAGATCAAGTTTATTAGTTCGGACATATGAGAGTACTACAAAGCATAAATTGGACTGACTTAAGAAAATCACGTGGTTTGTGAGGCCGGGTGTTTTGGGATATATGTTTTTTGGTGAAAAGGTTTTTTTTTTGTGAGAAATGGAGTTTTTAAAATTTTAAAGATGAAAAAAAGTTAATTATTTAAATTGAATAAAAAAAATTAATTTTTAAAATTTTTTTTTTTGAGTTTTTTGGTATTTTATTAGTGTTAAAATGTGTAAAAGAAAATAAAAAATATTAAAAAGCCACGTGGCCACGCACGTTTATCGGTTTTTTAACGGAATCTTGCTTGGGGTGGTTTTTTGTTAACGGAGACCATCATATGGTGATCCAAAATAATATCCAAACATCCGGGTGGTTTAGCAAAATATGACCTATCATACGGGGGTTGTTTGCGGCAAATTTCTCTAAATATATACTTTTTTTATATGAGAACAACTCAAAAGAGTTCCGAAAACATTTACTTCCTAATTCTTACTCAATTATTAAAAAAAAAAAAAGTAATAAGACGGTAACTATGGTATATGGGTGAAATTGAAGGGACAAAGCCCACGGAAAGGACTAATGATAATAGAGATTCCAATTCGAATAGCATGTTCAAGTAAACCTAGAAAATGACCATTAATCTAACAGCCAAAGATTGTCTGGATTAGTACCCTTCTTGATTGATTAAGAGCAGACATGGATAAATTGATCAAAAAAAGATGCTTAACTTGCTTAGTGTACAAGAGCTAATTAAGAAACAATATTCTTTGGCTTAAATTTCACTCTTCGGTTCGCATGGGTCCATCTAGTTTCTACCTTTCACCTCTTTTCCATACTCTTTATCTTCCTTTTTCTTGCCACGAATAACATTTGATTGGTCAAGTCATGATTAAATTGGTCAAACAAGTCATATATTGCACACACCAATAATAAAATGTGAGAGCAAATTTATGTCTAACCTATGCTGAAATATAGGGAAAACAGAAAAGGAATTCAACTTTTTCGTAACAGGGTTTACGCTTTCGATTCAGTGAATAATCAATCAATATCGATATATATTACTATATACTAAAGCGGAAGCAAATTCCGTCACCATATTGCGCTATATCACCCCTTTTATTAAAATAATATATTTTATTTAAATTCTTTGGTCATCTATTAAATTGAAAAATATATCTTTCTACTCCCTACTTGAAAACTTTATCTTTTGTTATCTATTAAATTAGAAAAGTTATTTAAATTTTGTGTTTAGCATGTACGTACATGACATGATACATCTTTTCCAAAATGATCCAATATGGTACAAAATAAAAGCAATTTTAACATCACCCCTTTTATTAAAATAATATATTTTATTTAAATTCTTTTGTCATCTATTAAATTGAAAATTTTATCTTTCTACTCCCTACTTGAAAATTTAATCTTTTTTCGACATCTATTAAATTGGAAAAATTATGTAATTGTTTTATGTACAAAAAATATACAATTAGCATGTACAATTTTTATCTTTTTCAAAAGCATGTACGTACATGGTACAAAATATATACAAATATTTCGACCAAAAAAAGTATATATATATATATATAAATATAAAAAATATACAATATAATTTTAGCTAAGATATATATATATATATATCTTAATGTACGTACATGGAATTTCGACCCAAAAAAAAAAATGTACGTACATGGAAAATCAAAGGTAGCTTAATATACAATGAGCATGTACAATTAGCATGGAAATTTAATCTTTATTATCTTTTAGCTAAGGTATATCTTTATTATATCTTTATTAAATATTCTCCTAATCTTTACCCATCAAGAACTTCTTTCCTATACATACACCTCTCATCAACTCATTCTTCTACAATTAATTTAGGTTTCTCTATACCATTAGTTCCCAATTTTAAAAAAATAATGTTGAAGTACACCCGCCAATTGTTGTTTGGCTAACAGTTTTTGTTCAAATTTCACGCATATATATTTTCTAATTTCAATTGGATAATAGATATTGCTCATATTTGTTTTAAAATTTTTTATGCAATACAGGTTTTAGTAGTTAGACAAGACCTAAAGATGGGAACAGGGAGGATTGCATCTCAATGTACCCGTAAGCTCTATGTTCCATATCCAAATTTGGTAGCAAAATTTTGTGCCTTTCAATTCTTGAAGGTGTCAAAGCTATAAAGAGTGTCATGTTTTCTATGTACATGCAGATGCTGCTACCGGTATGTACCAAGAATTACTGCAAAGGTAAAGTCTGATTAGTTTCTTGAGAACTAATTTAAATGTTCCGATTTATGCCTTTTCAGTAATGGTCAAGTTGAGCTTTGCTAATCCTGCTATTCCTCCTCTTAATGTTGCTTATTTGAAATAACTTGCAGCAATTATGTTTTAGAAAAAAAAATAGATTTCTTAGTAAGATAATTATTCGTTAATATTTTATTTGGTATATATATACTTCTTATTTAATTAATTATTACAACACAATAATATATATAAGTTAACTTGGTTTTATGTTTTATCTTATTAAATACTCTCTAAATTTTAAAATATAATACAATATTAACCCAATTTTTTTTAAAATTATTGATTTATTTATATAAATTCATTTGTGCAATTTAATTTATATTTCAAAACATTATTATGAATTTTTTATAAAATTTAATAATCTATCTCATCTTATTGCAACCTTCCTCAATATATATATATATATATATACAAGTGTGTATGTATAAAAAATTAATATATAAATACTATATTTTTATATAAATATATGATGATATATGGGAATTATGTTATTTTATAATCTGAAGATATGCACTGTTTAAAAAACGTAGACATATGATAATATTTGTAAATATTATAGTGAATTCATATACAATATAATAAAAACAAAAAACACCCCGTACAAGGTGCGGGTCATTCGCTAGTATATTATAAAAGCCGACCGTTTTCGAGCCACCACGTTGATTCTGGCCCCACTTTATTTTTGATTTTAATATTTTCTTATTCATTTATAAATGGATATTAGCAACTTTATATCTTTTTATTTTCCTTAATTATCCAATCTTTAATTTTATATTTAAAGCCATACTTTCTATCTTTAAGTTTACTTTCTTCAAATAAATTTATCTTTAATCTTCTTATATAAAAGATAACCAATATATATTCACATACACCATTCAAGAATTGATTTTCTTCTATCTTTAATTGAAGGTTTTGTGTTATTTCGTGTACGTACAACGTTGATGGACAATACGACTTGATTGAAATATTATTTGTGTTGATTGGCACGTAGCCACGTACTAGAGTATCTCTTTAATTAAGTACATAATAATATCTATCTATTACTATATACTAAAGCGGAAGCAAATTCTGACACCATATTGCGCCACATCACCCCCCTTATTTAAAAAGTTATTTTATTAAATCTTGATTTTATCATAATCTTATACATACTTAATTAAGATATTGGTTCTTCTATCTTATAACTTGAGTTGTTTAATTAATAATTCTATCCAAATATACAAGTCTCACTCTTATCATTATATCCATGTAATTACTACATAGATATATCATAAACTTTTTAATTTTAATTCTTTTATTTTGTCATAATGTATAAATCATAATCACAATATTATACCCATTTATTTTTCGTAATTTTATTATGGTATTTTTTGAAAATCATCAAGGGTAGCAAATTCTACCACTATATTGATGTCTTATATTAATTCTATTAAAGTAATATATTAAATATATATTATTATCATGTCATATTAAATTCTCAATAAAAATATTAGATATTATATTTATCATAAATATATCTTTAATATTACATATTGATTACGCTTTAGATATAAAAGATAGATTTTTTAATTAAGATAATGATTCATTAACATTTTTACTAATATGAATATACTTCTTATTTAATTATTTTTTAGAAAATAAAAACATATATGCGAGATGCTTTGGTTTTCCATTTTATCTTATTAAATATTATCTAAATATTTACTATAATAGTATATTAATCTGAGCTTTTATTTAAAATTATTGTTTATATTATATAAGTTAGTTTATGCAATTTAATTTAAATGTCAAAAGATTTTTATCGATTTTTAATAAAATGTGATAATGCATCTTATCTTATGCCATTCTTCCTCTATTATCCGCAAATTTTTCCTCCATATTGTGCTACATTGTCACCCATTAAAACTTTATCTTAATAAACATTATTTTTATATTATATAATGTTAATCTTACACTTAATTAATTAAAAAATTAGTTATTTCTTAGATTTTGAGTTATAATTTTATATAAATCTCAATCTTATCTCAATTTGATTACGCATTCTTATCTTATACAATTCTTCATCAATCGTATAAATATATATTTACGTATGTGTAAAAAGTTAATATATAAATAAAATATATTTTTCTATAAATATTTGATTTTATAAAATAATTATGTTATTTTATAATCCTAAAGAAGACACATGATAATATTATAATAAATTTATATACAAAATAATAAATAAACAAATAGCACCCCCGTACAAGGTGCGGGTCATCTACTAGTTATCTCTGTTTGTATTATTAGCCTTTTAGTTTTGTTAAGATTTATATGATTGTCAATTTATAAATTCAAAGAAAGGAACGGTAATTTGGGGTTGAATTGCGTGTATCACTGCGATATACACATTTATGTTGTGTATTTAGATGGGGTTTTAGCATACTTTTAGTCTTGTTTTAGGTGCTAAAGTTGGAGTTTGAAGCGTTAAAGAAGGAAGAGCCGAGGTACCCTGAAGACCACTTGAAGCTGGAATGAAGAAACGAAGAGAAAGTCGGTCTATGTCTGGCGGCGACCGCTGCCCCATAGGCGGCGACCGCTGCCTTTTCCGAGGCGAATTTCTACTTTAAACGCTGCGTTTTGTTTAGTGACCTTTTGGATATTATTTTAGGTCCGATTTTTATGTATTTTTAGATAGATGTTTTCTCATATTTAAGGGCTTTTGAACCCTTTGTTTAGACCTAGTTTTTGAGTTTGGAATTATTTTGTATTTTGAAGACCTATGGAGAACTAAGCCTCTTTGCTTAGACAGACAATTGAAGTGTTCGTGCTGATTCAGTTGTGAGGTTTCTAATTCCTTATCGATTGCATGGATTTAATCTTTTCTCTTGCTTGAATTGCTATTGACTTGTTTCAATGATTTCTAGCCTGATCATCTAGGATGTATTGTTATTAGGTTATTGCTAGATTTGGAGTGTTTCTGGTTGAGCATCTCTAATTCATAAGTAGCAACTGCATCGTGCATAAGAGAATTGATTTGCATTCTAGGATAAAAGCTGGTTGTTTTATCTTAGTTCGTATCCAATTATATTCTTGTTGTTAAATGCTGCTAGTTAGATTGAATCTTGATAGTTTCATGATTATTTATCTAGTTAGGGTTAATAGTATCTGGTTGTGCTATTAATTACTTTTGAAAAGGAATTGGAATTCCCATTGCATAGATATTGAATGAAATCAATGATCAACTTGTCAAGCGAATGCGGATATGTGTTTGCCTAAGTATTTCCAAATACTGATTGATAAACTCTCGAATTCGTATGCTTTGCATGTTAGTTTGTGAACAAAACCTAAAAACCCCCCTTTGTTACTTCTGTTTGACACATAATTCTCTGCTAAAGATAACTTGTCTCCTTGTGGAATCGACCCTTACTTGCTTTATACTTAGGTTTAAGTTAGTGTGGTATTTTTGCATAATTGTGGTTTAAAAACGAGTAAATCATCGTTATCAAATTGGCGCCGTTGCCGGGGAGGCAACAATTATCTTTGGTGTGAATTTTTGTGCCAAACTTGGTGTGAACCTATCTTATGGTTCACACCCGTATTACTAATAATCTACCACTTGGTTTTGATCCAGAAATCGAGAGAACATTATTCAGGACTCGGAAGGCTGTGCGTGCTTTATTTCAAAAGACAATAGCAATGGCAAACCGTGTGATTCTTGAATCTCTCACAGCTCCTAACTTGGAGCAACCAACTCGTGCAGTGCAATTTCCGGCTCTTGATGAGGGTGTCAAATTTGAGCTTAAGACAGGAGTGGTCCATCTGCTCCCGAAATTCAATGGAACCCCACTTGAGGATCCCATACAGCATCTGGATGAATTTCTTGAAGTTTGTACCAGTATGCGCCCATCTGATATTACTGAAGATCAAATGAGGTTGAGAGTATTTTCTTTTTCTCTGAAGGAATCTGCTAAGGACTGGTATCATTCTCTACCACCAGGAAGCATCACCACCTGGGTGAATCTGAAGAAGGTGTTCCTTGATAAATACTTTCCGGCTATTAAATCTAATCAGCTCAAGAAGAAGATTTGCAACAAAGAGCAACTCTCTGATGAATCTCTCTATGACTACTTTGAGCGCTTCAAGAAACTAGTGAAGAGTTGTCCTTATCATGGCTATGCTAATCATGATCTTATTCTCTATTTACATGGAGGGCTTCGTGAGGATGACCGTCGGATGGTGAACTCTGCTTGTGGAGGAAATATTATGAAGAGGACCTACGAGGAAGCTTTAGAGGTATTCGCTACATTGGCGGATGACTCTAGACAATACAGTGGGAGAGGCTCTCAAAGCTTGTCAGCTGCTAGTTCGCACTCAAAAATTGATCAAGCTGATTTTGATGTGTTGAAGGAAGAAGTAAGGCGTCTCAAGCTGAAGGGTACACCGCAACAGCTTAAGGCCTGTGGAATTTGTAATGACGACTTGCATCCTACTGATTCATGTCCAACACTACAAGAAGAAGCGAATGCAGTTGGAGGATTTCAGATAAAGCAGAGGTATGACCCTTATTCTAACCACTACAACCTTGGGTGGAAGGATCATCCTCACTTTAAATGGAGCAACTCTAATCCAAATCAATCTCAAGAACACCCACCGCAAGCTGGGCCACCCGCGGCTAGACCTCAGGGACAGAACTATAATGCAGCTCCTTCCATGGACAATATGATGAAGATGTTGTTGCAGAGTAATATCAGTCTCTCAAAGAATGTATCAAAGCTGACACAGAGCCAATTGCAATTCCAAGAAACTACATCAGCAAGTATTCAGAACTTGGAAAGGCAAATGGGCCAGATCTCTCAAGCTGTGAGCAAACTTGAAGCGAAGGATTCGGGTAAGCTTCCCTCTCAAACTGAGGCAAACCCGAACATTCGCAATGTCGGTGCTGTTACTCTGAGAAGTGGGAAGGCTCTGAATGGTGAAAAGATAGTTGAAATTGAAGAAAAAGATAGCGGCGACCGCCACTCTGACAGCGGCGACCGCCGCCAAAACGAAGCTGCTCTCGACATTGCTGAAAATAATGGCGGCGACCGCCGCCAAAATGGCAGCGACCGCTGCCATTTTTCCTCACCGACGGACGAGATTTCCGAAAATAGCGGCGACCGCCGCCCACCTGGCAGCGATCGCCGCCAGTCCCTTGGCGTCCAAGATATTGAGGAAAAGGCTGAACCTTCTGTTATTCCCGAGTTCAAGCCTGTAGCACCATTCCTATCTGCTCTGAAGCGTACAAAGCCACGTACTTACGCAGGAAACGGACATGTTTGAGATGTTCAGAAACGTTGAGGTCAACATTCCTCTCCTTAATTTGATCAAATTTGTCCCTCGTTATGCGAAGTTCTTGAAGCAGATGTGCACCACCAAGAGGAATCAGGATCTTAATGCCAAGAAAAAGGTGAAAGTAAGCGAGCATGTTTCAGCTGTATTTCAGAAACGCTTACCTAAGAAGTGCGGGGATCCTGGTATGTTCACTATCCCTATCACTATTGGAGGTACTAAGTTCAATAAAGCTATGCTTGATTTGGGTGCTTCCATTAATGTGCTACCTTCTTCTCTCTACGAATCTTTGAAACTAGGACCTATGCATGCGACTAATATTTCCATTCAATTAGCTGATAGGTCTAATGTTCGTCCAATAGGAATCGTAGAAGATGTGTTGGTAATGGTTGGTGATCTTACTTTTCTTGCTGATTTCTACGTGCTTAATATGGAACATGACAAGCATGCAGCCCCTATTCTGTTAGGAAGACCTTTTCTGAAAACAGCAAACACTAAAATCAATGTTAGTAGTGGTTCCCTAACCATGGAATTTGATGGACAAACCATAAGTTACAATATCTATGAAGCCATGAAATATCCTTCTGATGATTACTCTGTCTCTTACATTGATGTGCTTGAGCCTGTAGTGCAAGATGTGTTTGATGAAAACTATTTGGATGAAGTGCAATCTTTTATTGTTGATTCCAATTTAGATTTCGCATGCTCAACTAACCTGCAGGAGATGGTCCATGAGTTGGATGCTTACCGTGCGCTCCCTTATGAGCTACCGGGAAAAGCTCCTTTGCCACTAACTTCGCCTAGCGAAAAGCTTTTGCCTTCTGTTGTGCAGGCACCGGTAGTTGAATTGAAACAACTCCCAGACCACCTCAAGTATGTGTTTCTTGGAGACAAGGAAACATTGCCAGTCATCATCTCTAACAAGCTTACAAAGGAGCAAGAAAGCAAGTTGGTAGCAGTGCTGAAACAGTATAAGACAGCAATTGGGTGGACTATTGCTGATATCAAGGGAATTAGCCCAACTACTTGCATGCATCGCATATTGTTGGAGGGTGAAGAGAAGCCATCTAGGCAGCCCCAAAGGCGTTTGAACCCACCTATGATGGAGGTTGTGAAGAAAGAGGTCATGAAACTCTTACAGGCGGGGATGATCTACCCTATTTCTGATAGCAAATGGGTCAGTCTCACGCAGGTTGTCCCAAAGAAAGGAGGAATTACAGTGGTGGAAAATCAGCAAGGAGAGTTCATTCCAACAAGGCTACAAACAGGTTACAGAGTCTGCATTGACTACCGCAAGCTGAATGCGGCAACTAGGAAGGATCACCTTCCTCTCCCATTCATTGATCAGATGTTGGAAAGGCTTGCTGGGCGTGCATTCTATTGTTTTCTAGATGGGTATTCAGGCTACTTCCAGATAGCTATTGCCCCTGAGGATTAAGAGAAGACTACGTTCACATGTCCCTTCGGCACATTTGCGTACCGTCGGATGCCATTCGGTCTATGCAACGCTCCAGGAACTTTCCAAAGGTGTATGGTTAGCATCTTTTCTGAGTACATTGAAAATTTCATAGAGGTCTTTATGGATGATTTCACTGTACATGGAGATGACTTTGATGCATGCTTAAAACACCTATCACTTGTGCTTACTAGATGTGTTGACACTAATTTAGTTCTTAATTCTGAGAAGTGTCACTTTATGGTAGAGCAGGGTATTGTCCTAGGTCACATTGTCTCGTCTAGGGTTATTGAGGTCGATAAGGCAAAGGTTGAAGTCATTCAATCTTTGCCCTATCCTACTAATGTGCGCGAAGTTCGTTCTTTTCTGGGCCATGCAGGTTTCTATCGCAGGTTTATTAAAGACTTCTCAAAGATCTCAGCACCTCTATGCGAACTTCTGAAGAAAGAGATGGCATTTGAATTCACAACTGAGTGTCGAGCAGCCTTTGATGACCTAAAGGCTCGCTTGACAAGCGCCCCTATTATCCAGGCTCCTGATTGGTCAAAGCCTTTTGAGATCATGTGTGATGCTAGTGATTATGCTGTGGGGGCAGTGCTAGGCCAGAAAGAAGCGAGAGCTTCACATGTGATTCAGTATGCTTCTATGACACTGAATGATGCACAACGGAACTACTCCACCACAGAAAAGGAAATGCTTGCTGTAGTATTTGCTCTTGAGAAGTTCCGACAGTACCTCCTTGGTACAAAGGTCATCATCTACACTGACCATGCTACTCTGCGCTATTTGCTGACGAAGAAGGAGGCGAAACCAAGGTTGATTCGGTGGGTCCTATTGCTCAGCGAGTTTGACATTGAGATAAAGGACAAGAAGGGCGCTGAGAATCTTGTTGCTGATCATCTTAGCAGAATTGTCCAGGCAGAGAATCTCCCTGAAAATCATATTCAAACAAACTTCCCTGATGAGTCGCTCCTTAAGTTGAGCACTATAGAGCCATGGTATGCAGACTTGGTGAATTTCCTCAGCATAGGGGAATTTCCTTCACCATTCAATAAAGCTCAACGTGACAGGCTACGCAGTTCAGCAAGACACTTTGTTTGGGATGACCCATATCTATGGAAACACTACGCTGACCAGGTGATCCGCCGTTGCATTCCTGAAACTGATGTACATTCTCTCCTTACACTTTGTCATTCAGGAGCATGTGGTGGACATTTTGGGGTGCAAAGGACTGCTAGGAAAGTGTTAGATGCAGGATTTTGGTAGCCTTCTATTTTTAGAGATGCTCATAACTTTTGCAAATCATGTGATAAATGTCAAAGAGTAGGAAACATATCTAGTAGGGATGAGATGCCACAAACAAGTCTTATTTTCTGTGAAATATTTGATGTTTGGGGTATTGATTTTATGGGACCATTTCCTAACTCTGGGGGTAACATATATATTTTGCTTGCGGTGGACTACGTTTCCAAATGGGTGGAAGCGAAGGCCACCAGGACTGATGACTCTAAGATTGTTGCAGAATTCTTGAAATCCCACATATTTGCTAGGTTTGGGATCCCAAAGGCACTCATAAGCGATAGAGGAACTCACTTCTGTAATAGAACGATCACCGCTCTATTAAAGAAGTACCATGTTACACAGAGAGTTTCCACAGCCTACCATGCACAAACCAATGGCCAAGCTGAAGTATCTAACAGAGAGATAAAATCTATTCTGGAGAAGACGGTCTCCCCGAGCAGAAAAGATTGGAGTCAAAGGCTTGATGATGCATTATGGGCATACCGCACTGCCTACAAAACACCTATTGGCATGTCGCCCTTTAGGTTGGTTTTTGGAAAGGCGTGTCATCTCCCGGTTGAACTTGAGCACAAAGCTTATTGGGCTATTAAGAAATGCAACATGGAATTAGAGGAGGCAGGAGAAGCTCGGAAGCTCCAACTGCAGGAACTGGAAGAAGCTAGAATTGAAGCCTATGACAACGCCTTACATTACAAAGAGAGGACTAAGGCATGTCATGACCAGAACATCCTGAGAAAGGACTTCAACATTGGTGAAAAAGTCCTATTATTTCATTCTCGCCTTAGACTCTTTCCTGGGAAGTTGAGATCGCGTTGGGCAGGACCTTATGTGGTTGCTAGAGTCTTTCCCCATGGTGCCATTGAGTTGTATGATGCAGAAACCCGCACATTGTTCAAGGTGAATGGCCAAAGAGTTAAGAAGTACCATGAAGGATTCACAAAGACACCGATAGAGGAAGCCGTACTGACAGAGGCTGACACTGAAAACTGATGAGCTGGCATAACGTCGAGCCACGACGTTAAACAAGGCACTTATCGGGAGGCAACCCGATGGAGTTGATATCCTTTGATTAGATTAGATTAGATTAGGATTAGTTTCCCTTTGTTTTGTTTTTATTTTGTGTCGAACTAACTTGCAGATAGTCGGAGGACCACAACGCATTGGCAGCGACCGCCGCCCATGAGGCGGCGAGCGCCGCCAAAACGCACTCAGCTACGACATCGAACCAATTAATGGCAGCGACTGCCGCCAAAATGGCAGCGATCGCCGCCAATAATTCATCGGCTACGGCTTTTGGCAAATAAATGGCGGCGACCGCCGCCTAAATGGCAGCGATCACTGCCATTTATCAGGTTCGACACTATCTTTTTCTGTAAAAAAAAAAAAAAAATTTCAGATATTCGGAAAAAAAAAAAAAAAAGATTTATCAGAAAATCGAAAAAAAAAAAGGAAAAAGAAAAGAAAAGAGGGAGAAGAGGATAAGATAAGAAGAGGGTTGAGGGGATTCTCAGCACAACACACAACAATAACCACGCAGAGAACAAAAGAGAGACCAAGAGAGAGGAAGAGAGTAGAGAGAAGGAGGAAGAAGCAAAAGGCCGCCGCCCGCTCGCTACCGCCACCAGCTCGCCGCGCCAGCGACCGCCGGTCCCTAGCCCGCTGCCCCGCTCGCCGCCATCTCCGCGCGATTTTTCGGATCTGAAAAAGGCAGCGACCGCCGCCAGCAACAGACGCGAAAAACCGACTGTTTTTTCGGTACTCTTCTCTTGTGCTCTTGTGATTTTTGCTTCCATTGTTGAGTATGAGTACCCGTAGAGCTTCTTCATCTAGATCCCGCCATAAGTACTCCGCAAAAGAGGAGGCTAGATTGAAATTGGTTGCAAAGAAAAAAATTGTTAGTACCTTGTTCTTTGATCATGATGCTATGAGGGTGCTTGGGCTAGAAGCTTGTACTAGGTAGATGTTTCAGCATTGTGGGCTTGGTCCGTTCTATGATATGCGTGCTCCTACTTATCCTGAGTGGACTCGGGAATTTTTGGCCACTTTTGAGCATTATCCTCATGCGGGTACCATTGAGTTTCGACTTGGGGGCAGGGATCATACTTTGGACTATGGGCAAATTGATGAGGCACTTGGGATATCCAAGCAGCCTACAGAGTGGGATCCTAGAAATCCGTAGATTCAATTTTGGGCTGATTCTACAGGGTCAAGGGAGTATGATCCGAAGGCTGGGGAGTATAATTACAAGTGGTCTCATCCGTGTCTTCGTCTAGCTCACAAGGTTATTCGTATGGCTTGGTTGGGTCAATCTGAGTTGAACAAGGTGCCGCACCTTGACTTGAGTGCAGTTTGGACTATGACCCCGCAGAGCACTTTGGTGCGCGAGTGGCGGGCTTACTTCATTGCTAGTTGTCTGAAGTGTCAGTCTGACAAGCCCGGAAAGATTACTATTGGTGGCATGATTTCTTTATTAGGTGTTTGGATGGCAGTTGCTACGCCCTCTCCAGCTGAGCAGCTCTCTCGTCACTACACCTATGATCTGAGGCAGTTACGCCATATGGGCGTCCTTTCTGATGTTGGAGAGCAGCATTATTATTTGTATGGTTCTCGAGGCTGTCATCGGATTCCTCTTCCTCTGCCTATAGCTATGCCCTTTGGGCCATCTGGTCGTGATTTTGATATTCGTCGGTACACTGTTGGCTATCGCGCTCCTAGCTCCTCTTCTGCTGCTGCTACTGTTGATGAGGAGACTTCTGAGGATGATGAGGATGATGATGACGAGGATGAGGAGCCGGATAGGATGCAGGAGGATCCAGCCCCTCAGCCTCCTACTTGGGCATCTCAGGCTGCTGCATTTCTGCAGGAGGAGCAGGCTACCGCTCGACCCACTGGTTGGGGTCAGTACTCAGATTGGCAGGATCAGATGTCTGCTTAGATGGGTCGTCTTTCAGTCCGTCAGGATGAGTTGGCGAGTTCCATGGACAGGATGCATCAGTACCATGAGCAGCAGGCTCACTACTTTCAGCAGCAGGCGGCATTCTTTCAGCAGCAGTGGCCTGGATATCCATCCTACCCTGACTACCCACCACCACCACCACCTTCACAGTAGTGGTATTTTTTCTTACTTCCCCTTATATTATTTTTGTCTTTCTACATTGAGGACAATGTTTATTATAAGTGTGGGGGAGTTGGAGTTATATTACTATTGCTATTACTTTAAAAAAACAAAAAAGAGCCATAAATAAGAGAAAAAGGCAGAAAAATCCTGGGGTGAACTAAAAACCTGAAAGGGCGGTTCAAGTAAAAAGTAGGTAATCTGACAAGCATTAGGCTTGGGCAAAAATAGATTTTTGAATGATGTGAGATGGTGAGTCCAACATTGAAAAATGAAAAGAGAGATGTTAGGTGAAAACCTGAAAAGGCGCCTAAGCAAAAAGAGTGAAAGAAAAAAGAGTGTTTTAGGATGTTCTTTTTACTGGAGCTGGCGACATAAGAAGTGGAGTATAGGAGTGTTTTCGGGTAGGTTTTCACTTGGAGGGATAAGGTGTAGTTTCTTGATTGACATCTTCTTTATTGATGCATATTGTTGATAGATGTTGGATGTGTGGAGTAGGTGTTAGATAGTTTGATGGTTGAGTTGTAGTGTTGAGTTGTGTTGATTTGAGTTGTATTGTTAGGATTGATGGATGCTAGCGCTGATTTTGTTGTATTGTGTTATGGGTTGGTTGGATAGGAGCTTTGACGATATGTGTTATTACCCTTAGCTGTAAACTCTCTCGATACTTGATGATCTAGGTTGTTATTGATTACGAGTGTTAGTTTTCTGATTCACTCGAGACGAGTGAGATTCAAGTGTGGGGGAGTTTGATATACACATTTATGTTGTGTATTTAGATGGGGTTTTAGCATACTTTTAGTCTTGTTTTAGGTGCTAAAGTTGGAGTTTGAAGTGTTAAAGAAGGAAGAGCCGAGGTACCCTGAAGACCACTTGAAGCTGGAATGAAGAAACGAAGAGAAAGTCGGTCTATGTCTGGCGGCGACCGCTGCCCCATAGGCGGCGACCGCTGCCTTTTCCGAGGCGAATTTCTACTTTAAACGCTGCGTTTTGTTTAGTGACCTTTTGGATATTATTTTAGGTCCGATTTTTATGTATTTTGAGATAGATGTTTTCTCATATTTAAGGCCTTTTGAACCCTTTGTTTAGACCTAGTTTTTGAGTTTGGAATTATTTTGTATTTTGAAGACCTATGGAGAACTAAGCCTCTTTGCTTAGACAGACAATTGAAGTGTTCGTTCTGATTCAGTTGTGAGGTTTCGAATTCCTTATCGATTGCATGGATTTAATCTTTTCTCTTGCTTGAATTGCTATTGACTTGTTTCAATGATTTCTAGCCTGATCATCTAGGATGTATTGTTATTAGGTTATTGCTAGATTTGGAGTGTTTCTGGTTGAGCATCTCTAATTCATAAGTAGCAACTGCATCGTGCTAATATCTGGTTGTGTTAGTCTTATGCATAAGAGAATTGATTTGCATTCTAGGGTAAAAGCTGGTTGTTTTATCTTAGTTCGTATCCAATTATATTCCTGTTGTTAAATGCTGCTAGTTAGATTGAATCTTGATAGTTTCATGATTATTTATCTAGTTAGGGTTAATAGTATCTGGTTGTGCTATTAATTACTTTTGAAAAGGAATTGGAATTCCCATTGCATAGATATTGAATGAAATCAATGATCAACTTGTCAAGCGAATGCGGATATTTGTTTGCCTAAGTATTTCCAAATACTGATTGATAAACTCTCGAATTCGTATGCTTTGCATGTTAGTTTGTGAACAAAACCTAAAAACCCCCCTTTGTTACTTCTGTTTGACACATAATTCTCTGCTAAAGATAACTTGTCTCCCTGTGGAATCGACCCTTACTTGCTTTATACTTAGGTTTAAGTTAGTGTGGTATTTTTGCATAATTGTGGTTTAAAAACGACTAATTCATCGTTATCACACTGCTTGAAATAGATGAAAAATAGCGTTTAACTATTTAAAAATAACTTGCAGATGAAATTTAATTTTGCTTTTAATTTCATCTAAAAATAACTTGCAGATGAAATTTACGGTTGGTGAGCAAGGTATATATATCATCGTTAGTGCAGCTAGGAGCTAGCTAAAAATACCTTGTAGATGAAATTTTGTTGTTGGAAATCAATATATATATTATAAATATATTCCACCACGTTGATTTTGACCCCACTACATAATTGATAAAAAAAAATTTTATTTATGTTATTTCAATTAATCAAATCAAATTCGTTATTATCTATTTATGTAAAGGATACAAACAAATTTTTGATTTTTGGTAAAAAAGTACTATCTTTTTTAATATATCAATTGTCTTTTTAACATTGATTCTGACCCCATATTATATTTAAAAAACAATTAATTTTGTCACTTTTTATTTGATTTTCTTAAATCCCTTCCCTCTTATCTTTTTAAGCCTACATTATATTCTACATTAAATCCCTTCCTCTTATCTTTTCAAATCTTACTATAAAGATATTAGAAAGATATTATCTTAATAAAGTTGTTAGATATTATTTGTGATTAAATCAGTATAAGATATTATTGAGATATTATTTTATAAAAAGTTATTGGGTGTAAAGATATTGTTAAACATCATAACATATAAAGATATCAAAAATATATTATTTGATTTACTTAGATAAACATATCAATATTATATCTAAATAATTAGAAAGTGGCAATATAGTCTAATTTTTTCGACCAAATAAAAACATATAGGCTAATTTTAAAAATAATTTCAGTTGATAACACTGAATACGAAGGATAAAAATGAATTTTTACTATAAGGTATATCAATTTAGATTATTATAATAAGGTTTTAGAAACTAAATGTAATAAAGTATATATATTGGGTCTTCTATGTATTTTTTTGAGTTATACGAACTTCAAAAGAATGTCCCTTTTTTAAAACATGTTTATACATTAAAACTTATATTATATTTTTCCGTATCAATATTCGATTATAAATTATCTAACTATAACTTTATATTTTAAAATTCAATTGTCGTGCATGGCGCGACAGGTAAAACTAGTATAAATAACATGAATAGAGAATCAATATCTATACTATATATTAAAGCTGGAGAATTTCGAGCCTCTACGTTAATTTTGGCCCCAATTTATGAACAATTTTATATGTTTTATTTTTCCTAATTATCTAATCTTTAATTTTATCTTTTTCTTATTATTTATCTAATCTTATTATTTATCCACGTTTTTCTTATTATCTTTTACCTAGGGTTTAGGGTTAATTTAACGGGTTTTTCTTATTATCCACGTTTTATTATTTATCTTTAAAATTTCTTTAATTATCTAATCTTTAATTTTATCTTTTTTCTTACTCATATAATATCTATCTTTGAAACAATATTATCTATCTTTATATTTCTTTCTATAAAAGATACATATTAATTAACTTAACTTTTTTATTTCCATTTTAATCTATTTATATATAAGAATTAATATATAATGTTGAGAGGGTGTTTTGCCCGCTACTACCTATAGGCATGATATTTGCAAAGTAGCATAAATGAAATTAGGTCAAATCCCGTCTCTGCTGATTCGTGCTCACACGCAGAAATCGAAAGAAGGTGGGAGTAATTTTCCTCCTCAGAGCGAGCGCTGCTTTAGATTTGGGGGTTTCTGATTTTGTGTGTGGAAGACGAAGAAGCCAACAAAAGGAAGGCGACGAATCGCTAGCGATCGCTCACCTTCTATCTCCCACCGAATCTTCATCCGATTTTGATCCCCGTTGCTCTTTGTTCCTCTCAGAAACCCTAACTTCGTCTATCTCCTGAGGTATTATTCTCTCTCCATCGGTTTCTAGCATTCCTGATTCGGCTCATAATCGGTCGTGTTTTCTCGATTTGTTACTGATTGTTGTGTGAACTTTTGCATACGTGTGGTTTGATGCTCGATCTGTTTGATTGTAGAAGCGAGCCATGGCTTCCAAGCGAATTCTCAAGGAACTCAAGGATCTGCAGAAGGATCCGCCTACCTCGTGCAGCGCTGGTTCGTTGTCTCTGCGCTTATGCTGCCTGATCTGATCTGTGTTTTTTGTTTGTCTTTTTTCGTGCTTTGTTATGGATCGGATTTGTTGTTGTTTTTGGAGAATAAAATATGTAGTTGATCCTCAGGGAAGGGAATCATGAATCGATTGTTTTGTTCTAATCTGTGTATTTGATCTTGAGTGTGAAAATGCTTTTTGATTTTCAAAATTAGTGGTTTTTTTTGTGAACTACCTATAGTCTAGGTTCATTTTGCTGAACTACCTGTATCTTGAACGGCAAAAACCATGTTGAACCTTATGTGATTACAGATATTAATAGATTCCAAAGTAAACTAGCTACACTCACAAATTGGATTTTCTAGTTTGTTGAATATCATCATTTGTGATGACAATTAGGTGTTATCAAGAAGATCTTTTGATAACATTGGTGTTGACATATATTGTCACTTGTGATTCGACCAAAAAAATATTGTCACTTGTGATGATACTTTGGAGTTGTATGCATAAGTCTTTGTTATACTTATTCGGTGTGATTACTATAATCTTCTAGTTAATTGTTGAATATTGTCACTTGTGATGACAATGACAATTAGGTGTCACTTGTGATAACAATTAGGTGTGAATATTGTCACTTGTGATGACAATTAAGTGTAAATAATTTGGATTTGTGTGCATAAGTCTTGTTTTAGCTATAATTATTCGGTGTGATTACTATAATCTTCTAGTTAATTGTTGAATAGTGTCACTTGTAATGACAATTAGGTGTCACTTGTAATGACAATTAGGTGTGAATATTGTCACTTGTGACAATTAGTGTGTATATTGTCACTTGTGTTGACAATTAGGTTTGAATATTGTCACTTGTGTTGACAATTAGCTGTGAAAATTGTCACTTGTGCTGACAATTAGCTGTGAAAATTGTCACTTGTGCTGACAATTAGCTGTGAAAATTGTCACTTGTGTTGACAATTAGCTGTGAAAATTGTCACTTGTGTTGACAATTAGCTGTGAAAATTG
This sequence comes from Polygonum maritimum, assembly GCA_963924305.1. NCBI lineage: Eukaryota > Viridiplantae > Streptophyta > Magnoliopsida > Caryophyllales > Polygonaceae > Polygonum > Polygonum maritimum. Next base: position 34,025,484 of record OZ002728.1, read on the forward strand.
TCACTTGTGATGACAATTGAGTGTGTGAATAACTGTTGAATATTGTCACTTGTGTTGACAATTAGGTGTGAATATTGTCACTTATGTTGACAATTAGGTGTGAATATTGTCACTTATGTTGACAATTAGGTGTGAATATTGTCACTTGTGTTGACAATTAATTAGCTGTGAAAATTGTCACTTGTGGTGACAATTAGGTGTGAATATTGTCACTTTGAGGTGACAATTGATGACAGTCAACGCCGATCAACGGGCGGTCAACGCCGGTCAACGGTTGGTCAACACCGGTCAACGGTCGGTCAACTAGTGGAGAGAGGGGTTATGCTATGTGTGCAAATTTGACATATTGTGGTATTTTCATGCTATATGGCATTTTCCAAATGTCATATAGCCGAATCATTCTAGATTATAGTAGATACACAAATTAACGAAAAAAATGATCATTACCCATACATGGTACGGGTCTTCGACTAGTATATTATAAAAGCCGACCGTTTTCGAGCCACCACGTTGATTCTGGCCCCATTGCATATTTGATAAAAATAGCTTTTATTTATGTTATTTCAATTAATCTAAATATATTTCTTATTATCTATTTATGTATAAGATATGATCAAATTTTCAAATTTAGGTAGGATATTCTATCTTTTTAATATATCACTCCTCTTTTCTAAAGTTGATTTTGGACCCACCTTATTTTTGATAAAAAAAAGTTTTTATTCGTGGTATTTCAATTAATTTCTTAAAACTGTATTATCTATTTATGTAAAAGATATATTCAAATTTTTGAATTTTGGTAAGATATTCTATCTTTTTTAATATATCACTTAATTGAAAAACATGAATATATATCTTGAATTTTCGAAATATAATTACTATGAACTAATTATATTTGATTTAATTAATTAAATTTAGAATTTTTAAGATAATTTTTAAGTTATTTTTAAAATAGAAAGACTAATTTTGTTAATTTGTTATTTGATTTACTTGAATAAATTTAGCATTTTTAAGCTTAAGTTAATTATTTTCTATATTAACACGATCTACTAGATTTTTTTACCCATTATATTAATTTTTTTTTTCTATCTTGATAACAAACTTGATTTTTTAGCCAAATAATAATTTCAATTAATATCTTCATAACGTACATCTTTTTCATATTTTTTTACTTATTTACAAAATAATCCCACAATGTTTCTTAAATTATACAAACGCCCCTTCTTTTCCTAATACAAACATACAAGCGGTCGTTTTTGAACCATCACATTAATTTTGACCCTACCTCATATATAAAAAAACCTATTTTTTATTATTCACATTATATAGGATTTTCCTATTGAATTTATTCTTATCTACTTATAAGAAAAAGCTTTTATAAATTCTTAATCCTTAAAGCGTTATAGGGAAAAATCTTTCATAAAAAAATTAAGAATAATCTATGAATATTGGATTCAACTTATTTCTGTAATACAAGTAAATTTGCGTTTTCCGACAATTTCTATTAAATTTTTATAACCTTTATCAATTTATCAATTGATGAAAATTTTAAATTATATTTACATTTATGATAGTCGTTATTAATATATGATAAAAATTGTAAGTGAAATATCAATTTATATTCTTATAATCAGATTTTATAAAAACATACAAATGAGTGTCTTATATATATTTTTTGGGTTATATGAACTTCAAAAACAATATCAATCTTTCTAAAAGATTAAAAAACATGTTCATACTAAAAAATCTTATATAATATTTTCCAAAAATATATAATTTTATTTTAATATTTTTAAGTGAAATAGTCGTGCATGGCACGACAGGTTAAGCTAGTATATTATAAAAGCCGATCATTTTCGAACCACCACGTTGATTCTGGCCCCGTTTGATTTTAATTTTTTTAATAACTCAAATAGATAATCACAACTGTATATTTTTTTATTTTCCTTAATTATCTAATCTTCAATTTTATCTTTAAAGCTTTACTAGTTACTATCTATCTTTAATTTTATTCCATACTATCTATCTTTAATTTTATTTTTCTTACATATTTTTATTTTATCTTTAATTTTTTTCTATAAAAGATACACAATATGCATTAAGTTTATGATTTATATCACACTTTTACAAAAATCTCTAAAATTTATCTTTTTTTCCAAACATTTGTTCAAAAACCATATACATAAGATTCTAAATATACATACAAGATCTCACATAAATTTAAACATTACAAAATATCTATCCTACTAAAATAATAGTACGTGCCAAAAATTATCAATATCCTTATACATTAAAGATTTATATAAAACTTTATATGTACAAGATCTAAAAAATCACATCCAACATTATGCACAAAATACGAAGTATCCTCTCAAAAGTATATATTATTAATTAAATCTACTAGACTAATCTGAAAAGTCATAATATAATATCCAAAAATAAAAACATAGTTTCATAAATTAATTACATATATCAATTTTGATAAAAAATTTATGTTATCTTTTATTGACTTTTTTTATCCATATATGTAAAAAAATCAAAAATACGAATCTATACTATATATTAAAGCCGGAGAATTTCGAGTCTCTACGTTAATTCTGACCCCACCACTTATTTGATACAAAAAATAGTAGTTAAGTATTAATATATCAAATAATTGTTAGATTATTTAGCCTTTTTTCCTCTCTACTACTTGTAATTATTATTTTATGTAGTGGTTAGCTACTGTAGCTTCTATGTGTAGTTTGTAGTAGGTAGCTTTACTGTTTGGTTATAGTCTTTTTGACTTTTGTAGTAGTTAACTTCTAAGATATGCTCCTAGCCTTATCTCTTTGTACAAGTATGAGTTCATTTCATGGAAATACAGAATAGAAAAAACTCTCACGCTTTCATGGTATCAGAGCTACGGTTGAGAATCTGATCTTTCTCTAAAACATCAGCCTTCATTGCTGGACACTTTCTCAAAAACTCAGCCTTCATAGCTGAGATCTGCCCTCACTCTTTTTTATCCTTTACTAGCCCCTTTCTGAGTTTTTCCAGCCTTCATTGTTGAAAAATGGTATCTCCCAGAGTTTCTCCAGCCTTCATTGCTGAATCTGAAAAGTTTAAGGCCTTATTCAACTCTTTGAACAAACCCGCTGGAGGTACTTCTAGCTCACATCCTCTTGAACTATCAGGTAACACTCCAAGTCCTCTATATTTAAGGAGTTCTCAGAAATATCAGTCTTCCCAATGGATCTTAGACTCAGGTGCTACTGAGCACATGACTAATGACTCTCAACTTTTCCATACCTTCCAACCATGCTCAAAGTCTAGACAAATCTTAGCAGCCAATGGGTCATTAGCTCAGGTTATCGGCCAGGGAACCATCCAAATTTCCAAAGACCTTTTCCTCAATGAAGTTCTTCTTGTTCCAACCCTTTCAACCAATTTAATCTCCATACACAAACTAACCAAAGACCTTAACTGTTCAGCTTCGTTCGGTTATTCCTGCTGCGTTTTACAAGACAAGGACTCGGGGATGAAGATTGGTCTTGCTATGGAGAAAAATGGCCTCTACTACCTTGATCCTCCTAAGGAAAATAATCCCTTTTTTGACCAAGCTTTGACAGCTCACTCAAATCATGATATCTGGATACTTCATTACAGACATGGACATCCATCCTTTTATCTCTTAAAACACTTGTATCCTGAAAAATTTCAAGGGATAGACGTTTCATCCTTTCAATGTGATGTATGTGAGCAAGCCAAGCATACTCGTGTTTCATTTCCTATTAGTGATACTAGGAGTAATATTCCTTTTGAATTAATCCATAGCGATATTTGGGGACCATCTTCTATTTTAAACATTTCTGGAGCCAAATGGTTTATATCCTTTATTGATGATTGTACTAGAGTGACATGGGTGTTTCTCCTTAAACAAAAATCTCAAGTTAGCTCGATTCTTCCTATGTTTCTTTCAATGATTCATACTCAATTTGGTCAACAAGTCAAAAGAATAAGGACAGACAATGCCAAAGATTATTTCAATAACTCCATTTCATCCCTTCTCCAAACTCAAGGGATTGTTCATGAGTCTTCATGTGTCTATTCCCCCCAACAAAATGGTATCGCTGAAAGGAAGAATAGGCATCTCCTTGAGGTTACTCGAGCTCTTCTCTTCCAAAACAATGTTCCAAAATACCTTTGGGGAGAAGCACTTCTCACTGCTGCCTTTCTAATTAATCGTCTTCCCTCTAAGGTTTTGCACCACCAAAGTCCCCTTGATTGTCTTAGAAAAACACATCCAAATTTCAGAACTTCCCATCTTCCTCTTAGGACCTTTGGTTGCACCGTGTTTGTCCATGTTCATGGTCCACAAAGAGGGAAACTTGATCCACGTTCTATCAAGTGTGTTTTCGTTGGTTACTCTCCAACCCAAAAAGGATATAAATGCTACAATCCAATCACCAAGAGAACTTATGTCTCTATGGATGTTACCTTTGCTGAAACTAAACCTTTTTATTCCTCAAGCTGTGATCCTGTTCTTGAACCTTTTGAAACTACTACTCACCCACAAAAGAGTCTACCCACCCTAGATATTTCTCAGGAATCAGAGACTGTAGTAGATTCACAGACACCTTCCGCTGATTCCCAGTTACAAGCTGCTGTAGAAACTGAAATTACAGACACTGAAATTCCAGAAGCTGCTGTTACAGAAACTGAAGATACAGAAACTGAAGTTACAGAAACTGAAGTTACAGAAACCGCAGTTACTGAAAATCCGGATTCAAATCCAACCTTCCCTTATTTTCCTAAGGTCTATTCAAGGAAAGAGAGGCGAATTCCACTCCTGAACCAAGATCAATCGACTTCTCCAGGTCATGCACATGAAATTGTACCACATGAAGGTGTTTTTTCTCCTGCTGAATTTAATGTTCCATCCATGAATTCAGAAATTCCTGATAATGAGTTGCCTATTGCCCTCAGAAAAGGTGCTCGAACTTGTACAAAACAGCCTCGTTATCCTTTAGCCAATCATGTGTCCCTCCACCGTTTTTCTCCTTCTCACAAAAAATTCATACAAGATCTCAATCAAATTCCTATTCCGAAAAATGTTTCTGAAGCCTTTAAGACAAAGGAATGGAGAGAGGCCATGACAGAAGAGATGTTAGCCTTGGAAAAGAATAACACCTGGGAGATTGTCAATGAACCTACAGGCAAGAATGTTGTTGGTTGCAAGTGGGTGTTCACCCTTAAGTACAAGGCTGATGGAAATTTGGAAAGATACAAGGCTCGCCTTGTGGCAAAGGGTTACACTCAGACCTACGGGATAGATTACCAAGAAAATTTTGCTCCAGTTGCAAAGATGAATACTGTCAGAATTCTATTGTCTATGGCTGCACTTTCCAATTGGTCTCTTTGGCAATTTGACGTTAAAAATGCCTTCCTTCATGGCAGCCTTGATGAGGAAATATACATGCAACTTCCTCCAGGCTTCTCATCGTCTTCTCTCAATCAGGTTTGCAAACTAAAGAAGGCTCTTTATGGCCTTAAGCAATCACCGAGGGCCTGGTTTGGAAGGTTCACATCTGTTATGAAAGCTGCTGGGTACAAGCAAAGTCAAGGTGATCATACACTATTTTTCAAACATTCAGCTTCAGGGGGAGTGACTATTCTCCTTGTGTATGTTGATGATATAATAGTTACAGGTGAAAATAGTGTTGAACAAGAGAAACTCAAAGAGAAGTTGGAAGCTGAATTTGAAATTAAGTCTCTTGGTAGGCTTAAATATTTCCTTGGAATTGAAGTTGCTCATTCCTCGGAGGGAATTTTTATTTCTCAGCAAAAATACATAACTGATTTGTTAGAAGAAACAGGCAAGAGTGCATGTAAACCAGCTTCGACTCCAATCGATCCCAATCACAGACTTGGAGATTCGAAAAGCGATCCAGTTGTTGATAAGGCAATGTATCAAAGATTGTGTGGCAAATTGATCTATCTATCCCATACCAGACCAGATATTGCTTATCCGGTTTCTGTAATCAGTCAGTTCATGCATGATCCAAGGCATCCTCATCTCAATGCAGTATATCGAATACTTCACTATCTAAAAGGATGTCCAGGAAAAGGGTTGATGTTCAAAAGAGGGAACAATCTGATCATAGAAGCCTTTACAGATGCAGATTATGCTGGTTCAGTTGTTGATAGATGGTCTACCTCTGGATATTGTATGTTTCTTGGAGGGAATCTTGTTACTTGGAGAAGTAAAAAGCAACAGGTTGTAGCAAGATCTTCGGTTGTAGCAGAATTCAGAGCTCTTGCTCAAGGGTTATGTGAGATGCTATGGCTGAGAATTATCCTAACAGAATTGAGAATTAACAGGAAAGGGCCAATGGTTTTATATTGTGACAATCAATCTGCAATCAGGATTGCTCATAATCCTATTCAGCATGATAGAACAAAGCATGTGGAGATTGACCGACATTTTATCAAAGAAAAGCTGGAAGAAGAAGTGGTTAAAATCACTTTTGTGAAGTCTGAAGATCAGCTTGCTGATCTCCTCACAAAGGGACTGCATTGCTCGAGATTTCAACAATTGACTTCCAAGCTTGGTTTGGTAGATCTCTACCATCCAACTTGAGGGGGAGTGTTAGATTATTTAGCCTTTTTTGCTCTCTACTACTTGTAATTATTATTTTATGTAGTGGTTAGCTACTGTAGCTTCTATGTGTAGTTTGTAGTAGGTAGCTTTACTGTTTGGTTATAGTCTTTTTGACTTTTGTAGTAGTTAACTTCTAAGATAAGCTCCTAGCCTAGCCTTATCTCTTTGTACAAGTATGAGTTCATTTCATGGAAATATAGAATAGAAAAAACTCTCACGCTTTCAATAATGTATCAAAATACTATCCTAAATTTATAAAATATCAAAATAATATCTATCTATACAATCTAGATTTACCTAAAAAGTTGTCTTTATCTAATTACCATATATTAATATATATCAAAATAGTATCTATATCCACGATCTATCAAAATCATATCATATATTTAAACTATTCAAATAATATCTATCTATAAAATGTATCAATATCGTACTAATTAATAAAATATTTATATTTACCCAAAAAAAGAACCTATCAAAATAATATCTATATTTATTTTTTATCCAAATAATATCTATCTATACAAATATACAATCTACGAATATCATACTAATTAAGAAAATATTTATATTTACCCTTATAGAAACTACAAATATTAGCACATGAATGGATTTATCTACATAAAATATATAACTTATCTATAAAAAATATAGTTTTAGGTTATATGGGGAAGTTATATATTTAGAAAATATGATCTGTTAGGACATTAGTATTATACTCCCTCCGTTTCACAATAAGTGTCGTTTTAGCCCTTAACACAGTTTTTAAGAAAAGCAATCATTCACTTTAAAACTTACAACTTTTTCTTAATCTTACCACTCATTACATTTTTTTTGGCCAATGCATGAACAACTTTAGTCAACAAATACACATTCCAATAAAAATTATTATCATTCACCCCTATTAAATCACTTTGAAAACCTAAAACGACACATATTATGAAACAAATTTTAAATGCTAAAACGACACTTATTATGAAACGGAGGGAGTATTAATTTGTGTAAAATTTGATAAGAAAATATAATTTACTAGGATATCGGTATTATATTTATTCTATTTTATGATTTAGGTTGGTTTATAATACAAATCAAGTATTAAATATTAGGATAAGTTTATAAATAAGAAAATATATAACGATCAAAATTTCTATGACAAAAACAAGTTAATTCAAATTATATATAATCATATTATTATGATATATTTTATTAGTAAGTGGAATTATATATGTATAAATTCAATAATATAATGTATTCAAAATAATTTTAATATTTAAGACATAGTCGTACATGGTACGACGGGTTAAGCTAGTGTAACTAATTCTCATTCCTCATAGATGCTCTAGGAGCGCTCAATTAGTACTTGTGGCGGTCCTAATTCTTTTCCTAAAAAAAAAATCAGCCGACATTCTTTCAAGTTTCAATTATGTTATTCAGAGGGATCTTCAGTGCACCCATTCAATATATAAATATCTTGTTGAAATATCATTCTAAAAATAAAATAAAAAACAGATTAGTATATATGATTGATAGTTTAGTCCACAGTATCATGTACGTTTATGTCTTACATATTAAAATGAAGTTGGTTCACATGTAAACTCCTCTTAAGATAAAAACTACAAATATATAACAACCGTTAGATTCGAACGGTTCAGATTGAAAAAAAAAAGCTAAAGAGGGGAGTGGGGTTTAAAAGAGTGTGGTGGCAATTTAGAAATTATATGGAGTTTTAAGGGCAAAATCGTCCAAAAACAGAAGAGGGCGTTTGTTTCTCGGTTCCTTCCGTGTTCACGTGTTCACCGCCAACAATTAGAGGAGGTCGGAGAGGATTCCTCCGTTGACAAATCAATCGGTGGCTAGGAAGATGTCCGACGACGAGGAGTCGACAACCTCGACCTCATCGGCCGATCGATTAGGGTGAGAGAGGATTCGCTAGCGGCGGAGTATCTCAGGGGGAGAAGGGCGCTGTTGAGATGGAGGCGAGTCAGTACAAGAGGATTCCTGAGGAGAAGATGGTGCACGCAGAGGAAACGCTCGAGGATTTTAGGGATTTGATTTACCAGAAAGAGTTCAAATTGCATCTCTAGAGTTTCAAACGCAGGCGTACAGGTTCAAGCTCGTTAGCTTGGGTTGTAATGATGTCAGTGAGAATGGGACTAGCTATTACCCTGAGAGTATGCTTGTGAAAAGGGGGATTTCACTTCCTCTGAACTTTCTTCGGGGTTCTGCGGATTGCGAAATGTCTGGTGAGAGTTGTGTAAAGGGGCAAGATCAGTGTCATGTGATGAAGACTGGGGATTTTAGTTCATACTTGGAGCAAATCACAAGGCTAGATGAGTTGGTAAAGCAACTGTCTAGCCATAAGGATTTATCTGAGAGTGGTAATGAGGAAGCAAGTAAAGATCTTGCAACACCAGCAAAAGTGCATGATATTTTGAAGTGCTAGAGACTCATAATGATGGTGAATTTGCTGATTTGCCTGAGAGTAAGGACAAGGGAAAGTTGAGTCCTGAAGATGAATTCTGTCCCGTGACGCCCGATTCGATTAAAGCTGTCGTTTCGGATGACGCGGAGAAGAATGGTTGAATGTCTTTTGAAGTTTTTTATCCCCAATTCCTTTAAAATAAGGCTTTGCTTAAGCATGTGACTCCATTTGCTTTTTACTGGCTTTTTGTCATGGATTTCAAGCTTTTTACTTTCAGAACCTCAAAGCATATGGGTATAGTAGTTCAACTCTTACGGTTCCTTTGCCAAATTAAGGGCTGGTTCATCAATGTAGCCTAGTGCTGCATAGATGAATAGTACGTTCATCTTACTGCATGATTTATCAAAAATTTATACGGGTTCACATATTTATCTATCATGTTCACATATTTGAACACTATGTTCACGTATTTCATACATTTGTTCACAATTAAATATGGCAATGCTTCAAATTAAACGTGTTCACATATTTGTCTTATTTGTTCACATATTGTACTGAGATGTTCACATATTTGTTTCTCTGTTCAAATATGATGATTCTCTCTTCATCTTTTTTTATTTATTTTTATGTTTGTTGAACATTATTTGATCATCATGTATGTTCTTTTTATGTTCAGAGGAAGAAATCGCTCATCCATAAAGCAAAAAAAAGAAAACTTGAAGTGAGGGAGGAGGTTGATAAAGTTAAGAAATCAATGGATATGCATTAGCTAGTAGATGATGGGTAAAATAGATAGTTGATGTGATCTAGAACGTATTAGGAAGTTAATGTAAAACCGACTACATATTGATGGTGTGTTTTGACTTATATTTTAGACATGGAAACGATATTTTGTAAATAGTTGGGTTCACATTATGACTTTGATTATGTTCACGTATTTTAGATGTACGTTCACATATTTGAGTATAATGTTCACGTATTTCAATATCATGTTCACGTATTTTAGATGTACGCTCACATATTGAAGTATAATGTTCACGTGTTTGGGTATCATGTTCACGTATGTTAGATGTATGTTCACATATGAAGTACTTGTGTTCACGTAATTGAGTATCATGTTCACGTATGTTAGATGTACGTTCACATATGAAGTACTTGTGTTCACGTATTTTCGATGTATGTTCACATATTTTAGATGTATTTTCAAATTAATGCTTTCAAATTTCTACACACGTATATGTAAGACTTTCAAATTTGCACAATTCTAAAGCATGATCTCTCTGTCTCTTTCTACATACATAAAACATGATCTCTCTATATAAAACTATAAAAGGACAAGTTGAGCTTTAGTGAAAACAAATGCAGCTTTGCTGCATTTGTAAGATAATTCGATAAAGATAGCAAGTAGAGATAGAGAAAAAGGATGATTAATAAATTTCTAATACATTAAATGCATACATTATATGACGCATAAATAAGTATAAATAAGTTTAAATATGTGAAACAGTTATTATGTCTGTTTCCATGTTCACGTTTTTTCTTTAGGCGTTCACATATTTGATGAGATTGTTCACATATTTTATGTCGTGATTCACGTATTATTAAAGATGGTACTTGAATGCGGATTAATCTCATTCACATATTCCCCGCCTCTGTTCACATATTTCACGCCTCTGTTCACATATTTTATATATCTATATGTTCACATATTTCATATCTCTGTTCACATATTTCACGCCTATGTTCACATATTTCATATGGGTGCTCATATATTTCATACCTTTTTCTACATGGTACGCATATTAAATAGCACAATGGTAACTCAACTAGAAATTTGATGTCCCTTAAAATTACAAGTATCATAAACAAATAAATCCAAAATTTTTGGTAAAATCATAAAGAATGTGTTGTCCCTTTTTCAATTAACACATATTTTGATGGTATGTTCACGTTAAAATGAGATATGTTCACGTATAAACAGAGAACGTTCGTAGAATTTCAAACTAAGAACCATAATGGTCATCACTCAGGACTTTCATCGAATATGTTATGTGCATGACTTAGGACATAAAAACACCACCAAAAAATGGCTATATAGCACACGCTGAATGTGGCTCAATTTATCAATGTGAAGCTTTCAATCTATCAATGTGGCTCTAAATGATAAACCTTTCATCAAATCAGCTTTATAACTTGCATTATCTTAAGCAATGCTCTAACTGCACCAGTCTATATACCACTAGCTGCAAAGAGACCCTTTTTTTTTTTTTTTGAGAGCAAAGAGACCCTTAAAATACACTTAAAATCTCAAGTAATTCAACCGATCACTAAAAAACCAGTAGAGCACTTAAAATCTAAATTCCCTTACCAAAACATAATCTGATATTCAATAACAATCCCATCAGTCTAACAATGGTCATAGTTCATCTCAATTCTCTTGATAAAACTATATAAAAAAATAGAAATGAGCTGCCAAATGGAGAGTTCTCTGCATATACTTCTCTTTTGTTCAACTAGCCTTAAAACTTCTCTTTTGTTCCCCCCTCCATTCCACCGTCTACCTACAGATTCCAATTTCTTGCACAACAATCCATCTCTCTCAAACAGAGACGACGAACGGTGACTCCTCCTCCCTCAGAGACCTCTTGTGTTTCTCTATCACCAACTAGATCTTCCGCCGGAACTCCTCGTTGTTGAGATCGTCAACCTCCAATTTCCTCCTGACCGACGGTGTCACCGAACTCCGAAGAGGCTCCGACTCCGACCGCCGGGGCCGGATCTGAATCTGGATCCTCTCCGCCTTTCTCCGATCGCACAGCCTCGATCTCGATCTCCTGTACCTCCTCACCTCCGACGGCGGTTGCTCTATCCTCACAACGAGCAATTTCGTCCTCTGTTCCGCCGGAATAATCCGTTTCTCCTCAAGAATCGCATCGAGGGAGGAGGCGGAGTCGAATTGAGGCCCGATCTCGTAGATCTGGAACTCGGAGGTCCTGATCTTGGTGTTGTCCGAGGCGAATCGGCCGAATTTGAGAAAAAATAAAACACGTAAAATGACATTTTTGCCCCCGTTTCTTTAAAAGTTAAAAGGAGAAAACAATCTAATCTCAACCGTTGATCAATCTAATCGGACGGTTATGGATCGTTTTTAGTTTTTAGGATAATATTTGTTTGCATTTGAACCAGTTCCTATTAAAATTAATCTGAATGCATTATGTTATTAAATGCACGCACATTTAGTTCTACTAACTTATAAAATACATCATGATAATACTATTATATATAATTCAAATTAACTTGTTTTTGCCATATAAAACTTGATCATAGTACACTTTCTTATTTATATATTTTTCATTATATCCATACATAATTAGTCTTAGAAGCCAACCTAAACTATAAAATATAATAAATATATTAACAATGTCCTAGTAATTACATTTTGATCAAACTTTACACAAATAAATATAATCTTCATGTCCTAGGAGATGATATTTTCTATATATATAACTTTACCATATAACATAAAATGAAAGTTTTTATAAATAAATATAAAAAATCCATTCACGTGCTAATATTTATAGTTTTTTAGGGTAAATCTAAATATTTTCTTGATTATTATGATATTAACAGATTATATAATATTTTGATATTTAATAAATATAAATATTATTTTGATAAATTTTTTTAGGATAAATCTGAATATTTTCTTAATTAGTACGATACTAATAGATTGTATATATAAATGTTACTTGAATATTTTACAAATATATGATATTATTTTGATAGATTATGGATATATATTATTTTTATATATTAAAATATAGTAATTAGAAAAAGACATATGGCAATTTTTTAATTGTAAAATTAGTAAGGATATATAATTGTTAAAATACAACTGATTTATAATTAATGTAATATTTGTTTTGGTAAAAATATACTAATAGTTACGTTAATATTAATAGACTTCTCAAAGATACATTCAGAATTCAAATATGAAAGCATTTCTACATTCTCTATCCTTTAAATGAGGCGGTTAAATTTAAAATTCTCTGTATTGTGTATATATATTTGAAACAAAACAAGAGTCTATTTTAGTACTTATTGACATTGTTGATATTGATTGGATTTAATCAATCGGATTAAGGTTCTTATGTTAACTATGTTGAAACACGGAAGAACAAATATTGAATTTAGATTTGTTTCGTTTTGTACCTAGACAATTTATATCGTGTATTCTATCTAAATAAAAAGGGCGCTTTTTGTGGGGGGGGGGGGGTCTGGCCCCTGATACCTTTGGAGAACTGGGCGGAGGAGTGGATCATATGATAATGAAAAAAGGTCGCTTAGAGTATGGTCAGTAAAAGAAAATCTGTGAAAAGATAAGTAAGCGCCTGCGTTCAGTAAATTGCAATTCTTTTTGAAAGACTGATATGACTCCTTTCAAGCGGATGGATTGGAGAAAACGAAACATCACGAAATCGAACTCAGCCTTTTTTGTTCTTGAGAATGGTCGCTACCTCTCCCAGGACCACACCTTGATCTGTCATTCCTTCCGCGCGCACCGTCGATCAGGGCCTATTTGAACTAGCTTTTCTTTCTCTCCCTGGCTCAACTTCCGGTGGTTCTATCCTATCGGTTAAGTAAATCCATAGTTCAAACCGCACTCAAAGGTAGGGCATTTCCCATTTTTATAGGGTAAAAAATTGCATTTCAAATAAACTAATAATGAATATTAATACAAAAAGCGGGAGGTAGGCCAAATTTTGGTCATAGGATAGTGGACATAATAATGAATTTATAAGTAGGAAAAAAGGAGATGAAATTTAATAGAGTATGACCGCCTTTCACTATAATCATAAAAAAAAACTTGGTCATCAATTGACACGGTGTCACATGATCAAAATTTGGTCATCGATTGCCACATGTCAAATTAGAGAGAATTTAGGGAAAAGAGAAGTGGTAAAATCAATTTTTTTTTTATTATGGCGACAAAAAAAATGTTCAACCAATAATATGCTCTTAATTACGTATGCAAAAGAAATTGCTTGTTTGTTTGTTTTTTTATGTCGGAGGAAATGAAAATGTGATGAATGATTGTATGTTTTTACTTAAGTTAATCTTGTCTTTTTAAACAATATGATTGTTAGACCCGGTAGAAAGTGACCCGGACCCGAAACCCGAAACCCGAACCGAACTGACCCGACCCGAACCCGAAATTCGACCCGAACAACGAAAAATGAACCATCCGAACATGACCCAGACCCGATCTGAACCCGAGCCGAACCGAAATGACCCGAACCGAAATGACCCAATAAAATGTAAACCGAACAGACCCGAACCCAAACTGGCCCGAACCCGAACTGACCCAAACCCGAACTGATCCGTACCGAACTGACCCGAACTAAAACCCGATCCGAAATGACCCGATCCAAAACGACCTGAAGGAAAACCCTAAACTGTAACCCGCCAATCAATCCTCAAACTTTTGGAAATTAAGGGCTCGAATTTTTTAGATATCGCCAAAATTTTGGCTCAAAATTTTAATTCCTCCGTTTAATTATTTTGGAAAATTTTGAGAATTCGACTTCATTAAATTTTAGTCCCTCCGTTTAATTATTTTTTACGTTCTATATTATATATATTGTCCTATATTATGTTATGTATTAATTTAATATATAATACATTATATCTATTAAACTAAATTAAATTATCACGTTTGCGAATCAGGTAAGCATGTCAGATCGGGTCGAAGTCTCTGAGATATCGTCACCCGAAACTGAACTCGATCCGTCATTAAATTTTCCTAAGAAACCGTCTTAAAATAATTTATTAGAAAGTGACCTATGTTTTCAATAAAAGTATGGACATTATTACTCAAACAAGTATGTAACTTAAGTTTAGCTTTTACATATTACAATAAGGGTTAAATATCATATTAATCAAGAAAGACAATATTTTTAAAAACATAAAGAATGATGTTTTCATCTAAAACAACGTAATGTATAGTTTAAGTAGTTACAGATTTACATATTTTAACAAATGAAATATATCATAGTATTAGAATATCTTTATAAATAGAATGGAAATAACATATTGTATAGTTTTATAAATAAAATATGGGTTATAAACACATGTATAATATTCTAATAAATAGAATATGGGTGATAAACCCTAAACCCTAAATATGGAAATAACATATTGTATAGTTTTATAAATATGGGTGAAAAAAGAAAACTTTAGGGCTCAATGAGACAATGACCCGCACAATAAGAAAATAAAACAAATGAAAAAAAAGAGATGGAGTTTCGAACAGCCGATCATTTACAACATTTCTAAACTCTATACTAATATACTATAGTCAACTCTACAGTCCACACCACCAAGTAGGGGTGAGCAAACAGATTATCCGATCCGATCCAAAATAGCGGATCTCCGAAATTTTTTTGGTCAAACTTAGCGATCCGTATCCGCTCCGTTATTAACCGGATATCCGATAAGAAATATCCGTTTGGATCGGATATCCGAGACTGGATATTATGAATATCCAAATTATCCCTTTTAGCATTTTTTTTCAAATTATATTATTAAAAATAAGAAAAGTTAAGAATAAATAAAAGATATAACTATCCAAATTATTTTATCGGATCGGATCGGCCGGATCGGCGGATCGGATCGACGAATCGGATATTTTTGTTCACCCCTACCACCAAGTGATGGGTGTCCGGATTGGATGATCAAAATTCAAAGTAATAACCGAACCCCGTAGTAGTACAAGGGTAGGGTGTCAAACGCTTGGGAGTTCGTGCGAAGAGTGTACAAAAAGACTTGCAAAAAGGGAAAGAAAGGGTAAAACAAGGAAAATCAAAGGAAACACCCCGGGGTCACTTCGGCCCGAGGTTGGATCGACGTAGGTTGCACGGGACCGACACACTTCAAGTCGGGCCCGAGGTCTAGGTGAGTCGAACTAAGCAAAAATGGTAGATCGGTCTTGGGTTTTTAGGTTCCTTTCCTAACTAGATGTGGGTAATTCCACCCCAATTCAGCTAATGAGTGTTGATCCTCGTGAGATCGTGGTTGTTCGCCTTTGATCCCTCCACTATACACATCGACCTTAGGGAGCTTTCACTCTCCTTCGATGCAAGGTCAAGTGATGGGCTTGAGACCACTTTCGCTACTCATACCAATCACAAGCCCTTGATCCCTTGCTTTCACAAGAGATTGTAGCTCTATGTAAAGTGGATTCCTAGATCAAGCACTCAAAGCTATGGAATTGGGTGTTCACACCCAAACCTAGCTAGGGGTTTCCCCCATAGCCCAAGACTATGGAATCTACTCCATGTAGAAAGAGTAAAAAGCAATCAAAGGACAAAACAAGCAAATCTCAATTATCAAACTCAAATAAAAGCCAAATTACATTCAAATCAAAGGAATTCACAAGATCCAAACTCCAATTCTCAATTGCAAAATCAAAACAAGGTTCAAACTCACAAATTCCTCCTAGAACTCCTAACCTCCACTGATTTCTCCTCCTCTTCTCCTCTTCCTTCTTCCTTCTTGCTCTCCAAGTCTTCCTTGAGCCTTTGAGAGTGATTAATTGTGTCTAAACTTGGATAATTGCCTTCTAATCTTCTCTCCTTTTAATTGGGGGCGCGGCCAAGGATGTCCAAAAATGGAAGAGGGGCAAAAGTGGTAGATCACATTTGTGTGTCTTGGAGCCCAATCTACACTTTGCCGACTTGGACCGACACGGGGGCACCTCGGGCCCGACTTTCCACAACTCGGTCCGAGCCTCTGTAGGTCGAACTCGGGCCCGACTTGCTGGGAACCTCGGTCATGGCCTCGATCCTCTTCTCTTCTTGGTCTTCCTTGAGCTCCTCTTCGTTGATCGCTCGGCTCTTCCGCTCCTTGATCCTCAAGCTTTGCTCCTCCTTAGAGACTCCTTCCGAACCATCCTCCAAACGTGCCAATTTACCTACAAAACACAACAAATTTGCATAGTCTCCGAATCTCATAGAAAATCGGAATCTAAGCTAAAAGGAACAAAACTAGCAAAGAAGGGAACAAAAGACACCTATTTACAAGGGAAATTAACCACTAAAACACCACCAAAATGAGAGACGTCAGAATACCCCATACTAAAACTTGCTTGTCCTCAAGCAATAACAATGTAAGCAAGACCGAAGCATAATCTTCAAGTAAAGCCTCATATGAAAAACAAAATCAAGCACAAGTGATATATATGCTAGCAAGATTATGTCATCACACATGATCAAGTGTTCAAGGAATAAGGTCCAATGCAACCAAGCCTCACTTTAGAGATATGAAAATGTATATCACTCATCATGTGTTTAGGTTTAGCAATGAACACTCATACTCAACAATCATGCAAGTAAAGACTTTACTATTGAAGCTAATATCACCAATTCCTCCACCTAGAGATGCCTATTACAATGCACACAAAGAATATGAACTTGGCTCAATGGAGATCCTCAAAGAGGTTCCATTCGGCCGGGTTGTAATGGGGCTTTTGGTATTTCTCAAGGTGGGAATCATTTTGGTCTTGTGGTGCTTACAATGGGGATTGAACTTTCTAGTCTCTCACCAACTTCACCTATAATTCCCTTTTAACTTTCACTCATCCAAAAGACTTTGATTTTTCTTCTTTTCTTCTCTTTCAACCCACACTTTCACTTAACATTCCACTTCATCTTTGCACTACACTTTTTGTTGGATTTTTCACACTTTTTCCACTTTGGATCGACTTGCACCTTAACTCGGGCCCGATGTGCACTTGAACTCGGTCGGAACCCATTTCTTTCACTTAAGCACTTTGCTTTCAATCCACTACTTTTTCCAACATTTCTTTCTTTCTTCTCACTTTTTACACAAAGAAGATGCACTACCCACTTGGTTTATAACTCCATTTCTTGCCTTTCTCCAAAGAGAATCTCAACTCTTCAAATACACTCCAAACCTCTCACTAAAGTCGAATCTCATAAGGGTCAAGTCATATAGGCTAGGAATCATATTTTTGAGGAGTTTCAAACATAGGTCTAAGGCTAAAACGGGGCTACAAACAACGGTTTATCTTCAAGTTAGGATATGGAATATTTTGTGACTAAATGAAATAAAGTTCAAATCAATGTGACAAAGCATAGAACAAATCTCATATTGGTCTTGGAAAATAGATAAACACCGCAATAGCAAGTTTTACTAAGCATGCATGAGCCAATCACACAAGAAAATGAGGGATATGCAATTATGAACAAGTATCCCTAAAATGGCAAAAAAACATATCTCACAAGGTTCACTCAAGCTTAGTCACATCAAAACCTCATCCTAAAACTCATGTGCTCAATAAAAACATGCAAGACATCATATCACATCAAAAACAACATCCATTGAGAGGCTAAACTATCCAAAAATATGCAAAGGAATTTACATGCTCACACCATCATTAGCCTTCTTTAGACATCTAAGATGGGAATTCCTAGTCCAAAACAAAATCTTTTTGTCATTTTCAACCGAAATTTTTCACATTTTTATGGATTTTTTGAAAATTTTTCACAAAAATAAAACAAATTCATCCATTCAATCCATCAAACTCAATCATCATTCATGCAACATCTCATGCCATTATCCAAAAGAAAACATCCCATACATCAACTAAGAACAAACATATGGAGCCAAACATGAAACTATGAGCAACTAACCCCCACCCCATACTTAGAATTTTGATATCCTCATCAAAACAAAGAAATCAAAACTCAAAATAAAAGAGAAGAGAGTAAGAAAAGCTCACAATTTCTTTATTCTTGATGGCATGTCTAGACTTAGTCCGAATATAGGAGAGCCCAAGAGGCTCTAACTTCTTCACTTGAATCGACCTTATCATAGAACTTCTTCACCCGATGACCATTCACCTTGAAGATTAGTCCATTCTCATCAATCAAATCTACCGCACCTTGAGTATGAATTTGGTGAACTACGAATGGTCCACTCCACCTAGTCCTTAGCTTTCCGGGGAAGAGTCTAAGTCTTGCATTGAAGAGAAGAACCTTATCACCTACTTGATAGGTGATGACAGGCCCGATGTGCTATACCAATTCTAAGGATAGGGCCCCGGGTCAATCAACAAAAAATATTTGTATCACGACTCCGTTGTAGTACGGTGGTCGAGGTCGATCAGAGGGAATTATTTCATGCGCGTTTGAACGGTTGATTGTCTAACACAAACACAACGGGGAGAGAAGACACGCGAAGCAACTCGGGACCGAGGTTGTCAATCTCGGGACCAAGGTAGCTAGGCACACACAAAGTCGGGCTCGAGGCTAGGGGACTCGGGCACGACTCAACAATCAATGCAAAAGGAAGAAACAAGCGAGGCTAAGGAGATCCTAGGGCTAGGGGTTCATGCCAACATCAACTTCACATGCTATCATATAGACCAATGAACTAGAGACTTTCGCCTTAGACATAGATCAACAAATCCAATCAAATCATGCCATTAATCACAAGGAATTTAGCTTTCGCATTCATTCAAGCCAATTGACTCTCTATCTAGTCCTACTCCTAGGTTGTCAATCTAAGAATCATAGGGTAAATAGACATGGATCAAGGCAATCAATTCATGAAATTGGTTCAAGCACATGCAATTGAGTTGGGGTTTACGCCCCCTACCTTAAGATCAAGCTATCTACTCGCTAATCATGGATTTCAAACTAGCAATCATCAAAGACCATAAGCAAATCATGATTCATGCAAGTAAATCCACTATCAACGATTCAAGCACAAAATCAAAGCCAAAGCAAACTTCAATTAAACAAAGAAAGAGGAATCCTTACAATTTCTACTCCCGCTCCAAGCTTAAGGGTTTCTTTCCTCTCCAAGCAAAGGAATTCACCCAAATCCTCCTCTATATCTTGGGTTCTTTCCCTCCCTTGGAGAAGAGTCCACTCCCTTCTTCCTTCTACTCTCAAACCTCACTCTCAATTCTCTCCCCAAAGTTGTTCCTCTAGAATGAGAGATTACAAGGGCTTTTATAGAGATTTTTCCCCTTATTACAAAGACTAGATTACCCCTCTAAACTCCTTGGGCTCCAATGCAATTCCTTGGCCTCCAAGGCTTCTAGAACTCCTTGATCCCCAAGGCTTCTAGACTCCTTGACCTCCAAGGAAGCAAATATAATTTTGGGAATCAACAAGAAAATCCCAAAAAGAAAGGAATCCGGAGCCACGACCGACATGGATCGACACGGAGAACCTCGGGCCCGACTTGCTTCAACCTCGGTCCAATGGCACATCTTTAAGAGACCTCGGGCCCGACATGCCACACCTCGGGCCACCACCTCGGGCCACCATGGTACCTCGGGCCCGACATGCTGGGTACCTCGGTCCTAAGGTATTTTTCAGCTTGTTTCGCTCCGTTCTCTCTCGTTTTAGCTCCGATTGACTCGATTCTTTCGCCATTCTCTTCGTCTTCACTTGAGGCTTCTTTCCATGCATTGTTAGCTCCATTTTGGCTCCTTTTTCATCCTTGAATTCCTCCATGATTCCATGCTCCAATCTCCATGATTCTTGCTCCGAAATGCCTACAAAACACACAAAATGCGCATAGTCTCCGAATCTCATAGAAATGTGGAAACTAAGATAAAAAGGGACAAAGCACACAAGGAAAGAAGGAAAAAGGACTAAATCTACCAAGGAAAACACACTTAAAACACTACCAAAATAAGAGACATCAGAATACCCCATACTTAAACTTGCTTGTCCTCAAGCAATAACAACATAATCAAGACCGAAGCATAATCTTCAAGTAAAACCTCATATGAAAAATCAAGTAAGAACAAGTGATAGACATGCTAGCAAGATTACATCATCACACATGATCAAGTGTTCAAGGAATAAAGTCTAATGCAACAA
Source organism: Polygonum maritimum (assembly GCA_963924305.1). Lineage (NCBI taxonomy): Eukaryota > Viridiplantae > Streptophyta > Magnoliopsida > Caryophyllales > Polygonaceae > Polygonum > Polygonum maritimum. The sequence goes on from OZ002728.1 coordinate 34,046,467, forward strand.
AGCCTCACTTTAAGGATATGGAAATGTGTATCACTCATCATGTGTTTAGGCTTAGCAATGAACACTCAAACTCAAAATTCATGCAAGTAAAGACTTTACTATTGAAGCTAATATCACCAATTCCTCCACCTAGAGATGCCTATTACAATGCACACAAAGAATATGAACTTGGCTCAATGGAGATCCTCAAAGAGGTTCCATTCGGCCGGGTTGTAACGGGGCTTTTGGTGTTTCTCAAGGTGGGAATCATTTTGGTCTTGTGGTGCTTATAATGGGGATTGAACTTTCTAGTCTCTCACCAAACTCACCAAATCATTCCACTTTCATTTTTCACTCTCCCAAAAGACTTTGAATTTTTCTCTTTCTTTCAACTTTTAACCCACAACTTTCACTAAACATTCCACTTCATCTTTGCACTACACTTTTTGTTGGATTTTTCACACTTTTTACACTTAGGATCGACTTGCACTAACTCGGGCCCGATGGGCACTTTAACTCGGTCGGTGCCCTTTTCTTTCACTTAAGCATTTTGCTTTCAATCCACTACTTATTTCCAACTTTTCTTTCTTTCTTTCCACTTCAAAGATGCACTACCCACTTGGTTTATAACTCCATTTCATTGCCCTTAACCAAAGAGAATCTCAACTCTCCAAATATTCCTCCAAACCTCTCACTAAAGTCCAATCCCATAAGGGTCAAGTCATATAGGCTAGGAATCATATTTTTGAGGAGTTTCAAACAAAGGTCTAAGGCTAAAACGGGGCTACAAACAACGGTTTCTCTTCAAGGTAGGATATGGAATATTTTGTGACTAAATGAAATAAAGTTCAAATCAATGTGACAAAGCATAGAACAAATCTCATATTGGTCTTGGAAAATAGATAAACACCGCAATAGCAAGTTTACTAAGCATGCATGAGCTAATCACACAAGAAAATGAGGGATATGCAATAATGAACAAACATCCCTAAAATGGCCAAAAATAATCTCACAAGGTTCACTCTAGCTTAGTTGCATCATAACTCATCCAAGAACTCATGTGCTCAATAAAAACAAGCAAGATATCACATCACATCAAAAACATCACCCGTTTAGAGGCTAAACTATCCAAAAATATGCAAAGGATTTTAAATGCTCACATCATCATTAGCTCTCATATGGACATCTAAGATGGGAATTCCTAGTCCAAAAACAAAATCTTTTTGTTGTTTTCACACTATTTTTTCGAATTTTTATGGATTTTTGCAAAAATTTTCTCACACAAAATTAAAGACACACAAAGCACACATATGTACAAAACACTAGACACAAGAGAGTTTCCTTTTCCCATACCCCATACTTAAAATATGTAATGTCCTCATTGCATCCAAATAAAACCAAAAGGGAAAATGAAAAGGGAAACTCACTAGACAAGGCGTTTGAAGCTAGGAAGAATGGTGAATTGTTGACATCGGCACATGGGGAGGGGAAGGTGGAGCACCTTGTCGAACTTCTTGAGAGGTGGTCGAGACCGTTTGCTCGTCTCACATCCTAGTTGTTCGTCCATTTGCATCATACACCTTGTCCCTTCGAGCTCATCATTCGAATCAAGAAGCACCTACAAGATCACACCAAAGATACATCCCAAAATACTTGCATTCAAGGAGTTTAGAGAAAGGGTTATCACAATAAGCTCAAATCCTAAAAATAAGAAAACAAATCAAAAGAAAACAAAGGATACGAAGGATACGTCGGGTTGCCTCCCGAAAAGCGCTCTTTTAACGTCATTAGCTTGACATGCCACCTAATCTTGGTTAGGGTGGAAAACAAGGCTCGGGGTCCATGAATTCCCCAATTACCATCTCATCACTCAAAAAGAATTGAGGCCATTCACTATAGTTCAACCAAACATGCGCCTCAGCCTCGTCATAATGGCGGGGGACCCCATACTTATACCAAGAATAGTCGGAGATCAAATCCACCGGGTATGGTTCATCTCCACCATATGACTCATAAGTAACCCTCAAAAAAGAGCAAAGGACATAGGGCAAACGAGTCTCACACATGATCTTGGAGGCTTGCTTCTCGGGTTGGACCGACATAGGAGCTACATCGGGCCCGACTTCCGGCGTTTCCTCCAAAGCTTGTTTGAACCGAGACTCGACTCTTTCTTCTTCAATCATAAGAGAGGGAGAGCTTTCCTTTACTTCAATCCTTGCACGCTCAAGAGCTATGAGGTAGTTTTCCTCCATTGTCACCGATCGAAGTGGATGCAAGTCGGTCCCGATGTTCGGCATCTCGGGCTCAGGGTAAAGTGGAGGCAGGGGAGTCGGACCGATTTCTGAGCACCTCGGGCCCGACACATCCTCCAACTCGGTCGTGCATTGTAGAGTCGGTCCGACTTGTGAGTAACTCGGGCCTGACACACTGGGTACGTCGGTCCAGGCTTGCTCACTCCTTTCGACTTGTGGTGGCTCGACTCGGACCTCATCATAGCTCTGTTCATCATAATAGCTCGGAAGTTGCTCTTGAGATCTCGGGAGGGATGTCCAATAATCAAGTTGGGCATTGTCGCTCATCCTCCATGAATTAAGTTCCTCGAATTGAGTCTTCTCTTCCTTGAATTGAGTTCTCATCTCCTTGAGCTCTTCTAGCCACTCAAGTGCCCATGGAGGAGTTTCCTCGTAGCTCGGAGGTTGGTAGGGAGGTACTCCTTGCATTTGAGTACAAGTGGGACTTCCCCAATAGGATTGAGTACCACCTCGTCCATCATAGTGGTCTCGGTTCCCATACACCTCTCTCATGTAACACTCCTCCTCATAGGCTCTCTCTTGTGCCATTCTAATCCGGTCATTGAGTCGCTCACGAGCTCGTCTAACCTCTCTTTCCTGTTGCTCTTCTGCCTCGTGGAGTTTTCTTTTTAGACACTTGCTCCCCATTTCAAGGTAGAAAACCCTCCACTCATACTCATCATCACTATCATAAAACTCCATTTTTTTCTTCTTTTAAAAACGAGATGGAATCACCTACAAAAAAGACAAAAAGAAACAAATCAAACAACACAAGAGGGTTCGGGCTAGTCCCTTACCCAAAACAAATCAACAAAACAAACGCACAATCACAATAATTCCCCGGCAACGGCGCCATTCTGATGACAGGCCCGATGTGCTATACCAATTCTAAGGATAGGGCCCCGGGTCAATCACCAAAAAATATTTGTATCACGACCCCGTTGTAGTACGGTGGTCGAGGTCGATCAGAGGGAATTATTTCATGCGCGTTTGAACGGTTGATTGTCTAACACAAACACAACGGGGAGAGAAGACACGCGAAGCAACTCGGGACCGAGGTTGTCAATCTCGGGACCGAGGTAGCTAGGCACACACAAAGTCGGGCTCGAGGCTAGGGGACTCGGGCACGACTCAACAATCAATGCAAAAGGAAGAAACAAGCGAGGCTAAGGAGATCCTAGGGCTAGGGGTTCATGCCAACATCAACTTCACATGCTATCATATAGACCAATGAACTAGAGACTTTCGCCTTAGACATAGATCAACAAATCCAATCAAATCATGCCATTAATCACAAGGAATTTAGCTTTCGCATTCATTCAAGCCAATTGACTGTCTATCTGGTCCTACTCCTAGGTTGTCAATCTAAGAATCATAGGGTAAATAGACATGGATCAAGGCAATCAATTCATGAAATTGGTTCAAGCACATGCAATTGAGTTGGGGTTTACGCCCCCTACCTTAAGATCAAGCTATCTACTCGCTAATCATGGATTTCAAACTAGCAATCATCAAAGGCCATAAGCAAATCATGATTCATGCAAGTAAATCCACTATCAACGATTCAAGCACAAAATCAAAGCCAAAGCAAACTTCAATTAAACAAAGAAAGAGGAATCCTTACAATCTCTACTCCCGCTCCAAGCTTAAGGGTTTCTTTCCTCTCCAAGGAAAGGAATTCACCCAAATCCTCCTCTAGATCTTGGGTTCTTTCCCTCCCTTGGAGAAGAGTCCACCCCCTTCTTCCTTCTACTCTCAAACCTCACTCTCAATTCTCTCCCCAAAGTTGTTCCTCTAGAATGAGAGATTACAAGGGCTTTTATAGAGATTTTTCCCTTATTACAAAGACTAGATTACCCCTCTAAACTCCTTGGGCTCCAAGGCAAGTCCTTGGCCTCCAAGGCTTCTAGAACTCCTTGATCCCCAAGGCTTCTAGACTCCTTGACCTCCAAGGAAGCAAATATAATTTTGGGAATCAACAAGAAAATCCCAAAAAGAAAGGAATCCGGAGCCACGACCGACATGGATCGACACGGAGAACCTCGGGCCCGACTTGCTTCAACCTCGGTCCAATGGCACATCTTTAAGAGACCTCGGGCCCGACATGCCACACCTCGGGCCACCATGGTACCTCGGGCCCGACATGCTGGGTACCTCGGTCCTAAGGCATTTTTCAGCTTGTTTCGCTCCGTTCTCTCTCGTTTTAGCTCCGATTGACTCGATTCTTTCGCCATTCTCTTCGTCTTCACTTGAGGCTTCTTTCCATGCATTGTTAGCTCCATTTTGGCTCCTTTTTCATCCTTGAATTCCTCCATGATTCCATGCTCCAATCTCCATGATTCTTGCTCCGAAATGCCTACAAAACACACAAAATGCGCATAGTCTCCGAATCTCATAGAAATGTGGAAACTAAGCTAAAAAGGGACAAAGCACACAAGGAAAGAAGGAAAAAGGACTAAATCTACCAAGGAAAACACACTTAAAACACTACCAAAATAAGAGACATCAATAGGTCTTTGGAACCAATTTCCTATCATGCCACTTATTGGTCTTCTCCTTATACAACTTAGCATTCTCATAAGCTTTCAACCTCAATTCCCCCAACTCATGGAGGTCTAGAAATCTCTTTTCGCCGGCCAAATTTACATCCCAATTCATCTCTTTGAGAGCCCACTTGGATTTGTGCTCCAACTCCACCGGAAGATGACATGCCTTGCCATAGACTAGATTGAAGGGTGTAGTCCCCAAAGGCGTCTTGTAGGCGGTTCTATAAGCCCAAAGTGCATCATCAAGCTTAGATGCCCAATCTTTCCTCGAGTTAGACACCGTCTTCTCCAAGATGGCTTTGATTTGACGGTTGGACACCTCAACTAGCCCACTTGTTTGAGGATGATAGGGAGTAGCAACACGGTGAGACACCCCATACTTGATCAACACATTCTCAAAGCATCTCTCTATGAAATGAGGACCACCATCACTTATAAGAACTCTAGGCACACCAAATCTTGCAAAAATGTTGCTTTTCAAGAATTTCATCACCACTCTTGCATCATTAGTCCTCGTTGGAATAGCTTCCACCCATTTCGAGACATAATCCACGGCTACCAAGATGTACTTGTAAGGTCCCGACGTGGGAAATGGTCCCATGAAGTCGATTCCCCATACATCAAAGAGCTCCACCTCTAGAATTCCGGTTTGAGGAGTCTCATTTCTCCTTGACAAGTTCCCTTCTCTTTGGCACTCCTCACATCTCTTGACATACTCATGCACATCCTTAAACATGGTTGGCCAATAGAAACCACAATGTAGAATCTTTGCCGTGGTTTTGGAACTCTTGGCATGACCTCCCGTTGGCAAGGAATGACAATGGCGAATTATGCTTTCAACCTCCTCACTTGGAACACACTGTCTATAAATTCGATCACTCCCTTCCTTGTAGAGGTACGGATCGTCCCAATAGTATTGTCTAGCATCATGTAAGAATTTCTTCCCAACCGAATAAGACAAATTTGGTGGGATCACTCCCCCTACGGCAAAGTTAGCGAAGTCCGCAAACCAAGGGGTAATCCCTCGTTTCTTGGCACCAATAGATAGGAGATAAGTGGGAGAGGAAGAATTAATCAATTGAGAATGAGAAGGAATGGAGACCGAGTCAAGAATCTTACTTGTCTTCATGGACCGACATTGCAAAATACCGAGCCCAACATGATTGGACATCGGTTGAGTTGCACAAGTGCACAAATCCATCGGCCCCCCCTCTGTGGACCTCGGTCCCGAGTTGCTGGACGTTGCTTGGACATCGGTCGAGCTTTCGACACTTCGGGCCCGATGCACCATCTTGGTCGATCTTTCCTCCTTTTTCTCCTTTCCACTCACGAGACTTTCATCCGCCCTCACATCATCTATGGCTACTCCATTCTCCCTCTCCATCATATAATCAATGGGCAAGCGAGATAGATGATCGGCCACCAAATTCTCCGCACCAATTTTATCCTTGATCTCATGGTCAAACTCTTGAAGGAGAAGCATCCACCTTAAGAGCCTCGGTTTAGCATCCTTCTTTTTCATGAGGTACTTGATTGCCGCATGGTCCGTGTAGACTACTACTTTAGAACCCACAAGGTATGATCGGAACTTTTCAAATGCAAACACCACCGCAAGGAATTCCTTCTCCGTTGTTGTGTACTTGCATTGAGTTTCATCAAAAGTTTTGCTTGCGTAGTAAATGGCATGCAACTTTCCCTCCTTTCTTTGTCCAAGAACGGCTCCCACGGCGAAATCACTTGCATCACACATCACTTCAAAGGGAAGATTCCAATCGGGTGATGCCATGATAGGGGCCGAAACCAAAGCATCTCTCAACCTACAAAAAGCACTCATGCAATCCTCGGAAAATTTGAAGGGGACATCCTTCATCAAGAGGTTAGACAATGGTTTTGGAATTTGTAGAGAAATCCTTAATAAAGCGTCTATAAAAGCCCGCATGACCTAGGAAACTCCTGACATCGCGCACACAAGTAGGTGGGGGAAGTTTTTCAGTTATCTCAACTTTGGCCTTATCAACTTCTATCCCCCTACTAGAAATGAGATGTCCTAGAACTATTCCTTCCTTAACCATGAAATGACATTTCTCCCAATTAAGCACTAGGTTAGTCTCCTCACATCTAGCTAGGACTCTATCCAAATTAGCTAAACAAGCATCAAAAGAGGAACCATAGACCGAAAAATCATCCATGAATACTTCCACTATTTCCTCAACCATGTCGGAGAAGATAGACATCATGCACCTTTGAAACGTTGCCGGTGCATTACACAAACCAAAAGGCATGCGTCTATAGGCAAATGTTCCATAGGGACATGTAAAAGTCGTCTTCTCTTGATCATCGGGGTGAATAGGGATTTGCCAAAATCCACTATACCCATCAAGGTAGCAAAAGTATTCATGTTGTGCTAATCTTTCAAGAACTTGGTCTATAAAAGGAAGGGGGAAATGATCCTTACGAGTACCACTATTTAACTTTCGGTAATCAATGCACATGCGCCATTTTGTAGTGGTTCTAGTAGGAATCATTTCTCCTTTCTCATTTTGCACAACGGTTAGCCCACCCTTTTTAGGAACTACATGCACGGGACTCACATATTTGCTATCCGAAATTGGGAAGATGATTCCCGCATCCAACATCCTAAGTATCTCACTCTTAACCACTTCTTTCATGTTAGGATTCAATCTTCTTTGTGGTTCAATAGTGGGTTTATGGTTGTCCTCCATGTAAATCATATGCATGCAAATTGAAGGTGAGATCCCTTTTAGTTCCTCTAATGAATACCCTAAAGCTCCTCTATGCTTCCATAAGACCTCTAACAACTTAGACTCTTCCTCATCATTCAAATTTGCATTTATAATCACGGGTAATGAAGAGTTAGGGCCAAGGAATGCATACCTCAAGTCCTTTGGAAGCTCCTTGAGCTCATGAGATGGCTTCAGTGGTGCTTGGGCTTCCTCCGTTTTGGCCTTGAACACCTCCAAGTAAGACATCCCATCCTCCACTTTCTCACCTTCCACTAGATTGGTGGCCAAGCACTCGTTTGTAACTTCGACTCCATGAGGTGTTGGGATGGCCTTCAACTCTAGCTTTCCTGTACTTGGCTTGTTGGATATAGCTTCTCATTGCACTCCTCTTGGCAAGGATTGGATCGTCTTGGCTTCTCTATGCAAAGCTTCCTTCGAAGTCGGTTTAAAGGAAAACTCGAGCTCTACTCCTCCAAATTCAAGAGACAAGTGACCTTTCTTGACATCAATAATAGCTCCCACTATAGCTAGGAAAGGCCTTCCTAGAATGATAGGCTCGCCCGGCACCTCTAGCATGTCAACCACAACAAAGTCCGTTGGGACGTAATGTCCTTCTACACACAAGGGATAATCCTCTACCACTCCGATTGGCTCAATTGATGTTCCATCGGCTATGGTCAACCTCATGTTTACCGAAGCGATGAGTCCCATGGCGGTAGACTTCCATATTGTGTACGGGACGACACTAGTGCTTGCTCCGAGATCACATAGAGCTTAAAACTTCCGAGACCCAATACCAATGGTAATTGCAAATCTCCCGGGATCTCCCAATTTTTGATGGCATCTCATTTAGAGCATCGGTGAATGGAATGGTAATGTTCAACCCTTGCAAAAGCTTCAAGAACCTCTTGAATTTGCCCTCTACAACATCCTTGGGCTTCTTTGACGGGTAAGGAAGAGTTGTGCCACCTTGATTGTTGCTTGGATCAACTTCCTTGGACCAGCTTGGTTCACTTGCACCATTCTCTGCTTGGACCGATGTTGGCTCGACGTCGGGACCGACGTTCTGGTACTCGATCTGGGGGCAGAGCAACGTCTGGGAAGTCGGACCGACTTCAGGGCATGTCGGGCCCGAGTTCCTCTTCTCCTCGGTCCTAGTCAGGGGACCTTCTTCAACTTTTGGCTCGACTTCAGGGCACGTCGGACCCGAGTTGCTGGGTAACTCGGTCCGACTCTCTTCTCTTGACTTTTGCACATGTGGCTCGGGTAAGCTCTGACCACTCCTCAACCCAATAGCTCGGACTTCATTTTGTTGTTGTGGGGCACGGGGATTCTCCTCGGGTCGGCCCGGGAGTCTCCCATCTTCTCTAGGAAGTCGAGTAAAAACTTGAGCAAATTGGTTGTCGACTTGCTTCCTCCACACACAAAGATCATCAACCTTCGTGCTCATGTTCTTGATATCACCTCTCATCTGTTGTGCCCATTGTGGAGTTTGTTGATCGTAGAACCCCGGAGGTCGGTAGGGTGGTGGTTGGGCCCTTGGCTCATTTTGGTTGTAGTTGTTGTTGTAGCCATTAGCTTGGCCTTGGTTCCACCGTCCATTTCCTCCATTGCCTCCGTTGTTGAAGTTGGCTCCATTGTTGAAATTGTTTCTCCCTCCATAGTTCCTTTGAACAAAGTGTGCCTCCTCGATTCGATCGGCCAAGCGAACTTGGCGTTCATTGGGACACTCTTGAGCAACATGCTTGAAAGATCCACATTCCTCACATGCCCTTGAGGTTTGCTTGAGGTGATTCATTTGCCTCCTCATCTTGTTCAACTCATCCTCAAGGAATTGAATTTTCACATCCTTGTCCACCTCTTCACTTTTCGGGTCATAGAGCCTCCTTGTACCATCTCCTTGGACTCTTGCCTCCTTGTTAACTTGACTCACTCCGTACATGGCTTCGTAGTCGGAGAGTTTATCAAGTAACTCCCATGCTTGCTCCGGTGGCAAATCAATGAACCCACAATCGGTGTGAAGGTTCAACTTGTCTTTGGTGGCGGGGTTGATTCCTTGGAAAATTATGTCATGGAGAACATATGGTTGTTGCCCATGCGTTGGACATTGCCTCAACATTTCCTTGAACCGATCCCAAGCCTCAAAGAGTGGCTCGTGGGCTCCTTGTTGGAAACTTCCTATCTTCCTTCTAAGCTCCGTTGTTTTTGTTGGTGGGAAGAACTTCATCAAGAATGCTTCGTTGAGAGCCCTCCAAGATGTGATGGATCGAGGTGCTTGGCTCTCTAGCCAATGCAATGCCTTGCCTCCTAGAGACCACTTGAAAGCTTTGAGTAGCACATACTCTAGCGTCTCCTCATCCGTCGAGATAGTCTCACATATATCCTTGAATTGCTTCACATGCTCAATCGGGCACTCATTCGGTCTCCCCTTAAATTGGTCCCTCCTGATAAGTGATATGAATTGATTCTTGATCTCGAAGTTCTTTGAAACCTCCGGTAAGACAATGGCCGGCTCCGGCACCTTCAATTCCGGATGCATGTATTGGCGTGTATTCCGGGGTTGGGTGTTGATTTGAGCCTCCAATCTCGACCTTTGCTCACGCTCTCTCCTAGCCTCGGCTTCCCGGTTTTCCACCTCAAGTTGCATACGAGCCATGTCGGCCCTCATCCGAGCAACGTCATCATCATGTAGTGCTTGGTTCTCCATTCTCTTCTTCTTTCGAGCTTGCTTGATTATGCTCTCCGGATCACTCAAAAAGTCGAACTCAAGTGTTCCTCGGACGGAACGAGCTCGCATACACCTATAACCATAGACACAAACAAAACCAAATCAAAACAAACAAGGGGTTCGGGCTAATCCCTCACCCAAATCACTACAAAATCAAAGACTCAACAAAAGAGGTACCTCCAACAAGTAGAACTCCCCGGCAACGGCGCCAAAATTCTAATGGGTGTCCGGATTGGATGATCAAAATTCAAAGTAATAACCAAACCCCGTAGGAGTACAAGGGTAGGGTGTCGAACGCTCGGGAGTTCGTGCGAAGAGTGTACCAAAAGACTTGCAAAAAGGGAAAGAAAGGATAAAACAAGGAAAATCAAAGGAAACACCCCGGGACAAACATTGGTCACTTCGGCCCGAGGTTGGATCGACGTAGGTTGCACGGGACCGACACACTTCAAGTCGGGCCCGAGGTCTATGTGAGTCGAACTAAGCAAAAATGGTAGATCGGTCTTGGGTTTTTGGGTTCCTTTCCTAACTAGATGTGGGTAATTCCACCCCAATTCAGCTAATGAGTGTTGATCCTCGTGAGATCGTGGTTGTTCGCCTTTGATCCCTCCACTATACACATCGACCCTAGGGAGCTTTCACTCTCCTTCGATGCAAGGTCAAGTGATGGGCTTGAGACCACTTTCGCTACTCAAACCAATCACAAGCCCTTGATCCCTTGCTTTCACAAGAGATTGTAGCTCTATGTAAAGTGGATTCCTAGATCAAGCACTCAAAGCTATGGAATTGGGGGTTCACACCCAAACCTAGCTAGGGGTTTCCCCCATAGCCCAAGACTATGGAATCTACTCCATGTAGAAAGAGTAAAAAGCAATCAAAGGACAAAGCAAGCAAATCTCAATCATCAAACTCAAACAAAAGCCAAATTGCATTCAAATCAAAGGAATTCACAAGATCCAAACTCCAATTCTCAATTGCAAAATCAAAACAAGGTTCAAACTCACAAATTCCTCCTAGAACTCCTAACCTCCACCGATTTCTCCTCCTCTTCTCCTCTTCCTTCTTCCTCCTTGCTCTCCAAGTCTTCCTTGAGCCTTTGAGAGTGATTAATTGTGTCTAAACTTGGATAATTGCCTTCTAATCTTCTCTCCTTTTAATTGGGGCCGCGGCCAAGGATGTCCAAAAATGGAAGAGGGGCAAAAGTGGTAGATCACATTTGTGTGCCTTGGAGCCCAATCTACACTTTGCCGACTTGGACCGACACGGGGGCACCTCGGGCCCGACTTACCACAACTCGGTCCGAGCCTCTATAGGTCGAAATCGGGCCCGACTTGCTGGGAACCTCGGTCATGGCCTCGATCCTCTTCTCTTCTTGGTCTTCCTTGAGCTCCTCTTCGTTGATCGCTCGGCTCTTCCGCTCCTTGATCCTCAAGCTTTGCTCCTCCTTAGAGACTCCTTCTGAACCATCCTCCAAACGTGCCAATTGATCGGTCCGGGATCGGAGGGTCTCACAATTTAAATTTATAAAACCGAACCTCAATTGTAGTAAAGAGATAGGGTTGTTGGGACGCTATCAAGGACGCCCTCGTACTTGGTAGCGCGCCCACAACCGTCCCTTAGTTATGATATGACAAACTCACTTTGATTCTAATAAAGATTGTCCAAGTGTTCAGGAACGCTAGTGACAAAAGGACAACAAGTGTGTATGGATGTCCCATAGGCTTTGGGACGCTTGCTAACAGGAAGTAAGGACCGACCAGAGACTACTTGAGCAAGGACGCAGTCCCAAGCAAGTAGGAACGCAAGCAGAGCGTCCTTACTCTTTAGCCGACAGGATGACATCACTCGACAATACTTGATCATCCAAGGACACGTGGAGACCGATCCTGTAGCGGAGTCCAACACTACGTGGCGGACGATCCTGTTGCAGAGTCCATCAACACGTGGCGGCCGATCCTGTAGCGGAGTTCATCATACACAGCTGGATACAGGAAGCTTCCTCATCACCGCCCTACTACGTGGAGGAAGATCCTGTAGCCACGTCCTCGAAGGGCATGATCGTCCCAGGAGAAAGACGCCCTTCCCCAAGTCCTATAAATAGCCCCAAGGCATTTATTGTGACGTTAACGCTTTCAGGAATATTCAGAGAGAATCGGAAGAAAGCGGCTCACTCAAGAACACGAATAACTAGCGCAAGAACTCAAGAACAGTAACTAGAACCTGTGTTAGATCGAGTGAGAGTTGTAACCAAAAACCAAAAACTGTTTGTAACCAGAAAACACAAAAGAGAGAAAGAGATTCCTACTAAGTACTGTAGGACGTAGGGATAGGAGTTCTTTATAAGATTGAACAAGCTTGAGTTGTACGCTTAGAGGAGTTCCTTACTAGTGGACTTAGGGAAAAGCTAAGTACCAGAGAACTGTAAAGGCTCGCCAGTACAACTGTAAGAACGTTCAATATAAAGATAAAGCTATTCAAAAATCCTCCAAGGAGGTAGAGGTTTACACTCAAGGACTACTTGGTTTTGAGTGGTTCCTCTATAAATCCCAGCGTTCACTTTAACTTGTTTAGTATTTTATTCCGCTACATTTCTTAAGGACGCCCCTACACCTCGTAGGGACGCCAAACCAAAGGACGCCTTTACTCCAGTAAAGGATGTCCCTCAGTACTAACGATCCAACAATTAGTATCAGAGCAGGCGCTCTAGATTCTTACTGAGTTGCAGGTTAAAGATGGACATGGAACCGATTGGAATCTCTTTTGTGAAGCCTCCGCGCCTAACGGACGGCAACTTCAACCGCTGGAAAATCAGATTTGAGAATTTTGTAAGGAGTCAGAACTATCAGTGCTGGAAAGTGATCATGAAAGGTGACCTTGCCGTTCCTACTGATAAGAAGGACAAAGAGGACGAGTGGGGTCCTGATGAATTCAAATTGATGGAAACAAATGCAAAGGCTATGTGCTTCCTTCAAGCGTCCCTTTGCGAGAGAGACGCCACTAGAGTCAGCAATTTGGCAACTGCCAAACTACAGTGGGAAGCTCTTGAAAAATTCCACGTAGGAACTGCTGAGATGAGGGAAGACGTTCAGCTTGAAATGAAGAGAGAGTTCTATGCTTTCAGAATGCTCCCCAATGAAACTGTGAACGACTATTCATACCGTTTTGAACAACTTGTTACCAAGATGAGGAACCTGGGCGTTCCTGAAGCTGAAGTTTCAATGAGAAACAGAGTTCAAGTGGTCATAGACGGTTTAACAAGAAAGTGGAACTTTGATAGAACCACGTTCAAGGAGAACACAGCTAACAAGACTCTTGACATGGAAGAGATCTGCGGGAAGCGGAGAAAGTTGGTGAAGTCCCATTATATCGAGAAGCCCAAGCCCATCGTTCTAAATGAATCGTTGTTGGACTTCATCAATAGGAAGCCAAGGACCCTTTACAATCTAATAAGGGAACGCATGGACTTGCCAGAGGTCAAGAACGATCCCACAAAAACAAAGAACTATGAGAGGTTCATTGAACGCTTCGTCATGCCAAGTCTTCACAAAACAGACTACAAAGATCTACCAGGACGGATGGACGACGTTCTCTTCTTCTCTCAGTTTGGAGGTGAGAATCTGGGTCCTTTACTTGAACTTATTCCTGACCTCCACAACGCCGTCCTTCCTGAGTTCCCAATGTACCCTAGGGACTCTTTGGCCTAGAAAATGTTAAAAAACCGTGTGCCAAGTCCCTCTCCCCCACCTCCTCCAGTCCCCACAATCACAACTAAAAATCTTCTTAAACGTCCAGCTCCTGCTTCCCCTCTCTCAAAATCATCCAAACCCTTCTCCTCCTCAAACCCAACAGAAATTGTGGACAAGTTTCCACCTCACATCAAGGAGGGACGCTCCAAGAAAGTCCATGACCCAAGGCCCCTCAAAAAGGCCAAAACCTCGAGCGTCCCATCCTCCAAAACCTCCTCAAAAAGGCCTAGCACCACAAAAAGGCCCTCCAACCTTTCCAAGGAATCCACTCCTCCCTCTAAACCCATCTCAATCGTCCAACTACCAACTCCCCCACCGTCCCCTCAACCTTCACGAACAAATGCCCTAATCCCTTTTCCTCCCAAAACCCACTCTCCCCTAAACTTGGCCAACTTCCCGTCTGCCCCGGCCCACATTTCCCCACCAAAGGACCCCGAGACCCCAAGGTCCCGTCGTCCATCCTCCGAAAGTGGCCCGGAGGAGACAGAACGCACGCTAGAGCACACCTTTCGCCGAAGGAAGGCTGGTGAAAAGCCCAGGGTTTTGCTCGCTAAGGACGTTCCTGCTCAAGTTAAGCACGTTCCCTCCTCCTCATCCTCCTCTAGCTCTTCTGAGAGCCAAAGACGAACGCCTCAACAAGTTGCTGGTCAAGCCTCCCCATATATAGATGTCGTTGGGGACTCTAATGACGAGGCTGAAGGAGTCGAGAACGCTCCAGCTGGGGACCAAGTACCTGAGGACGCTGGTGAGCACCAGGTTGCTCAAAAGGACGCCGAGCCCTCATTATCTGAGGAACTCGAGTGTGATGCAAATGAGGTACCTCCCTACAACCAATCCCTTCCTATCCTTAACCCTATCCCAACCCCTCAAGCAAATCCCCCACAAGAAAACCCCTCCCCCACAGTCCAAACCGAATCCACCCAAGTCCCCGAGGACGTTGAGCCAGAAACCTCACATCTTTTAGAGGCTCAAGACGTTGAAGGCGCGTCCCAAGGACAGACTTCTTATGGTGCCGTTCAAGCCACAGCTGGTGGTAATGCTGAAAATGATCAAGGCACAGAGGACGTTGCTGAACAGGACGCTGAGAAAGATGAGTCAGGCGACTCCGCTGATGAGAATAGTTCCTCTGATGACGAGGACTCTGAGTCCCCTAAGGGCAAGCGCAAGAGAAAGCCTGATGGCGCACCGGTCAAAGTTCTCAGCCCCTTGATTTACTCGGAAGAATGGCTCGCCTCCTTCCAAGATGAAGGCGTCCAAGAATTCCTCGAGCTGCTAAGATTCCAAGGCTGGCTGAACGTTGGGCCTGCACCGGCTACTGTTGACAAGGAACAGGTCAAGGCGTTCTACAGAGATTTGCGCTACAAAGCTAAAGATGGATCTCTTCATTTTAAAATTGATGGTGAGAAAGCCATAGTCAATGAACGCCAGGTCAGATCTTTCATGGGCCTCAGTTCTCAAAAGCCTCCGTCCAACGCGCTAAGCAGTCTTCCAGAGGGTGGCTTTGAAACAATTGATGAAGAACTGCCTCTGGTTGAACACATCTTTCAGGGCAAAAGGCCGATAGGACTGGACAGGGTTGCTCATGTCTTGAGCAAGGTCGGCGCCATAGCTCATTACTTCCTTTGTCGCGCCGTCCTACCCCGGCAAGAGAAGCGCTCCATCGTTCAGACACATGACATTATACTTCTTGATGCACTGCTTGAACACCGCCTCATAAACCTTGCCAGGATTGCTATGCAACACATGGCTAAGTGTGGGAGGAAGCGCCACGCCTTGCCGTACCCTGGCCTTGTCAAGCTTATCCTTCTGTCTCAGAACGCATACGACGAAAGCGCACCTTCAGAAGAACTTGGTCTGAAGTGGAACGCTAAGAAAGGGCTTGTCGAGATAAGGCACAATGAAGAGCTGCCTTCAGTGATCAAACAGTTGGAAGCTGAGGCAGAGGAGGCAAGACAGAAAGCTGAAGAAGAACGCTTGGCTGCTGAGGCTGAAGCAGAACGCCTAGCGTCTATGACTCAAGACAGTACTCAGGAAGAAGAGCCTGCTGTGGACTTTTCTGCTCTTGACCAAGTATTGATGGCTCCTTCTCCCACTGGAGAACCTCCTTTGAACGCCCCTTCCTCGAGTTCTGGTCCAGTGCCCCGTTCGGCTCCTGCAAACATTGCCGAGCATCCTCCTGCAGATTTTATGGGTGCCATTATGGACAACCAGTGTCTTATCCTCTCTGCTCTAAAGGACTTGTCCTCTGCTTTCGTCAAGTCGGCTGAACTTCAGGAACAACTTCTTAAGTTTTATCAAGACAAGAGCCGTCCTCAGTGATCACCGTTCCCCATCTCTTTATCCCATAATTACTTTTGCTTGTGCTTCTTTTCTATTTTCAAACACTTGACTCTTGGTATGTAATATTCTACTTTTGTTTGAATGGAAGTTCCGTTGTTTGCTTGCATTATGATTGTTTAAGCGTTCCACTGCCTTTAGTTATGTTCTTGTGCTTAACGTTCTTATCACTTGTTATCCTTTTCGATGATGCCAAAAGGGGGAAATGTAGTTTTGCAGAGATGCGCTATAAAATAGTTATCTAGAATAAGCAAGTGTTAAGGGGGAACTATTAAGTGAAAGGTCTAAGGAACGCCATGCTAGAATAAACTGGAGGACGTCTAGAAAATTCTAGGACGCTTTTCTCTCCTTAAAATCCAAAAGTTAGAGAATCAAAGAATGAAAACTTGTGCCAAATGAAATTTCTCTAAGTGTTAGAGGACGCTTTTAAGTTTTCATGCATGCTAAGCTCAAACGCCAAAACTATTTTGCTGAAGAGTTTGTCATCATCAAAAAGGGGGAAATTGTTGGGACGCTATCAAGGACGCCCTCGTACTTGGTAGCGCGCCCACAACCGTCCCTTAGTTTTGATATGACAAACTCACTTTGATTCTAATAAAGATTGTCCAAGTGTTCAGGAACGCTAGTGACAAAAGGACAACAAGTGTGTATGGGCGTCCTATAGGCTTTGGGACGCTAGCTAACAGGAAGTAAGGACCGACCAGAGACTACTTGAGCAAGGACGCAGTCCCAAGCTAGTAGGAACGCAAGCAGAGCGTCCTTACTCTTTAGCCGACAGGATGACATCACTCGACAATACTTGATCATCCAAGGACACGTGGAGACCGATCCTGTAGCGGAGTCCAACACTACGTGGCGGACGATCCTGTTGCAGAGTCCATCAACACGTGGCGGCCGATCCTGTAGCGGAGTTCATCATACACAGCTGGATACAGGAAGCTTCCTCATCACCGCCCTACTACGTGGAGGAAGATCCTGTAGCCACGTCCTCGAAGGGCATGATCGTCCCAGGAGAAAGACGCCCTTCCCCAAGTCCTATAAATAGCCCCAAGGCATTTATTGTGACGTTAACGCTTTCAGGAATATTTAGAGAGAATCAGAAGAAAGCGGCTCACTCAAGAACACGAAAAACTAGCGCAAGAACTCAAGAACAGTAACTAGAACTTGTGTTAGATCGAGTGAGAGTTGTAACCAAAAACCAAAAACTGTTTGTAACCAGAAAACACAAAAGAGAGAAAGAGAGTCCTACTAAGTACTGTAGGACGTAGGGATAGGAGTTCTTTATAAGATTGAACAAGCTTGAGTTGTACGCTTAGAGGAGTTCCTTACTAGTGGACTTAGGGAAAAGCTAAGTACCAGAGAACTGTAAAGGCTCGCCAGTACAACTGTAAGAACGTTCAATATAAAGATAAAGCTATTCAAAAATCCTCCAAGGAGGTAGAGGTTTACACTCAAGGACTACTTGGTATTGAGTGGTTCCTCTATAAATCCCAGCGTTCACTTTAACTTGTTTAGTATTTTATTCCGCTGCATTTCTTAAGGACGCCCCTACACCTCGTAGGGACGCCAGACCAAAGGACGCCTTTACTCCAGTAAAGGACGTCCCTCAGTACTAACGATCCAACAAGGGTGTCGAACACACGGGAGTTCGTGCGTCGAGAGTACCCGAAAAGACTAAGAAAAGATGAAAGAAAGGCAAAACAAAGGAAAACAAAAGAGATCACCTCGGACCGACACAAGTCACTTCGGTCCGAGGGTGGATCGAGGTTGAGTTTGGCCAGGACCGACACACACTACGTCGGGCCCGACTTGCTGGGTAACTCGGTCTTGCACAATAAGTAGATCGGTCTTGGGATTTTGGGTTCCACCCCTAACTAGACTTGGATATTCTTCCCCAATTCAGCCAATAAGTGTTTGATCCTTGTGAGATCGAGGTTGCTAGCCCCGGATCCCTCCACTCTACACCTCGACCCAAGGGAGTTTTCACTCTCCTTCAATGCTAAAAACTTGTGATGGGATCGAGATTGCTCACGCTTACTCTTACCAAACACAAGCCTAGATCTCTTGTTTCCACAAGAGAATTGAAGCTCAATGTAGAGAGGATTCACAAATCAAGCACTCAAGGCTATGGAATTAGGGTTTTCTACCCAATCCTAGCTGGGGGATTCCCCCATAGCCCAAGACTATGGAATCTACTCCATATGGTAAGAGAAAAACACAATCAAAATGGAAATCAAGCAAATCTCAATCATCAACATCCAATCAAACTCCATTGCATTCAAATCCAAAGTGTCAACAAAATCCAAGTCTCAATTCTACTAGATCAAAGCAAAACAAAGTACAAAACTCACTAATCCTCTACTTAGCTCCACCGATCTTCTCTTCTCTTCCTCCTCCTCTCTTCTCCTTGCTCTCCAAGTCTTCCTTTGAGCCTTTAGAGAGTGATTTGGGTTGTGGTGTGTGTCTCCTCCTCCTAATCACCTCTAATTATCCTACTCTATTGATTGGGGACCAAGGAATTCCCAATTTAGAAAAGGGCAAATGTGGAAAGTTACTAAAAATATGCCTTGGGGAACAATCCTCTCAAATGCCGACTTGGACCGACACGCTGGGGACCTCGGGCCCGACGTTGGGAACGTCGGTCCTGGTCTCTGGCAGCTCGATCTCGGGCCCGACGTGGTGGTACTCGGTCCTGGGCCTCGATCCTTGTCTTCTTCTTGGGTTTCCTTCGGTTCCACTTCATTCTTGGCTTGGCTCTTGCATTCCTTGATTTGGCTCCTTCATTAGCTCCTCCAAAATGTCCTCATTCTTGCCATTTCTCCTACAAAATAAAGCAAACTCGCATAGTTTCCAAATCTCAAAGAAAACCGGGAACTAAGCTAAGAAGGAACGAAACTAACAAAGAAAGGAATGAAAAACACATATTTACAAGGGAAATTAACCACTAAAACACCTCCAAAATGAGAGACATCAGAATACCCCATACTTAAACTTGCTTGTCCTCAAGCAATAACAATATAAGCAAGACCGAAGCACAATCTTCAAGTAAAGCCTCATATGAAAAACTCAAGTAAGCACAAGTGATAGATATGCTAGCAAGATTATGTCATCACACATGATCAAGTGTTCAAGGAATATAGTCTAGTGCAACCAAGCCTCACTTTAGGGATATGAAAATGTGTATCACTCATCATGTGTTTGGGCTTAGCAATGAACACTCATACTCAACAATCATGCAAGTAAAGACTTTACTATTGAAGCTAATATCACCAATTCCTCCACCTAGAGATGCCTATTACAATGCACAGAAAGAATATGAACTTGGCTCAATGGTGGTCCTCAAAGAGGTTCCATTCGGCCGGCTTGTAATGGGGCTTTTGGTATTTCTCAAGGTGGGAATCATTTTGGTCTTGTGGTGCTTACAATGGGGATTGAACTTTCTAGTCTCTCACCAACTTCACCAAATTCTTCCACTTTCAACTCCACTCATCCAAAAGACTTTGATTTTTTTCTTTCTTTTCTTTTCTTTCAACCCTCAACTTCACTTAACATTCCACTTCATCTTTTCACTAAACTTTTTGTTGGATTTTTCACACTTTTTCCACTAGGATCGACTTGCACTATATGTCGGGCCCGATGTGCACTTTAACTCGGTCGGTACCCTTTTCTTTCTCTTAAGCACTTTGCTTTCAATACACTACTTTTTCCAACTTTTCTTTCTTTCTTTCAACTTCAAAGATGCACTACCCACTTGGTTTTTACAACTCCATTCTTTTGCCCTCACACCAAAGAGAATCTCAACTCTCCAAATATTCTTCCAAAACCTCTCACTAAAGTCCAATCCCATAAGGGTCAAGTCATATAGGCTAGGAATCATATTTTTGAGGAGTTTCAAACAAAGGTCTAAGGCTAAAACGGGGCTACAAACAACGGTTTATCTTCAAGGTAGGATATGGAAGATTTTGTGACTAAATGAAACAAAGTTCAAATCAATGTGACAAAGCATAGAACAAATCTCATATTGGTCTTGGAAAATGGATAAACACCTCAATAGCAAGTTTTACTAAGCATGCATGAGCTAATTCACACAAGAAAATGAGGGATATGCAATCATGAACAATCATCCCTAAAATGGCCAAAAATAATCTCACAAGGTTCACTCTAGCTTAGTTGCATCAAAACTCATTCAAGAACTCATGTGCTCAATAAAAACATGCAAGATATCTCATCACATCAAAAACAACATCCATTTAGAGGCTAAACTATCCAAAAATATGCAAAGGACTTTACATGCTCACATCATCATTAACCTTCTTTAGACATCTAAGATGGGAATTCCTAGTCCAAAACAAAATCTTTTTGTTCTTTTTTTCACACAAATTTTTCGAATTTTTAGTGATTTTTTGCAAAAAAATCTCAAACACAAAACAAACTCATCCATTCATACCATATCAAACATCATCATCATTCATGCAACATACTTCATCATGCCACTATCCAAAATGAAACATCCCATAAACAAACGCAAACACAAACACACTAAACATGGAACTATGAGCTACTAACCCACCCCATACTTAAAATTTTGATGTCCTCATCAAAAGAAATCAAAACTCAAAAGTAAAGAGAAGAGTAGAGAAAGCTCACAATTTCCTTATTCTTGAATGGCATTTTGAGGCTTAGTTCGCCAAAAGGAGAGCCCATGTGGCCCTTACTTCTTCACTTGGGTCCATCTTATCATAAAACTTTTTCACTCGATGACCATTTACCCGAAAGATCCTTCCATCATCACTTATCAAATCGACCGCTCCTTGAGAAAGTATTTGATGTACCACAAACGGTCCGCTCCACCTTGTTCGAAGCTTGCCCGGAAAAAACCGAAGTCGTGCATTAAAGAGAAGAACCTTGTCTCCGACTTGGTAAGTTTTGGGGACCAACTTCCTATCATGCCACCTTTTAGTCTTCTCTTTATACAACTTGGCGTTTTTGTAGGCCTTCAAACGTAACTCTCCTAACTCATGTAGGTCTAGGTGCCTCTTCTCTCCGGCGAGATTGATATCCCAATTCATCTCTTTGAGAGCCCATTTAGATTTGTGCTCCAACTCTACCGGCAAATGGCAAGCCTTGCCATAGACTAAGTTGAATGGTGTAGTCCCTAGGGGTGTCTTGAAAGCGGTTCTATAAGCCCAAAGTGCATCATCGAGCTTAGATGACCAATCCTTTCTTGACTTAGACACCGTCTTCTCCAAAATGGCCTTGATTTGACGATTGGAGACTTCTACTAGCCCACTTGTTTGAGGGTGGTAAGGAGTCGCAACTCGGTGAGACACCCCATACTTGATCAACACGTTCTCGAAGCATCTCTCAATGAAGTGAGGGCCACCATCACTAATGAGAACTCTTGGGACGCCAAATCTAGAAAAGATGTTACTCTTCAAGAACTTCATCACAACTCTTGCATCATTGGTCCTTGTTGGAATGGCCTCCACCCATTTAGAGACATAATCAACGGCCACCAAAATGTACTTGTACGGGCCCGACGTTGGGAAAGGTCCCATGAAGTCGATCCCCCATACATCAAAGAGCTCCACTTCTAGCATTCCGGTTTGTGGAGTCTCATTTCTCCTTGACAAATTTCCTTCTCGTTGGCGCTCCTCACATCTCTTCACATATTCATGAACATCCTTAAACATGGTTGGCCAATAGAAGCCACAATGAAGAATTTTGGCCGTGGTTTTTGAACTCTTAGCATGCCCTCCGGTTGGCAAAGAATGGCAATGGCGAATGACACTTTCAACCTCCTCACTTGGAATGCACCGTCTATAGATTCTATCGCTCCCTTCCTTGTATAGGTACGGATCATCCCAATAATATTGCCTAGCATCATGTAAGAATTTCTTCCTAGCCGAGTAAGACAAATTTGGTGGGATCACTCCCCCTACAACAAAGTTAGCAAAATCCGCAAACCAAGGGGCGACCCCTCGTTTCACGGTCTCAATAGATAGTAGACAAGTAGGAGGTGAAGTCTTAATCAATTTAGGACGAGAAGGAATGGAGACCGAGTGAAGGATCTTACTTAAATTCGTGGACCGACATTGCAAGGTATTGAGCCCGACATGTGGAGACGTCGATCGGGTCGAACAAGTGCATAATTCTCCCTGGACCGATGTTGACGACCTCGGGCCTGAGGTACTGGGTACCTCGGTCCGATGTTCCATACTTCGAGCCCGACTCCCTTCCTTGTTCGATCCATCCTTTCTTTCCTTCTTGCTACTCATTAGACCTTCATCCGCCCTCATGTTATCTATTTCCACACCATCCTCCATCTCATTCATGTACTCCACGGGCAACCGAGATAGATGATCGGCCACCAAATTCTCCGAACCCACTTTATCCTTGATCTCATGGTCAAACTCTTGAAGAAGAAGCATCCATCTCAAAAGCCTTGGTTTTGCATCTTTCTTCTTCATGAGGTACTTGATTGCCGCATGATCCGTATAGACTACCACCTTAGATCCCACAAGATATGACCGGAATTTTTCAAATGCAAATACCACCGCTAGGAATTCCTTTTCCGTAGTTGTGTACTTGCATTGAGTTTCATCCAAGGTTTTACTTGCATAATAGATGGCATGCAACTTTCCCTCCTTTCTTTGCCCAAGAACGGCTCCCACGGCAAAATCACTTGCATCACACATTACTTCGAAAGGAAGATTCCAATCGGGTGACGCCATGATAGGTGCCGAAACCAAAGCATCTCTTAACCTACAAAAAGCACTCATGCAATCCTCGGAAAATTCGAAGGGAACATCCTTCATCAAGAGGTTAGACAATGGTTTTGAGATTTTAGAGAAATCTTTGATGAAGCATCTATAAAAGCCCGCATGACCTAAGAAACTCCTAACATCACGCACACAAGTAGGTGGGGGAAGTTTTTCAATTATCTCAATTTTGGCCCTATCAACTTCTATTCCTCTACTAGAAATGAGATGTCTTAGGACTATTCCTTCCTTAACCATGAAATGACATTTTTCCCAATTAAGCACAAGGTTAGTCTCTTCACACCTAGCCAACACTCTATCCAAATTAGCCAAGCAAGCATCAAAAGAGGAACCATAGACCGAAAAATCATCCATGAATACTTCCACTATTTCCTCTACCATGTCGGAGAAGATAGACATCATGCACCTTTGAAACGTTGCCGGAGCATTGCACAAACCGAAAGGCATGCGTCTAAAGGCAAACGTTCCATAGGGACATGTAAAAGTCGTCTTCTCTTGATCATCGGGGTGAATAGGAATTTTCCAAAATCCACTATACCCATCAAGGTAGCAAAATTATTCATGTTGTGCTAATCTTTCAAGGACTTGGTCAATAAAAGGAAGGGGGAAATGATCCTTACGAGTTCCACTATTCAATTTTCGGTAATCAATGCACATGCGCCATTTTGTAGTGGTTCTTGTAGGAATCATTTCTCCTTTCTCATTTTGCACTACGGTCAATCCACCCTTTTTAGGAACTACATGCACGGGACTAACATATTTGCTATCCGAAATTGGGAAGATGATTCCCGCATCCAACATCCTAAGTATCTCACTTTTAACCACCTCTTTCATGTTAGGGTTCAATCTTCTTTGTGGTTCAATAGTGGGCTTATGGTTGTCCTCCATGTAGATCCTATGCATGCAAATTGATGGTGAAATTCCCTTAAGTTCCTCTAATGAATACCCTAAGGCTCCTCTATGCTTTCTTAAGACCACTAACAATTTAGACTCTTCTTCTTTATTCAAATTAGCATTCACAATTACGGGTAATGAAGAGTTAGGGCCAAGGAAGGCATACCTCAAGTCTTTTGGAAGCTCCTTTAGCACATGTGAAGGCTCCGGTGGTGCTTGGGTTTACTCCGTTTCGGCTTTGAACACCTCTAAGTAAGTCATCCCACTCTCCACTTCTCATCTTCCTCTTGATTAGCAATCACCCCTTCATTCTTCACTTCAACTCCATAGGGTGGTGGGATGGCTTTCAACTCTAGCTTCTTTGTACTTGGCTTGTTGGATATAGCTTCCCATTGCACTCCATTTGGAAGAAATTGAACCATCTTGGCTTCTCTATGCAAAGCTTCCCTTGAAGTTGGCTTGAAGGAGAAATCGAGCTCTACTCCTCCAAATTCGAGGGACAAGTGACCTTTCTTCACATCTATGACGGCTCCAACCGTAGCGAGGAATGGTCTCCCCAAGATGATAGGCTCACTCGGCACTTCTAACATGTCAACCACAACGAAGTCCGTGGGGACATAGTGCCCCTCTATACACAATGGGTAGTCTTCCACCACTCCAATTGGCTCAATCGATGTCCCGTCGGCTATGGTCAACCTCAAGTTAACCGGGGCAATGAGTCCCATGGCGGTAGACTTCCATATGGTGTATGGTATCACACTAGTACTTGCTCCAAGGTCACACAACGCTTGAAACTTCCTTGGTCCGACACCCACGGTGATGGCAAATCTTCCGGGATCACCCAGCTTTTGAGGTAGCTCCAAGATCTTTACCTCATCTTGCATCTCAACAATTGACCTCTTCTTGCTCAAGATTTCCTTCAAGAATTTTGCATAAGATGGCATCTCACTTACAGCATCGGTGAATGGAATAGTGATGTTCAAGCCTAGCAAAAGCTTCAAGAACCGCTTGAACTTGCCCTCAACAATCTCCTTGGGCTTCTTCATAGGATATGGAAGAGTAGTAGCACCTTGCTTCCTGCTTGGATCCACCTCCTTGAATCGATCTTGGCTTCTCTCCACGATCTCAGCCTGGACCGACTTAGGATCGACGTCGGGACCGACGTCAAGCATCTCGGATCGGGGGTAGGGGCTTTCTGGGCACGTCGAGCCACCTTCAGGGCAAGTCGGGCCGACTTCAGGGCAAGTCAGGCCCGAGGTGCTGGGCATCTCGGTCCACTTCATGGGACTTCCTTCATTCACCGGATCGATGTCTGGGCACGTCGGGCCCGAGGTGCTGGGAACCTCGGTCCGACTCTCTTCTCTTGTTCTTGGAACTTGTGGCTCGGGCAAACTCCGTCCACTCCTCAATCCTATGGCACGAACTTCATTTTGTTGTTGTGGGCACGGGGATTCTCCTCGGGTCGGCCCGGGAGTCTCCCTTCCTCTCTTGGAAGTTGATTTGCCATGTGAACAAATTGGTTGTCCACTTGTCTTCTCCACACGCCAAACTCCTTGAATTGGGTCTCTATGTTGGTGACTTGATTCTTCAAATCTTGAGCCCATTGTGGTGTTTGCTCATAGAATCCGGGAGGTCGATATGGTGGTTGTTGGGCCCTTGGCTCGTGTTGGTTGAAATTGTTGTTGTAGCCACTAGCTTGGCCTTGGTTCCACCTTCCTCCATTGTTGAAATTGGTTCTCCCTCCATAGTTCCTTTGAACATAGTTGGCCTCCTCAATTTGTTCGGCCAATCGGATTTGGCGCTCATTTGGGCACTCTTGGGCTCTATGCTTCAAAGAACCACACTCTTCACATGCTCTTGTGTTTTGTTGGAGATGACCCATCTTCCTCCTCATCTTGTTCAACTCATCCTCCAAGAATTGGATCTTCACATATTTGTCCACCTCTTCACTTTTGGGATCGTAGAGCCTCTTCGGACCTTCTCCATGGATTCTCACTTCCTTGCTCACTTGATTGACACCATACATGGCTTCATAATCCGAGAGCTTGTCTAGCAACTCCCACGCTTGCTCCGGAGGCAAGTCAATGAACCCACAATCGGTATGGAGGTTCAATTTCTCCTTGGTGGCGGGGTTGATTCCTTGGAAGAAAATGTCTTGAAGGACATAAGGTTGTTGACCATGTGTTGGACACGCCCTTAACATCTCTTTGAACCTATCCCATGCCTCGAAAAGTGGCTCATGAGCTCCTTGTTGGAAACTAGCAATCTTCCTTCTAAGCTCCGTCGTTTTGGTGGGCGGGAAGAATTTCATCAAGAATGAGTCGTTGAGAGCCCTCCATGATATGATAGAACGAGGTGCTTGGCTCTCCAACCAATGCAAAGCTTTGCCTCCCAAAGACCACTTGAAGGCCTTGAGTAGCACATACTCAAGTGTCTCGTCGTCCGTCGAGATGGTCTCACATAGATCTTTGAATTGCTTGACATGCTCGATCGGGCACTCATTCGGTCTCCCTTGGAATTGCTCTCTCTTGATGAGTGAGATAAATTGAGTTTTTATCTCAAAATTCTTTGACACCTCCGGCAAGATGATGGCCGGTTCGGGCACCTTCAACTCCGGATGCATGTATTGTCTAGCATTCCGGGGTTAGGTGTTGATTTGAGCCTCCAACCTTATCGTTTGCTCCCTCTCTCTACGGGCCTCGGCATCTCGGTTCGCCATTTCAAGTTGCATTCGAGCCATGTCGGCTCTCATCCTCTCAAACTCCTCATCTCGGGCTTGGTCCGCCATCCTCTTCTTCTTTCGGGCTTGCCTTAGAATACTCTCCGGGTCACACACAAAGTCGAGCTCAAGGGTTCCTCGGACGGAACTAGCTCGCATACATCTACAACCAAAGACACAAACAAAAACCGAATCAAAACAAACAAGGGGTTTGGGCTAGTCCCTCACCCAAATCACTACCAAATCAAAGACTCAACAAAGAGGGTACCTCGAACAAATACAACTCCCCGGCAACGGCGCCAAAATTCTGATCGGTCCGGGATCGGAGGGTCTCACAATTTAAATTTATAAAACCGAACCTCAATTGTAGTAAAGAGGTAGGGTGTCGAACACACGGGAGTTCGTGCGTCGAGAGTACCCGAAAAGACTAAGAAAAGATGAAAGAAAGGCAAAACAAAGGAAAACAAAAGAGATCACCTCGGACCGACACAAGTCACTTCGGTCCGAGGGTGGATCGAGGTTGAGTTTGGCCGGGACCGACACACACTACGTCAGGCCCGACTTGCTGGGTAACTCGGTCTTGCACAATAAGTAGATCGGTCTTGGGATTTTGGGTTCCACCCCTAACTAGACTTGGATATTCTTCCCCAATTCAGCCAATAAGTGTTTGATCCTTGTGAGATCGAGGTTGCTAGCCCCGGATCCCTCCACTCTACACCTCGACCCAAGGGAGTTTTCACTCTCCTTCGATGCTAGGAACTTGTGATGGGATCGAGATTGCTCACGCTTACTCTTACCAAACACAAACCTAGATCTCTTGTGGAAACAAGAGAATTGAAGCTCAATGTAGAGAGGATTCACAAATCAAGCACTCAAGGCTATGGAATTGGGGTTTTCTACCCAATCCTAGCTAGGGGATTCCCCCATAGCCCAAGACTATGGAATCTACTCCATATGGTAAGAGAAAAACACAATCAAAATGGAAATCAAGCAAATCTCAATCATCAACATCCAATCAAACTCCAATTGCATTCAAATCAAAAGTGTCAACAAAATCCAAGTCTCAATTCTACTAGATCAAAGCAAAACAAAGTACAAAACTCACTAATCCTCTACTTAGCTCCACCGATCTTCTCTTCTCTTCCTCCTCCTCTCTTCTCCTTGCTATCCAAGTCTTCCTTTGAGCCTTTAGAGAGTGATTTGGGTTGTGGTGTGTGTCTCCTCCTCCTAATCACCTCTAATTATCCTACTCTATTGATTGGGGACCAAGGAATTCCCAATTTAGAAAAGGGCAAATGTGGAAAGTTACTAAAAATATGCCTTGGGGAACAATCCTCTCAAATGCCGACTTGGACCGACACGCTGGGGACCTCGGGCCCGACGTTGGGAACGTCGGTCCTGGTCTCTGGCAGCTCGATCTCGGGCCCGACGTGGTGGTACTCGGTCTTGGGCCTCGATCCTTGTCTTCTTCTTGGGTTTCCTTCGGTTCCACTTCATTCTTGGCTTGGCTCTTGCATTCCTTGATTTGGCTCCTTCATTAGCTCCTCCAAAATGTCCTCATTCTTGCCATTTCTCCTACAAAATAAAGCAAACTCGCATAGTTTTCGAATCTCAAAGAAAACCGGGAACTAAGCTAAGAAGGAACGAAACTAACAAAGAAAGGAATGAAAAACACATATTTACAAGGGAAATTAACCACTAAAACACCTCCAAAATGAGAGACATCACCAATTTACCTACAAAACACAACAAATTCGCATAGTCTCCGAATCTCATAGAAAATCGGAATCTAAGCTAAAAGGAACAAAACTAGCAAAGAAGGGAACAAAAGACACCTATTTACAAGGGAAGTTAACCACTAAAACACCACCAAAATGATTGACGTCACCAAGCCTAGTTGTTTCCCTAAATCTTACATAAAACATTTGATAATATCGGGGGTGCCAATTATTTTGGGGCCCTGCTCCATCTAACCGATTGAACCGGGTAATTAGCCGGATCTGACACTAATTAGCATAGTTAAATTGAGACGCGTGTTAAAATATATAGATATGTCTTGAATGTGTCAATGATATGTTATCCAATCTAATTAATGATTTATGATACAAGATAAGCCTGATTGTGCCCGCAAGTATATAATACAAATAATAATTAGTTTTTTTTTGTTAACTAAGTAGAAATTACATCTAAATCTTTGTCAATAATAAGTAGTAACTATGTTTTATTAGAAGACACATTAAAGTACCCATTAAAGTGCCCAAACTTTCTACATTAAAAACTCACCGTTGCGGGTGACCTTAAAATTTAAAAAAAATTGAGTCCAAATAACACCCGAATCCAAATTGACCCGACCCGAAATGATCCGATTCAAAGCAATCCGAAAAGGACCCGAACCGAACTAGACCCAACCCGAACTAGACCCGAACCGAACCCGGACCGAACTGAACCGAACAAGACCCGAAATGACTATTTGACCCGAACGACCCGATCCGAATTGACCCGAACAACCCGAATTGCCAGGTCTAATGATTGTAATTAGTCTTTACCGCAATGTATGTAACTGTTTTTATTTGAGTGTATAATGAGTGTCCAAAATGTGATGAATACCCTATGCATTTTCACGTAGCATGAATATGTCTTTTCCAGTAGCATGATTGCGCATTCTCTTTTTATCTCATTATGTGTATTTTTTTTTCATGAGAGTATGCTAAGAGTGTGCAAATTATGACGAATGACAATGCTTTTTTAAATACCACATGACTCGGCTAAAGTCGTCATGCCAAGATTAAAGATAAATAACCCAAACTAGTATAGCATGCAAGTAAGGGGTCGAACCCAAGAGAACTGAGGCTTGTAGTATTAATATATTTATCAACTAAAGAAAGGGGGGAAATCAAGAGAAAGATCTAAACTAAACTAATCTAGAAAAAAAATAAACAAACAAACAAAGCAAATAATGGAAACAAGTTTATTCAAAAGATCCACTCTGAAATAATCACTCGATCATAGATTCATTCATTGATTTCATTCACACCTATGGTTAATTCCTATCCTGATCATTAACAATCGCAAGTCCACGGTCCAAGCAATTCTATAACCCTAGGCAAGGACACTTAACCTAGAATTAGCACAGAGAACAAGGATATGCATGATATAATATCAAACAATCAAGCTACAAGTTAATTGCAAGACAAAACAATCAATTCTCTTCTTAATCCTAGTTGCATAGACAACATGTCTAGGTTAACTTGCTTTCACAGATTGATTTTGTCCACGGTCCAAACCCAATCCAACAATAAAAATCAATCAATTCAATAGGTTCATGACTCCTATAGAAACAATCAACAATCATATAATGAAGCACAAGAAAATTAATATTTTCAAAGGATAGAAATCAATTACCAAAACCTCACGAGTTCATACATCAGAGCTTCTCCCTTGAACAAACCCAAGGAGACTAGCTCTCCATAACTAAACTAAACTAAAGAGAAGAATTGGAATAATGGATACCTAAAACCTAAGGCAGGTTCCTCCTTATATAGACCTAAAGAACATGCTCCCCTAATCTAATTAGGAAAGAGGAAAGATAGAAAAAAGGAAAGAAGATAGAAATCTCGCCCTCACTCGGATCAGGCATCACCGCGGCCGCGTCGTCTCCACCACGCCCACGCTTTCGCGATAGAATAGAACAAGTGGTCTCGGCAGCCACCGCGGGCGCGGATCCTCCAACGCAGGCCCGGAAATCGGACAGAATCACTGGTGTCACTTCGGAGGCCGTTTTGACCCTATTTCTCTTGGAATCTGACTTTGGTGTAACAAGAGTAATTGAAGCTCTTTGAGTTAAATTTCCAATGGCACCGGAATCATCTCAATCCGACCTCTATAGCTCAAGATATAGCCTTTGCAAGAAAGAGGTGTTGTGCAAACAGCTCACCTTCCTTCACCACGACCACGGCCAGGACACCGCACCTGCGGAATTTGGACAGTGGCGAACTTCTCTTGAACTTAGCCCTAAAAACTCTCGTTTATTCAAATTTTGTGTCTTTGGTCTTCATATTACAATAACGCTCAAATCTAACCTAAACACACTCAATAAAGCCCTAAAATACAAGAGTTAAACCATACAAACTATAGCGAATCACCACAACTATGCATTTTGAAATAAAATGACTGTGCATGTTCTTTTGTAATAAAAGTGCAATAAAACACAATTGATTGTGTATTTTTATATCACATGACTTTCCCTCTTTACTTAACATTATTATGTATGTGCACTTAATACGACTATGTGTGTCATTGTGTATGATTTTGTTACCACATGTAGTATAATACACACTTTGTGAAAATGCATACATACACAAACTTTAATGCACAATCATGTTAGATGATAAAACATTTACGCGCCCCATGTGTGTAATGAGGGGATGGGATTCACTCTCATTTCTCTCTTGATACACCATTCTCACCTAAATTGCACCCTTTTCCTATTACTCCATCCATCCTCAAAAGATCGCCTATAAAGGACGGTTTTCATGTGAATAATTAAAAATAAATAAAATTTCATATAATGGGGGTAATATATGAGATTAAGTAGGTGCAATTTTATAAATTTATAGATGTGAAACGTGATAAAGGGATATAATTGATGGAAGGTTGGATAATGAGGGGTAATATATCATTAGATAAGTGTAATTTTGTAACTTTATAGAGAAATGTGATAAAGTTTATAAGAAATTTATTTAATGGAAGTAGTGTGTATATATATATATGAAATTGAATAAGAATAATATTGTAAAAAAAGTATGGTACAAATGGAAAGTTAGTAGACGAAAAATCTTATTGGGACAGCTAAAAATGAAAGACGGACAATTTTTCTGTTTTAGTTATATTCTTCTTTTTAGCTAATTTTAGGATGATGTTTTATAAGGCTTATGTATTGGATTTGTACGTGAACTGACTCCAAATTTATATATTGGTCCAAGAACTGGAACTTTATTTCAATTCTTCAAAACCGAAGCATTATTCAAAATATTTTGTGATAAAACACTACATACTAGACTCATTATGTGTATACTCATATTCAATGTTCTGCGTAGAGGGAACAGTTAATGTCTAATTGGTTTAAAGGAATGCCTAGACAGCCGAGAGGTGCACTTAAACAGATTGGAAAAATAGACACGATGTGATATTGATAAGCCCACATATTAAATATACAAACTTGTACAAAAAGACACGATTAAATATAGAAATTTGTAGAAAGTCACCTATAAGATTTTAAAACTTGTACATATATACCGTGAGAAAAAAATGAAATTTCCATTAATAAATATATGTCGGTCAAATATCAATCATGGGAGACTTTAAAGTGGCAATGACTTTTTGCACACACAGATTTTGACTTTTTACATCATGCCGTTAGAAGGCATTGCTTTTAAGAGGCGTCAATTGAAATAATAATAAAAAAAATTATGAAACTGACATTGTCGTTGATCGACGCCTTTGACCGGCGGCATCAGACGCCTTTGAGAGGCATGGCAGGATGAGAGAGAGCGATTGTCCGGAGGCGTGCCAGGTCTTGGGTTATAAAACCCTACGCGACATCGCCCGTTGTCACTACTGTTCACATCCATAAAATCGCGACGGGAGAGTGCGCTAGTACTCGGCATCGGGCACAACGTGCAGACGAGGAGTTCAAGTTTGCTAACTTGGTTAGTAGTCTCAAAATCATAATCTTTTAAGGTGATTTAAGGTAAACATATATAATAGGATATCAATTCATTTAAAAATATATTGTTTCTTTTAGGGACTAGTCGTTGAAATCTTACACCCGTAGTTTTAGTCACCACGAGCGTTAGATAGCGATTTATTCCCCGCCACCAGCGGATTCAGAGGAGGCCAGTTGGCTTGACATTGCCAAGCAGAGTGGTCTTGTTTCATTACATGAGATGGATTGGGGGCGGATAGACATGCCATTGGTTCAAGCTTTCATGTAGCGTTGGTTTCGGGAAACCAACTCCTTTCACTTCTGCTAGGGAGAGATGACCATCATGCTTCATGATGTAGTGGAGATCTCGTCTCTTCAGGTCGACGGTGTTGGCGTATCCAACGGTCGTGTCGAACTCCTCCTGTGCAGCCATTTTTGCTCGAGTTCTTAGTGTAAGTGAGGACCATGTCGATCGTCTAAGGGCGAGGTCCGAGTCGATCCTTACTGCCGATATTTGTGGATATCACCGTTCGTCGGCGACTAACGAGCCTAGACCATGGGTCCAGGGCGAGATTGAGCGGATGGTTGATGATGGTTTGGATCTGCAATGCTTGGTCGCCGTCTTTCTCTTCGTACTTACAAGCAATACATTGTTTGTCGACAAGTCGACGAACCGTATTTGGGATTGGAGAGGCCAGTCACTACTAGTCTCTTTGCTTGGGGCGTTGTTGTTCTAGCATACTTATATTGAGAGCTAGGTATAGCCTCTCGAGGAGGCACCACAACTATGTCGGGTGCAATCTTAGTTATACAGGTACGTAATCTTACATAATCTCACAATTTATTAAGAATCGGATTCGTTAATTTAGAATGTATAACATTTATGTGTTTGTAGGGTTGGGTAAGGAATTACTTTCCTACCTTTCACGGCCATTCAGCTGATGCGGCGTTCAGTTGGGCCGACCCTAGAGCTACCAAGCAAGTTAGGCGAGTTCAAGAGGATCACGATCCGAGTAGATTGCTGGAGATTCGGGTAGAGTTGGATGCCTATAGTGCCGATAAGGTGAGCAATTGTAGGTTGCTCAAATTGAAATTATTTTAACTAATATTACTTATACATATGCAGGTTTTTTGGCTTTCGTGGGGACAGCCGAAGCTTGACAGCGAGCACAAGATGAATTTGTTTAGGGAATTGATCGATTGCGATGTCACTCAAGAGGTCTATATGCCGGACCGTTGCCTTCATCAGATCGGCTTCATGCAAGACATCCTGTTGGCCCCCATCTCTCCAGCCACTTGTTGTCGGGGGAAGGGAGCCTCAGGTTACAAGGTTGAGTTCAGTGAGACTATACAGAGAGCGTACAACTGGGTTGATCAAGAATCCCATCTTATCTCACTCAAGGGTCAACCACCAACGGCCAATGAGTGGAATGTCACGGATGATTATATCAACTGGTTTTTACAACTTACTCATCCCGTATTGAATCCCAGGTCAGCCCTCTTTGGGCACCGATGCCTAGGGATGCTTTAGCTGTTGATGAGCGCAAGGTATGTGATCCTATTGTTGAAGGGTTTCTTGAACAAATAAATTTGTATTCAAGACCCCGCTGAGTACAGCAAAGTCAAGATCGTCCACGGGAGTTAGAAGAATCTATAATCTAGCAATCTAAACTAACAAAACAAAGCAAAACAAGCAAAAGACACACGTTCAGAGATGGGTCGGGTGCGACCTGAGGGAGGTCGTGTACGACCACGAGTTTCACCTTACGAACACAACGAAACACAAACATAGAGGGGTCGGCCACGACCAAGACTGGGTACGAAATAAACTTCGAAAACTATGGGAAAAATATCTAGGACCAAGTATCTACTACAACATAATCATGCATGCAAACAACAATCAATGATCTACTAACCTATAATCTCATGGATGAATTTTGCCACAAATAAACACGTAAATATCTCAAATTTCATAAAGATGTCGGCATGTAATCCTACTTGTTATCTAAAGGTTTTAACTTTCGCTTCAAACCCGGATAATTATTCAAATTCACAATTTATCTTTCAATTCAATTGCAAACACGAACATGCCTCAACTTTCATCAAGGAATTAAGCACAACAAGTTGGATTAAAGGATAGGGATTAAAAGGTTAGGTTTTGATCAAAGATTCAAGTTTTAACATGCATTCTTATGCTGGGTTTCACCCCTGTAATATCCGCAAATTTTATAAAATGGATTATGAAATTCTCCTTAGTTTTATGACTCAATTTTGTCTTTGGAACGACAAGAGAAAGGGCAAAGGTCACCCGATTAACCGAATAGCGTTGGATAACGCTAAACGGACACCTTAATTTCAAAAATTCATAAAACCTTCATTAGAGCTCGGAATCGAGTAATTCCAAATCCAAATGGTAGATAAAGGAGTCTAGTTTCATACCTCAAAATTTAAGGCAATTCCGATAAGTATCCAAAAAGTTATGCCAATTTTACTGAAACGTTGCCCAGTCCCCAGAAGGCAGCGACCGCCGCTTTGCTGCAGACGCAAGTGGCTCGACGAACACTTATATTGTGGGCGCCGTGGTTTTGCATGGTTGTTATGGTATTGCTTGGAGATCAATCCTAACACCTTTTTGGCAATGTCAACTATGCATTTGTCAACCCCTTTTGGATTGTTAGGCGTTTTTGTCAACTCTTCTTGGATTATTAGGGAGTTGAACACTATAAATAGGGGTGGAAGTTGGAGGCAATTCCACACACAAATCTCTCCTCTCTCCCTCCGAAATCTCTCCCATTGTAAAGTTCAAGTGTTCTTCTTGCTACTGTTGGCAAAAGCTCGTCGAAAGGTGGCCGGAGTTGATCGGAGGAAGCTTGCAAAGTCGCGCCGTCGTCACTGCAGTAGGCAGCGACCGCCGCCAACAGGGGCAGCGACCGCCGCCAGGGGCAGCGACCACCGCCAAGGGGGCAGCGCCCGCCGCCAGTGTCCTAGCTTACGTTTCGTCCCGGGCCGTTGCCTAGCCGTTGCTCGGGCCGTGCCTTGCCTTTGCCTTGCCTCTTGCCTTGTCTTAGGCCTTGTCTAGGGCCTTGCTAGCCTCGACTTCACGCCTTGATTAACGTTTTTAAGAACGTCTTAAGGCAAGTGGATGGTTCTTCGTTTCCTTACTCGATAATCGTGAAATTGCTTTCCGTTATCACAATAATCGTTGGGAACAAACTTGTTTGCTAATAATTTGATTAGGATTATTATGCTTAGAGATAATGACCATTGTTTAGTATTATTATCGAATGCTAGACTTGGACTTAGGACTCCGATGATGTGTGGCCTTTGATTGTTTCAAGTCTCTTTTCGAGACTTTGCTCTGGATTAGCTTAAGTTAGGGACTGCCGGTTTAGTGATCCGCTGTCTCTTTATAACGTATTAGGAGGTATATTTCGTTATCGGCTCCTGATACTGGGTCATGACTCTACCTCTCTCCGAATAGAGAGGTGAACACTCTTGCAAAGTGTTGAGGATTAGGTTCCTCACTTTGGTTCGTCCCTCATTAGGGCTTGCCTATCTCTAAAAGTCACTAAGTGAAGTGCATTGATTTATAACTAATGAAAGATTAGTGCTTCGTGCATAGTAATCAATGAACGCGGGGTGATTAGTACAACTTGGAAAATCACTTCGGGTCCACATTATTGACAATCGCCTATCCAATCTGAATGCATGACTCGAGTTGTTAAAACGCCTATAAAATGGCAAGATGGGTTCAGGTGTTTAAGCGTCCTTGTGGCCACCTCCCTGTCGGCATCTTCGAGCTGTGATGAGGTTGATACGATTTGATTTATGTTGGATGCTTTTCAAACTCTTGAATGATTAAAGTTCCCAACAAATCTATAAACACATTTCTTTCTTAGGCGTTATCTCCTAATAACGTCCTATTCCCGAGGAAGTTTTATCTTCTCTCATTACCCTTTGTACACCGTGCCAAACACTTAAACCTCTCGCTGAAAGAGCCTTATGCGTTCCACTATAAAGAACCCTTGACTGTTGGGCATCAGTCGGTTTTCCGTTGGTCTATGATGCCCTCATGTCTAAACCTTTCTGAGAACCGAACTTTATTCTACCACTTGCTTAGTCTCGCGTTAGACTAACATCCCTTCTTTCTTTCCCAACATCGTTGGCTGGTATTCCTTGCCTTTATGGGGATATCAGATAGGAAAGGGAAAGCTGTTCAGAAGGAAGCCGGAGTCATCAGGATCTGAAGGAAGGAAGGAAGACATGACGGAAGAAAGGAAGGAAGAAGTCTTTAAAACGTCTTTTACTTTGACCATACTTTATGGTTCCCACATGCTTTCGTCTCTCTTCGAGACTTATCTTTTCCGCTGCAACTCTTTACTTTTGTATTATCAAACAACTAAGGATGTAAGAGCCTTTGTAACCCAATCCAACTTTTGTTATAAAAATAAGATTTGGTTTTGTTATTCTCGTGTTATGATACTCAAGCCTTAAACGGCTTCGGACCGTGAAATCCGAGGTCGTTGGCGGTAATACCCTTATGCTTGTGAAATCGGGGTGTTACAACCCCAGCCCTAGAAAAGGTGACTACTTACTCATCATTATGCAAACAATCAACATAGAAGAAGGGGGAGAAGACATGATTCAAAGAAAACAACTTGAATTAAAAAGGGAATCCAAACTTACAACTTTGCAAATCCTCAAACTCCTAACAATCCTTATAAGTCTCTTTAAATTCTCCAAGAGCTCGGATATAATGATGCATAAGACTGGAAAAGAGACCCCTAAGGCTCCTTATATAGAGGAGGATATCTTCTAAAAAGGATATTACAATCTATCTTGGAAACCCATAAATAAAACACCCTAAAGAAAATTACTTAGGTGGCAAGTTTTCGTCCGCTAGGCTTCAGGGCAGGTTGTGCACGACCTAGGGGAGGTCGGCCACGACCCACAGCCATCACTTGTCTTCTTTTTCCTTGTCTCGACTTGCTCCAAATCTCGGTCTTTTTTTGGTGTTTCTTCCTTGACGTTTCTTGGCTCCCTTAGACTTCATGTAACTCCTTTTAAGACACCTCTTAGCTTGCAAATCCGTCCTTGAAATCCTTGACAAACTCCACTTGACTTCACACTTCAAACACCGCTACATGACTCCTCAAACGCCACCTCCTATAATGCTCAGGAAAGCTAGAAAACTCCTCCTAAACGCTCCAAGTACCTACAAACTAATAGAAAAGACACAAAACATCCTAGAAAATGACCTACAAAAACTAACTAAAAAGCATGACATTACCTATATGGTTGTTTACTTTTGTTTTTTTTATTTTATATATCATCTTATCGTGTTTATATGTGTTATATTTAATGACAGCGAAACCGACTGACCACTATCGAGATGTGTGCATGGCTTGAGACGCCAAGAGTAGGAGAGGATGTGCGAATGAGCATGTAGCGTTGGATCGGTATGTGGTTCGGGATCACTCCAATGGTTGCGTTGTCCCTTCCGCATGCCTCACAAGGATAGCCTGATCAGTCTCAGAGTAGTCGGACGCAGATATAGCCTGAGACACACGATCAAAGTGTAGACCTCAGTGACAATCGTATCCCATAGTTTGTCTTCCATGTGTTTGTTTGGATGTTTTAGGTAGTTGATGGATTTATTGGTTTTTGTACACGCCTGCACGTTTTGTAGACATTATGTTTGATTTCATATTCAATTTCTTTTCTTTGCGAAATTATTAGACTCAAAAAGAAAATATACGCAAGTCATATGCTATTACAATCATTAAAACATGACTCAACCATTAATATGAAATCACAATTATCAAAACAATGTTCAATGAAATTACAAATGAGAATTGTTTTCATACTCGAACTCATCTAAACATATAAGTGGCGTTGAGGTACTTTCTTGCCACAAAGCGAAACATATGCCTCAAACATATCTTTAAAGGGCAAGTCCCATCCTTCCACGCTATGAGCATGGTAGTTCCTCCAAATCACCAGCGGGGGAGGCATTGGTGCATTCTCGGTCAACCATACCTATAATAGAAAGAAACATCAAATTAGTAAATAAAAGATAAATCATGTGTGTTTCGTGTCGAACATGCGCAATCGCAAAAACATTTGTTGGAGGAGTGTACATTCCACCACCAATTTCATTGGCAAGCACGTGTGTTGTTGGCTTACTGACAAGCACACGAGCGCAACTTGAAACATTTTGCGAATGTCAAACCGACTATTGGTACCTCCATCCAACACTCAAAGGGAGCCGGACTCTAGATGCAGTTGACGCGTAGGATCAAAATGTCCAGCTCAGTGAACATCGATGCGACCTCGTATATTCCTCGATTCGTTGTCAACTCGGTGGCCATGAGCGATCTCATATATCGTCGTCGCCCCTCATCCAAACCCAAGACCAGGGCGAGCGCACGGTACCCGCATTTCCCATCTGAACATACATCCCCAATGCCCTCAATGAAATTGTACATACACGGATCTACGGCTCTTACCCCAACTTTAACTCCCATGTGGATCACGTCCTCCGTCTCAGTGGGAGCTTCGACAACACTCTTGGCCTTTGATTGTTTCTTCTTGGCACGTGCCTTACGCGTGGTCGTCGTGTTGTCGTTGTTGTCTCTAACCTTGTCATTCCCCTTTCATAGTTGCTTGATCTTGACTCATTAGTCTGCTCCTATATCTCTCATCCATTGCATTTCATTTCAAGTCGTTCTCACTAACGAATCGATCGGCATTTACTTGGGAAGAATCATCTACGTACCCTTCCCATGTTAATTGCTT
This sequence comes from Polygonum maritimum, assembly GCA_963924305.1. Lineage (NCBI taxonomy): Eukaryota > Viridiplantae > Streptophyta > Magnoliopsida > Caryophyllales > Polygonaceae > Polygonum > Polygonum maritimum. Next base: position 34,085,735 of record OZ002728.1, read on the forward strand.
CCAAAAGAGATGAATCTCATTCAATTCAATGGGTTTGTCTTCAATGATAGCACTAGTAACTCTATGGATGCATGAAATCCCAAAGCAATCCTTCCACCAATGATTGATGCACACTTCGTGGTAGTTACCACTGATCACATCAAAGTACATTGCCAATAATAACTCAAACCACATATATACGACACTTTGTGGAGGAGTGAGATGAATAAGTGCTCAAATCCTTCCATAACTTCGGACATCTTGTGACGAGCACTTTTATGTCGCAGTAAAAGTGTATAAAAGAAAATCCTAACTTTCATAAAAAAACAAGTATAGTGAAACTGTAAAAGTAAGGGTCGTACCACAAAGACTCAGATTCCTTGTATTTATTTAGTACTACTAATGTAAAGGGGGATTTTAGAAAGATTACCTAACAGCCTAATTAAAAAGCAAGCAAATTGTTGTAAAATCAAGTATAGAGAAGCATCCAATTAACTTGTATCCATCATTGAATTGATCATTGATCATCGATTATCATCATTCTCTTTTGCACCTTGATTAATCTATTGTGGCATTATAAGACCTCCATGAAATCTTAAACTAGACTTCGAACTTAGTCTAGTCAATATAACCGATCGGCGCTACCAACCCTTATCACTAAACGTTCTAGAAGATCTCCTAGACTCGGTTTAGCAATAGCAAAGAGCATCAAGTATCAATAGAAACAAAACATATAAAGCAATCAGACATTCATATGAATTGTGGTTGAATTTCCTCTTTAATTCAATTAGTTCAATCGACTCTAAAAGGATAAAAGATTGTTACTTGCGATCTAATCAATTCCAATTGGAAATTAAAGAGATCTAAGAATAGTTCAACCCAGATTAATCCATAAGAAAACTTACAAAGAGTTCTAGGGTTTTTTTCCCCTTTTCTTCTCTTCCAAGATAATCCAAAAGCATAAGATCTAAGGTCTCTCTCAAACCTAGGCAAACCAATGTATTTATAACACAAAACATCCTAAAAATAAGGAAACAGTTCTATCTTGAACGAATCCCGTGTCCACAAGCTCGAACAAAGGCGGCCCAACATGTTTCTCGGCACGGGGCCAAAGCGCGACCTACGGTGGTCAAGGCGCGACCGCGCCTCCTGGGGCACAGCCCGCGCTTTGCCGACTGGAGCCGAACCACCAAGGCACGACCTGGCTTGGGTGAGGTGCGACCGAGCACTACCACAATTAAGGCCTAAATAAACACTTGAATGAAACGGTTTCAATATAAGGAAACGGTTTATTGAAATGGTTAATTATAATGAATCAGTTCATGAAACGGTCGTATTCAAATGAAACAACCTATGTTCAAATGAAACGGTTTAAGAAACAACATACGTACAAATGAAACGGTCGTTACTAATTAAGCGTTCTCTTCCACCTAATGAAACGGTCCTAAAAAAAAATCCCGCTCCCGGTGAAATTCCCCCGCGAGTTAAAAATTTGAAGAGCCCGCCTTTTGCTAATAAAATGTCTAACCCATATTTTAATAATACCCGTACTTATCCAGTTATCCCCCAAATGTAAATATCCTTAGATATTCTTCCCTCTTCTCCCTTCCCCGAGCCCTAGCCGTCGGTTCAACCAGCAACCAACCATTTGAACTTGCAGATCCGAGCTCACAAACCGAGCCCTAGCCGGCCGGCTGCTCGTCCTCGTCGTCGTCCCCACTCCTCGGGCCTCCTCGGCTCCTCACTGCCTCCTCCTTGGCCGCCTGCTCGAGTGCTCTTCCTCGGCTTCTCGCTGCCTCCTCCTCGGCCGCCTGCTCCTCCTCGGCTCCGCCGTGCACCTCCTCGTCGCCGCCTCCTCTCCACTCCTCGTCGCCGCCTCCTCTCCATTCCTCGTCACCGCCTACTTGCCACTCCTCGTTATCGCCTCCTCGCCGCCTCATCCTCTTCGCCTGTACTCCTCACGCCTAGTAAGTCGCCACTTCTCTGCCTCCCTCAATTGATTATTGTCTGATGAACACCATTTATTGTCTGATAATCCATGTACTGAATCTTTCACAATCTCCTATCTCCTTCCTCAATTCATTATGGTATGATAATCCATGTACTGAACACCGTTTTTTAACCTAACATCCAATTTCTGAATTGAAACTTGATCTACTTTAAGAGTTTAAGGGGTTCTATTTGGTTGTTTATGCATACTATCTCTGAATTGAAACTTTTGCTCTGAATCTGATCTGAAACGCTTTTCTTCATAAGAAGAGAAGGAACCCAAAAATGCTTACTATTAGAAGTCTTGGATTCCCCACATTTCTTTTGTTGTCGTAGAAATCTGAAAAAATTCAACTCATAAACCCAAACTTTACCTTTTACCCCTTACAACCCTGGCAGTGAAGATATTCCCCATGTTCTTGCATCTCCACAGCTAATGACAAACAAATATGGGAAATAGGTTCATTCAAAAGATCCACTCTTTAATAATCACTCGATCATAGATTCATCCATTGACTTCATTCACACCTATGGTTAATTCCTATCCTGATCATTAACAATCGCAAGTCCACGGTCCAAGCAATTCTATAACCCTAGGCAAGGACGCTTAACCTAGAATTAGCATAGAGAACAAGGATATGCAGGATATAATATCAAACAATCAAGCTACGAGTCAATTGCAAGATAAAACAATCAATTCTCTTCTTAATCCTAGTTGCATAGACAACAGGTCTAGGTTAAGTTGTTTTCACAGATTAGTTTTGTCCACGGTCCAAACCTAATCAAACAGTAGAACATCAATCAATTCAATAGGTTAGCTACTCCTAGCGAAACAATAAACATTCATAAGATGAAGCACAAGAGAATTAATATTAACCAAAGGATAGAAATCAATTACCAAAACCTCACGAGTTCATACATCAGAGCTTCTCCCTTGAACAAACCCAAGGAGACTAGCTCTCCATAACTAAACTAAAAACCTAAAAGAGAAGAATTGAATTATGAATTGGAAGTCCCTAAAACCTAAGGCTGGCTCCTCCTTATATAGCCCAAGGAACAAGCTCCCCGAGATAGATAAGGAAAGAGGCAAAAGATAGAAAAGGAAACAAGATAGAAAGGAAAAGATTTTATCCGTCTCGAAGTCGGCCAGCACCGCGACCGCGTCGACACCTCCGCGCCCGCGCTTTCACAGCAGAATAGAATCTCGACTTTGGCTATGCACCGCGCCCGCGGCACTCCCACCGCGCCCGCGGCGATCTTCTTTTGGCATATTGCTGAGTCGGCTTCTACCGCGACCGCGGCCATGGCGGCGCGACCGCGGCCTTCAAGGGTCTTCATCATCGTCGCCTTGCTCCACCGCGCCCGCGTCATAGACAACGCGACCGCGGAAATCATGCAGTGGCGAACTTGTCTTCAATTATGCTCTAAGAACTCTTGATTCTTCACATTCGTGTCTTCGGTCTTCATATTACAATAATGCTCAAATCTAACCTAAACACTCACAATAATACTCCTAAAATACAAGATTTAACCCATACAAAATAACCCGAATCAACACATCATCAGCTGCTACAAATACAATAACACCGGCCAACACCCTTACAACTGCCCAAACTCGGGTTGACATTCAAATTTTGAATTGAAACTTTTGTCAGTGTTCGTGTTAGTCGGTGTTTGCCTAGCTGTTTAGAATGAGGGAGATTGTCACGGTCCAAGTCGGAGGTTTTGCGAATTTTGTAGGCTCCCATTTTTGGAATTTCCAGGTATTGTTTAGGGCTCTAGAAAAATGTCACTGGTTAGGGTTTTCATTTTTGATTGGAAATGAGTAGCTGTTTTTTGAAATTTTGTAGGATGAGTTGCCTGGGTTGGCAGATGATCCAAACAGTGACTCGGTATTCAAGAATCATTGCTTGTCTTCTGATCTGCTTTATCGCACCGGCGAAACACCGGAGGTAAGTTTTTTTGGTTCATAAATTCTTGTATTTTTTTTTTTGTGTTTTCTATGAACTGTTGGTTCTAGGATGAGATGATAGGATATGTTGTAAAGTAATTCTGGAATGTGAGATGTATCCGAAGTTAAAAAGAGAACTGCTTACTTTTTGTGTTGTTTATTTGCAGGGTGTTCTTACATATACACCTCGGTTGGTCTCAGTTGATTTGCACGGCAGGTTAACTTTTCTTACATTCCAACACATTATTTCATCCTTTGATTATTCAAATGCATTAGAAATTTAAACCAATTTGCCCAGTCAGTATGTTTTCTTGTGTGCGGCTTTTCTTGTGTGTGCTTAAGATGTTGAGCTTGTTTGGTTCTCATCATGATATCAAATTTTAAATGAAATTTTATTGTTGGGGCTTTGAACCGTGTGACATGTTTCAATTTTTATAATTGTGAACTGTAGCTCATGAAGAAAGCTGCTTCATTTTGGGGCAATTTGTGTTTTGGGCATGTTAACTTGTTGGCATTTTTTTTTCACCTAGTTCATTTGCCGATTTAGTCTTTGTCCCTCCCTGAATGTTGAATTGCTACAGTCAATGACTATTACCATATCAATACTTTTCTGTCAGCTTTCTATTCATTCGACTAATGGAAATGCAGGGTCACTTGGATCAATGAGCTCACAAGGAACATTATATTATAAGACACCAAAAGTATCAAACGTAGCTACATGCATGGTTAGTTATTTATTCTGTCCTTTTGCTTTGGGTACTTTACAACACTTTTGGAAGGATGAAACAATGTTATATAATGAATTCTCCTGAATAGATTTATTGGTTCATTGATCTTACTGGTTCATTAATCTTCATTTTTCTTTGATGTTTAGTTGTGTAGAATGTGAAGTTGTTGCTGGAAGTTGCTGCTGGAAGTTGATGTCTCATTAGGTGTATGTGCACAGAGCTTTCGAGTCTTTACAACAAGTTTTTGTTGGACGGACATCTCAAGTTTTTATACAATTTTCTAGTTTAGTGTATAGGTTGCACATGTAATCTCACTAGCTAGCTTTTGTGCTATTTCATATTTGCATAGAAACATATTATATCTCCTAGCTTGGATGGACATGTAAAACTTTTGTACTAGCTCCTATTGTGAGCAAAATTTTCATGTAATTAAATGAAATTTATATTTATCAATAAAAAATTAGCTTTATATTTATTAATTATTAATCATTTTATAATTGAATGTAATATTTTTAGGTTTATATATATGTTACATCGAAAACAATCAACCGTTTCAATAGTTCTATATATATGCTTCAGGAAAACTATCAAACCGTTTCACAATCTTGAATATAATGTTTCATTAGCTTATGCAAATGTAACAGTTTTGATAGCTAATGAATGGGTAGAAGTTGAAACGGTTTCTTGAAGCTAATGAAACGGTTGATATCTACAATTATGCGACCATTTCATTAGCTTAAATCAGGCGTTTCATTAGGTCTAAAGCAACGGGAGCGCCTGAAACGGTTAACAACCGTTTCATTAGGTATAATGAAACGGTTTTGTGGCCTTAATGAAACAAAATTCAACCGTTTCAAAAAGCCTTAATATTGGTATGGCGCCTTAAGGGACACACCCGGCGCTCCACCAACTGAGGCGTTTTCCTTCACTCGGTTGTCTTCATGCACATCCTTGGTCTCGGGCCTTTGTTCCTCTCCACATCCATCTACTCAAGCATCGCCACGGCACGCTCTAAGCCTAACATCATCCTGCAAATCAACATAAAATAGCGTAGATACCGAACTATGAGGAAGAACTAAAATATACTATGAAACAAAAGCAAACCTGCCTAAAATGGAATCAAAACCACATAAAACATGCTCTATAACCTAGGTCCTATATGAACTATCATGTTGTTTGGAATCTTTACGCGATGCGACTCCATCCTCTCCCTCACAGTTCGAATCTGTGTACCCAAGTGATCATGAATCTTATGTATTATTGTGTCGAAGCCAAGAATGGATGAGTCTAAAACATTCTTGAAAACCATTTCCATTCCCTCCACCCTGTCAAGTTTTACCAAAGTGTTATGCAGATTATCTAATTTGTTGTGAATATATGACCCTTCTTACCTATTTGTCGTTCTTATGAAGAAGTCTATGTTTCTCTTATAAGGTATGGACCATGTATCATCAACATAACCGACGATCCCGAATGCCAATGCTTCAGAAGAATTGACATTCGGGGCTCTTATAAGGAAGACCAACCATGCGAAATGTGGTTGGTCATCCTTGAACATGAATGCGAAACCAAGGTTGAAAGTGATACTCTTGTAGCCACCCGTGCTTTTCCTTCTCTGCCTGAGTTTCGACATGTAGTGTTCTGTCTCCAAAGCGCGGTATGGGCCTTCAAAGCGTGGGAGAGTTTTGAATGCTCTATCAGAGTTTTGGTCAATTTCTACCGAATTCTACATAACTTCCCAAACTTGGATCTCCTCTTGATTCCTATCTTTTTTCCACTATTTGTCATCTTCAAGGTCACCTCCAAAACAACCATCATTATGGATCGAACACTCGATCAAATCATATCTATACAGATCAAATATACGAGTGTAGATTCCGAATCTTCCAACAATCATACTAAACTACAACGTAAAGGAAAATCTACCTAATAATGCATGAGAAACTAAAGAAAACATGTTCTAAACACTACAACCTATATACTCCATCAATACATCTTACTAGAGCTGTCAAAACCCAACCGTCTCGAAAAAACCAACCGAAAATTTTAGAGTTGAAACCTGACTCGAATAGTAGCGAGCAAAGAAAAAAACTGAACCTAGTTAACATGAAATCGATTGGGTTGAAACCCGAAACCGATCCGACCGACCCGATTTTTTATATATGTAGAAAATATATTTTCTGGTAAATACTATAATATATTTTATTATAAAAAACTAATAAAAATACTATTTTATTATTGTTTAGTCATAATATTATTTTAATAATCGTTAAAAGTTCAAAGTTTTGACCTATTAGGTCGACCCGAACCCGCATTCAACCCGAATCTAGAGGATCCATTTGACGTCTCTGTACATGCTACACACTTCTATTTAACCATCATATCTTAATGGAATATAAAAAAATCACATGCAATAAAAAATAATATATGATAATAGAAAACTTCATTAATACATACTGTAATACAATTTTTCAGAACAATGCAAAATAGCATTAGAATGTTAGAGCATCCCCAACAGCTTCTCTATTATAGAGAAAATGAGAGATTTTGGGGATTATAGCTCATTTTTTTACCCCAACAGCTTCTCCATCTCATTCTCCATAATGAAGATGGGAAAAAAAATTGCACTTCATTCTCTAAATGTAGGGGATTCCCTAAAATTGCACTTCATTCTCCAAAGTACATTTATCGTAATTATTCCTTTCTTCAAAATGCATTTATGCTAATAGTAGAAGGTTTATATACATTGAGTGTAAAATTTAAGCTTTCCCTTTAGTGTTAAATATATAATGCAGATCCATCATATATATTTTTAATTATTATAGCTTCTCGTGAATGCATGAACTTTTTGCTCACATAAGTCCTAATTTTATTGAGTTTATGTGTATATAAGTCATATATATTTTAGTCGATCGGTACCGACCCTAAAACCATTAAACAATAATATATAGTTTTTCCAACATCTAATTGTGAATGCACATATTTTCTTATTTACATTATTTTTTATTTTTTTTTATACAGGAAAGAGATTAGGCTAGCTTTACATAGAAAACTATCCTATAGCATCCTTGCGGATGAGGTCCCGAAGGACCGGATCGAAACCCAATGTAGTCGATGGCACACGACGAAACGAGTCTGCAATAAAATCAGCTACTGAGTTGGCTTCCCTGAAAATGTGTCTGATGCCCCAACTCTGAAACTAACCCAACAGGGACTGAATGTCCGCACGCATAATCTCCACCTCCCACGGACAGCTCCAATCGCCCAACACTGCATTAACGACCTGCAGGTTGTCACCTTCAATCAGAAGACGGGGAATGCCAAGGCGAATAGCCTCCATAATCCCCTGCCGAAGCGCAAAGGCTTCAGAAAACACCACGGAGCGACGGCCAAGAATCTTATTTACATTATGATTCTTTAGTATAAGTACTTCTTTATTATTATTTAAATAAAAAATTAAATATCTTTAAAGTAAGATTGTGTTATATTTTCATTTCTGTCAGTTAAATAAAAATAATAATTAATAAACATTGAATTCTTCAAAATAGATAAGTGGTTGGATTTAAATAAAAAAGATTATATTCTCTAAAATGGAAAAGCTATTGGAGTTGAAGTAGAAAAAATTTGGAGAATATCACTTTTGATTCTCCATTTTAGAAAAACTTTTAGCATATCTGTTAGGGGTGCTCTTATTATAATCCAAACATACTTTCCCTTACTTGCGCCTCATATTTCATAAAACTATCATCTAAGTTTATATGTGAAGAACAAATACAAAATAAAAGAAGACTGGCCCGCAAGGATATTTTGTGTTGTCATGTAGGAAAAGCATATCTTGATGTCTCCCTTTTATATTGATTTTCGCCCATACAATGTATACCTTAAATTATCTTTAGCCATTTTGACAAGCCCATGCCAACCCGGCCATTTTTGGAGCCGGAAAATAAAAAGTTATCATCCTATTTATATATGCTATAGTTATATGAATTAATTAGTGAAATCATTGTTGCATGTTACTTTTCGCTGCCAATTAAATCTAGCTACCTCAAATTTCAATCATATGATGATGTCCAAGTTTCTTGAACAAACTAGCTTGAAAAGTTGAGAACATTTTATTTATTAATCGTACCTAAGCAAGCTAACTGATCAGTGACTATATAACCAATGCGATGATAATTGTAACGACTTAAACTAATTAGGTCAGTGTGAAGAAACATTTACATGTGATGATTGTGAAATAAGGAAAGGGACTGTGGATGACATTGCAACCTATAGAGTTGACCTCGGTAACAGCACTTTCTGTGTATGCTATAGTATGTTCTTACACCATTGGCTTTGAATCTCATGTACGTACGTACGTAGTATACAGTAGGTAATAGTGTTATGCCATTAATTAATACGACATCGCTTTGCTCCATGAAACATTGCAATGGAGCATTTTCTGTATGATCATATCATATTATGCATGTACACGTGCGCGCACACGGACCATATGAAGAGGAAATTTTAATCGGGTATGCATATACTCATGTCCCCCTCGGCCCCTCCCCTGTAATTAAAGTCTTCATACCTTTATACTTTGGACTACCTATATATTTCAGTTAGCTAGTATGAAGTATCTCTCAAATTTTCAATTATGAGTCCCAAAATTCTCGTTTGCTTTCAAGTTACATGTCCAACATCCACAGCAAAATGTCAATCAACCACTTGAACTTTATATCAACTTGATCAAGGTTAATTAGTTTTAAGCTACCTACCTATTATATCATGCATGCATATCCTATTTTGCATATGCAAGTATATACTAGCAAGATGGTCCATGCTATCGCACGGGATCTCATTGTGGGGTTTAAGTTCGGCGAGAAGGTAGACCCAAGTGAAGACGTTCTGTTGGGATGAGAAATTGTAATAAGGAAATAGATCTTTAGGTATTTGAGGTCAATCTTGCAGAGTGACGGTGGTATCGATGAGGACATTACGCATCAAATCCTGAGAGGCTGGCAGAAGTGGAGGGCAACATCGGGGGTTCTATGCGATAGGAAGGTACCTTTCTGAAAGGGAAGTTCTATAGGACAGTGATTAGACCAACTGTGTTCTATAGGGCGGAGTATTGGGCCACCACGAAGGCGCAGGAACAGAGGTTATTAGTAGCTGAGATGAAGATGTTGAGGTGGATGAGTGGGCACACTCTATTGGACAGAAGTACGAATGAAGTGATCAGAAGCAGAGTGGAGACAACCCCTTACGGTAAGGAGTAACCTCATCCATTGGATTTACCTCCTTACCTTATAATGAATGGTCCATATTATTTTAATTTTTGTATTTTTCAAAAAATCAAAAAAAAATTTTAATTTTTTAATTAATTTTTATTAATTTTTATTGTCAAAAAAATCGAATAATATAAAAATTGAACTTACTTTAATAAAAATTGAACTAACACTAAGAAAAAATTGAACTTATTGTACAAAAAATTGAACCCGTACAAAACTACAAATTACAAAATTGAACTTCTATCTAGTACACGTAATTGAACTTTTAACATAATAAATTGAACACTTTTGTTGTAAAAAAGGAACTACCACATTTCAGGGTTATAATCATTGTATTTGTGAAGAAAGGTATTTGTTTATTTTTTTATTTTTTTATATTTTTAGTTTTTATTTATGTATTACAGAAAAAATATTTTTGAATTAATAAATTATTAAACTAAAACAAATTTATTTTTGTGAAAATCGAATTATACAAAAAATGAACTCAAAAGATATAAAAGTTGAACTCATAGAACAAAAAATTGAACTAATAGTTTAAAAAAAATATTGTTTTCGTAAAAAAAAAAAACAAAAAAACTCTATCCTGAAAATATTTTTTTTAAAAAAAAAAATCTGGACCGTTCATTATATAATAAGGAGGTAAATCTAATGAATGAGATCACTTCTTACCATAAGGAGTAGTCCTTACCATAAGAGTAGTCCTCACTTGAACCAAAACCGTATTACATATATATATATATATTAGAAATGTTATGATTTAATTATACACATTAAAAGTTATTATTCATAAATGTAGTACAATTCTTATTTTGTGACAATACGTAAACGATATACCTGTGTCTTTGATGAAGTGTAATTATTTTTTTGGTAGAATTTGATGAAGCATAAGTAACAATGACTAAAATCCTAAAACAAAATTGAGATCCTATGACTTGGACAATAGTTCGGGTTTTATATACCTGTATCAATTCAAAATAAAGAGCGAATTAAAAAATACACAAATAATAAAAGTTTATAAAAATATAAAGGCTGATAATCGCCAAAAAAAAATATAAAAATACACATAGCACTAATTATGATTAGGTCATAAATGAGCCAAGGTATGATGATATAAAATATAATAAAAACATTGTTATTTGTATAGAATGTTTTATAGTATTATACAACAAACACAAAAATGTAGTTAGAGAGATTTGAACCCCAAACAAAGAGTTTACTGCTATGCCATTGTGATTGATTTGATTATGATTGTATATTGTTTAATTATATAGGGAAGATTGCAATAGAAGTTAATGGAGCAATAAACGAGGACACCACCTAACTTTTATATATATGTAGATGTAGATATTATACACCCTTTGAAGTTCTAATCTCGGAGGAAACCTTCAACACAAGCACTAATTCAATTTGCCAAATCAAAACTTACAAAGATGGATCAGGCTGCATTCAGACGTAAAGTATCCAATTACAAGCTAGGAGCCATCTAATTCAATTAAGCCAGATGATTCACGGATCACCCAAACTGATTCACACCTCAAAAACGAAAATCTGACATCAAGTCGTTTTAATTATACAATAAGATCAGATTTCCGATAAGCCTATACGTAAATTGTCAACACTTTATGAGATAGCATCAACTTAATTGACCCCACTTAAACGACAATTTTCATTGGTTTTAAATTCGCAGCCTGGGAGGACAAATAACGAGTAGTAGTACATGTACATGTGATGCAGAAATCAAATCATGGTCCCTCATCCAACAATAATGGCATTACTAATTTACACTAATGTTGGACTTTTTTCTAAACAGGTGTCCCTTATTGTATTTGAACAGGTGTTCCTTATTGACACCCGCTTCTGTTTAACTTCTAGCTTGCTCAATTCATTTTTATTATTATTTTATTGCAGAGATAATAGTGTACACATTTTCAGACTAATTGCCAGTTGTAAGTGCTCTTTAGAGAAACTGGGTTACAAATGCGTCAAACTGGTGTTACATACTGATCAGTAAGCTAGAAATGAATTGTAATGAAATCTTTGCCCTTCCAGTTCCAGATGAATTGCATTAGGTGTTGAGTATGCTGGCTTTTCTGAACACCAAATTGTGGCAAGTGTTGTCACACGGGTACGGACAATGGATTAGCTTAGTCGCTGCACGCTCGAAAAACCAGTCCCCTACAGCTAACGCCACTGGCTGCATTCATAATGCAAACATTCATTAGCGTACACCAAATCATAAATATCTCAACTTTTATATGCAAATTGGTTGTGCCAAAAAGGAGTGTTTTTGGTCGTCGTACCTTGCCATGGATGGAAGGGGAGCTATCTGCAAACCATGTGTCCTGCCTCTCTGATTGGCAGTGAGCGAAGCACGAGTTGAGGAAGAGCCCGTTTTCAGATGAACTTGAGAAATTCTTTACAGCATTCACCATTTGATTTCTGAATCCTGATTTTGACATAATTGTATAAAACACTACTACAAAGAATGAATGAAGCCATGAAAAGTTTGACTTTAGTGTCAACAGCAATACCTTGCAAGAATTGGATCTGTGATGCAGAGCAACGCGCGTAGTTCATCCTGCAGTCACGCCATTCGCCTTTAGGATCAGCAGCTGGTGGAGCTAAACTGGATCCCACCTATAAATATATAATGTAGAAATATAATTATACTGGGCTACTGTAAAATGAAGCTTACTAATTTTAAGTTTTTAACATGGAAAAAACACGAGCGAAAAAAAAAGAAACTCTTGCTCAGAAATTTGTGCTTACCTGCCATGAATCATAACCAGCATTAAGAAGGAACATGGGAGTTTTGATACTGGCAATTACATTCTCAGGGAAAAAGCACTGCAGGGATATCACACGAAAACAACGCAGGGAAAAATATTTGATCATAATATTCGATTTAAGTACGAAAATATATGCAAAGGAAGAGTTTGGAGGAAGGAATTTACTGTAGTTGGATCAAGATGGTCAGTGCAGGTTGGATACAAGTTCTTGGATGCACCCTGCAGTATTAACAAGAATATATTAACAAGAAAAAGGATAGGTAAGTTACATGAGAGCATTTAACCAAGCTCATCTGCATGTTTAAGATCATCACAGTGCAGTCTGTTCAAGAAGGCAGGCATCAATCATTTCAATCATACAATGCAACGAAATATTTGGGAGTACCTGCAAGGTGACCACGCCGTGGAAGAAATTCCTCATGGTACGCCCACCAGATACATCAATGCTGTAATTTAATTCAAACTTTCAGTCAAAGAACCTGCTTAACAAGCAAGAAGAGCAACAAGAAGCGATATAGAAATGTCGAAGACTCATTACGCATCAAGGAACAGTCCAGCATCACTCAGGCATTTTACTTTGGTGCTTCCAGGAAACAGGTCACGGAACTTGTCACAATGAAGTATAGACGCTAACCCCCCAGCTGAACACCCAGAAAGCAGTGCCTGTTTTGCAACACAAAAGTTGCAAATTTTAATGAATGTTAAGGTGTAGCCTTAACCAATAGTGTGAAAAGAAAAGATCAACGGAATAGTTGGCAAGGAACCTCGCTGGTGTTTCGCATGCCCTTTGACATCAACTCTTCCATTGCAGCTGCCCAGATGCGCTGCCCTCTATAATACATTTTATTCGCCTGGAAATAACATCTTACAAGTATTATTTGGGAACTGATAAAGAGTAACTTCTGAATCTAGTTTCGATGAACTACATAAGGAAGTGGAAGAAAGCGCAAGGGATCTAAGAACATCAGCTATCTACAACAGACTATTGATGGCCTCTTATAGTCTTTGCAGAGGAGGATTCCGGTTGAAAAGTGAAGTTCTTTTTTATAATGCAGTCAAAGTTCACTCTGCATTGACCTTTCCCTCCAAGTGTGCCAATAAAAATAGTTGCATTTTCTACAATAAAAACATTTTACGTTTCTCAAGTGTATGGAACATACGCCTAATAAAGAATGAGTGGGGAATCAAAGCCCTGACTTAACCTCATCTTGACCTTCTCCTGCAAAAGAGGCTCCATCACAGTATCGGACCTTAACTCTATTCCAGTTGTAAAAATCTGCCCATAAATGCAAAGGGTCAGTGAGGTTTTCAAAACAATTTCAGAGAAACACAGTTGTTTGTGAAACCAAATGACCTGGATTTTCCTCGGCCTTATTGCTCAATATTCCTGTGAACGGAATAACTTTTTCCATGAAGTTGGACGAACCACGCCGTGTCGTTTTGCGAAAGACACACGTTCGAATGTTATTGCACCATCCTCCTCCCTGCCACCGATCAAAAACTCAGTTACAGAAATCCAATGCAATGGGCACTAATTAATAGCAAAGAACATCATTTATACAAAGCATGATTTGGAGAGTTCTTTTTCTATAAACAAGTGCAGAACAGTTTGACAAACCTCCAATTGTATAACCCAACTATTTGCTCCTGAACCAGATCCAGGGTGAAAATGATAACCAGGCAAAGTTCCATCCAAGCAAACTACAAGCAGCAGAAATGATACATTATTAATCAGAACGCAGCAGGCAATACAGAAGTATACACCAGCAGCATTAGGACAGGGAAACAATTGTTAATTGCCGAAATCAACATAGGGCGTGTTTGGTTTGTTAGGCGGTAGTGATAGCAGTTGAGAAGGTGACAGGGGTTGAAACTTGAAACTACCTCAATTGGTGTTACTGTAGCTTCAAGAAAGTAACATTTGAAACTCTGCTAAATCTTAGAAGAGAAGTCTATAACCAATCTACCAAACACCCCTAAAACTGCTTAAACACTATAACTACTAACACTCTTAAATCAATCAAAATTAAGCACTTGCAAACTAAAGAGACACATTGAGTAGTAAGAATACCAGCGCCTTTGGAATCAGCTCCTTGGATGAGGGTAAGCTGAACCATCAATGGCTGAGCTCCAACCTCAGTTGCCTGGTACCCGTAATTCTCCAAGAACTCGATGTGGGTTACATTAGAGTAATCAAACCCATGAACCCATTTCAGCAAAAGCACAAAAACAGCAACCGAAACCCCCAATCTCTCCATTTCTTCCTCCCTCTCTTATTTCTGAATTTCTGAATTTCTGAATGTGCCTTGCCCTTTATATATAGCGGGGTGTTTCCGCTCGAAAGTATACCGAACAACTTCCTCACTTGAGAGGGAGCATTAAAGGCAACTTCGGGTATGACTTGTACCAATTAGGAAGTAAAGACGTGTATACCGTATAAATCAGATACTTTGTTGCACAAAAATATTTGTTACCATAAATGAAAAACCAAGGCCTTTTGTGTGAACAAGATTTGAAATAATAGATCCCTGTTTGAGTGTTTGGGGTAGGTAAGGTTGGAAAGGAAATCGAACGGAGGAGGGAAAATGGAAGCGTATCTTGAGAGGGCAGAGCCTCTGTATCCATTTTAATGTAATTATTCAATTAAATTCCATACAGTGTATATGCACTGAGAATAGCCAAGGGCACGGGTGTGTAGAGGTCGAGGGGGGTCAAACGGCCAATGATTTCATAAAAATGCAACGGTGATCCCTTTGGGAGGTGCCGGGGCGGGGCCCACACGACAACGCGCCAGCGGCGTTATACATTACACTCTCTCATCACAACCTGTTCATGTTTATGGCTGCACTTGATCAAAAAAAAAAATGTTTATGGCTGCTTTCTTCTCTGAAGTTCCACACCAATTATTTACTCCCTCCGTCCCAAAAAATTTGTCCATAAAGTGTGTTTGCACGCGGATTAATGAAAAATGGAAAAGTTTGATAGATTATGGGAAAAAGTAATAAAGTTGGTGAAAAGGGTAATTAAAAGGAGTAATATATAAGATTGAGTGAGGATAATTTTGTAATTTTATAAGAAAAAATGATAAAGTTGAGGGTAAGATTGTAAGAGCATAGTGATATAAATGGAAAGAAAGTAGAGCTGGACAAACTATGTGGGACGATCGAAAAGAAAATACGGACAATCTTTTTGGGACGGAGGGAGTATTTCTACTACTCCCTCCGTCCCTATTTGATAGTCCTAGCTGTTATTAAAAAGGGTTTAAAGTAGTATTGGTAGAAGATAAAGTAAGATGATGTGAGTTAAAGTAGAAATTAAATATGGGTAGTTTTGTAATTTTATAGATGTAAAAAGTTGACAAGAGATAAAGTGGAAGAAAAAGTTGAATAATGGGGTAAATGATAAATTTTAGTAGGGGTAATATTGTAAGAAAATATTGACATAAAAAGGAGACGGACCAACATTTAGAGACGATGGAAATAGAAAGGGGATGAACATTTAGGGACGGAGGGAGTATAAAAATATAATCAGTTTTTATTATTATTTTTTTATAATGAAAAGAATTAGGATCACCACAATTAGGGGTGTCAATCGGGTGGGTCGGGTCAATTTGGGTTCCGATTCCAGTAAAATTAAGATATTTTAATAATCGGGTCAGTTCTGGTTGGACCATTTTGGGTCGAGTACTCAATTAGTCAGATAAAGTTTGATTTCCGGGTCAATTTCGATCGGATTATTCGGTTTTCGGTTCAACTAAATTTCGGGTTGGGTCAGGTTTCGGATTAGTCGAGTTTTGATTTTGCCATATATTGAATGATGATTTTTGTCCTAGTATCATTATCATTAACACTAAATACTTGATGTAGCACTTAAATTCAAAAAAATAATTATAATAAAAATAACTAATATTAATTTTTTAAATAAGATATTTATTTGAGTGTAAACATATATTTAATATATCTAAACTATTTAATTAAATGATATTATGTTTTTTTTAAGTATAAATGAGATAGTCGTGAAAAATTGGTCATTGACTTCAAATTTACGGGTTATTTCAGGGCAAGTGTTCTTAGCTCAAGAGAGTTCGATTTTTCGGCTGATTTTCGATCATATAACTTCAGGTTTTCGGTTGATTTTGGATCGGGTTACTTCGGGTTTTCGGGTGATCTCGGTCTAGAAAATTCAGATATAATAGGTGATTTTGATTTCGGGTCAAACCGGTTCGAGTCAGACAGTCTCGGGTTTATGCATTTTCCCGATCCGAACCCGGCCGACCAAACCCAATTGACACCTCTAATAAAAATGATAAGTTTTTTTACACGATGTGGAGTAAAAACCAATTAACAGCGAGAGAAGGAGTCCACTTTGACCATATTTAAACACTACCCAACCCCACTTTAAAATAAAATCACTAACTAGAGACTATATAAACCTCACCCATTTTGTTTTATTTTCCTTCCTCTCTCTCTCTCTCTCTCTCTCTCTCTCTCTCTCTCTCTCTCTCTCTCTCCTCTCCCTTCCCTTCTCCCCTCTCTCCCTCTTTCCCTTCCTCCGGAGCTTGTTGATGGTGGTGGTGAGGTCGTGGTCGTCAGTTTTTCGAGAGCGTCGTCGAGAATGGAGTCATAGAAAAGAAAGGAACGGTAGATCGAGGGTGGCAGCGAACAAGGTGGTTGACCGACGTGGGCGATGTAGAATGATCGAGGTGAACGACTTCGATGTTGATAGATCTAGAAACTCTTGATCTAGAAACCCTAGAAAGGTGGGCACCGACACTGTCTACACCATTCTTCCACTCTCCACCATCGCGGGTAAACAAGCGGAATCGCTTCGGTGACAGATTTGTTGTTTATGGATTTTGGTGGTGACAAGTTAGTTGTTTATGGGTTTTGATGGTGACAAGTTTTGTGTTTATGGGTTTTGTTGATGACCAATTTTATGGGTTTTGATGGTGACAAATTTTGTGTTTACAGGTTTTGATGGTGATAGGTTTTTTGTTTATGGGTTTGGATGATGACAAGTTTTGGTGGTAACAAGTTTTGTGTTTATGGGTTTTATTGGTGACAGGTTTTTTGTTTATGGGTGGTGGTGACATATTTTTTGTTTATGAGTTTTGTTGATGACATGTTTTTTGTTTATGAGTTTTGGTAGTGACAAGTTGTGTATATGGGTTTTATCACTATCTCTTGCCTATCACATACTTCTTCGCCTAGCAAGGTACGATTTTTGATTTTGATTGTGTGTTTTGTGTTCAGGTTTTGGAGTTTTTTGTTTATGGGTTTTAGTGATGACAAGTCGAGTTTATGGGTTTTGTACGTGGTGACAGGTTTTAAATGCATTGACAGGTTTTAAAACGCGGTGACGTATTTTAAACACGATGACAAGTTTTAAATAAGATGATAGGTTTATTAGTATTTTTTTAATTTGTTCATATATTAATTTTAATTATGGCCTATTAGCACAAATGATAGAGCAACGTGCTTAACGCATGATAATGTTTGTTCAATTCCCGAATAGGCTTAATAATATTTTTTGATAATAAGCTTTGTACGTAGTGACAACTTTAATTGCAATTTGGGTGGTAGTAGTTCTGCTAGTGACAAGTATTTTGTATGTGGTGATAAGCTTTTGTGCATGGTGACAAGTTGCTTGCACATGGTGATAATTTTTTTTACGTAGTGACAAGTCTTTGACAAGATTTGACGACAATTTAACCGATAACAAGGTTTATGACAAATTCAGTGATATTAAAATAGGTGATAACATATGAATAATGACAAGATTTAACCACAATTTAAGCAATGACAAGATTGGACGAACAATTAAGTGATGCCATGCTGGATAATAGACGAAAATTGGAGGCGGTGACAAGATGGGCGGTGATAGGATACAAACGAAAATTGGAGACGGTGATAGGATACGGACGAAAATTATGGTGGTGACAGGATGGAGGGTGACAAAATATACCGTGGCACATGCATATATTTTTTTTGAACATGGGCTTTTTCAGAATATTGACTAGTAGTTAGTACATTAATCTATTACTATATACTAAAGCGGGAGCAAATTCTGCCACCAAATTGCACCACATCACCCCCTTATTTAAAAATTTATCTAATTAAATCTTGATTTTATCATAATCTTATACATACTTAACTACGATATTAATTTTATCTTATAATTTAAGTTGTTTAATTACTATTTCTATCCAAATATAAAAATCTCAATCTTATCATTATACTCATTTAATTAATACACAAATAGAATTACACTCATTTAATTAATACATAAATCTATCGTAAACTTTTTATTTTTTTAAAAAAAATTATTTAGTTATAATGTATACATCATAATCATAGTATTTGACCCATTCAATTAAATAGCATATTAATTATAACTTATTTTACGTAATTTTTATTATGGTATTTTTTGAAAATCATCAATGGTAGCAAATTCTACCACTATATTGATGTCAAATATTAATTCTTTTAAGGTAATATATTAAATATATTTTATTATCATGTCATATCAAAATCTCAATAAAAAGATTAGATATTATAGTTATCATAAATATATCTTTAATATTACATATTGATTACACTTTAGATAAGAAAAAGATAAATTTATTAATTAAGATAATGATTCGTTAGTATTTTTACCAATATGTATATGTTTCTTATTTAATTATGTTTTAGAAAATAACAACATATATCCGAGATAATTTGGTTAACTATTTTATCTTATTAAATATTATCTGTATATTTACTATAATAATTCATTAATCTGAGTTTTGATTTAAAATTATTGATTTTATTATATAAGTTAGTTTATGCAATTTAATTTAAATGTGAATATATTTTTTAAAATTTTTTAGTAAAATGTGATAATACATCCTATCTTATGTCATTCTTCCTCTATTATCCGCAAATTCTGTCTCAATATTGTGCCACATCGTAATCCTTTAAAAATTTATGTTATGACACCTTAGTTTTATATTATAGAATTTTAATCTTTACACTTACTTAATTAGAATATTAGTTATATCTTAGATTTTGAGTTATCATCATATATAAATCTCAATCTTATCTCAATTTGATAATGCGTTTAAATCTTATACAATTCTGCATCAATGAAGATGATATATAAATAAAATATATTTTTGTATCAATATTTGATGTTATATAATAATTATGCTATTTTATAATCCTAAAGAACACACAAGGTACGGGTCATCTGCTAGTTTTCTCTGTACCTTGAGTGCTCCAAAAAGAAGCTCAAACGGACAAATTACCCATTTTCTTCGTTAGCAACAAGATTAAAAAGTAAGGCTCACATGAAATGCGGTTAGGCCCAAGCCCATCAACTAATATATTTACATTCAAATTGTAGGGCTAAAATTTCAAATGCCCAGCATCGCTATCTTTGACTGCATGCATTCCTTCCGGCGCAAGCTTCATCTAACAGGGGCAGAAACGTAAACTCCAAATCACACGAGAGCAAGACCAACTAATATGGCTAATCAAGTAGAGAGTTTGGTTCTGGTAAGAACAACCCTTATAGTGTAAAATGAGAAACAGTCTCTACCGTTAGATCTTTCGGATCTGACGGTAGAGATTAAAGGAGGATATAAGGAAAATGGAAAAAACGGTGGCAAACTTGTAAATAAAATGATTTTGACCAAAAAGGTTCATTGTACTCCACTTAGAGGTTCATTGTGTTCCACTTGTAGGTTCACTGTTTTTAAGTTCATGAAGTATAATTATTTGGTTCATTGAATTCGACGTAATGGTTCATGAATTTGAATCACTCGGTTCATATATGAAATGCGTAAATTGTGTAACATAAAAGAATTTGGTTCATTGTGTTCCACTTGTAGGTTCATGTCGTGTAATTATACAGTTCATTTAATGTTAAAGTGCATAGAAGATAACTGAATCCTCAAACACACATATCAAAACATTGTTTGAAGTTTATATTCAACCGTACAAGTAGTAATGAAATAAGAACAATCTTGTGATAAGTGAAGAATGTAGGCATCATTATCGTGCTCATCGTTATCATTATCGTGCGAAAGGTGCGTTCAGCTTTTCATGAAGTTCATATCAATCGCGGTTCATAAACGACAAGTGTTTGGTTCATTGGGTTCACCTTGTCGGTTCATGAACTTTAGTCATTCGGTTCATTTAATGTAAAACTGCATATAAGACAGCTTAATCCTCAAAACGCGATGGTTCATTATGTTCTACGCGATGGTTCATTATCTTCTACGCGATGGTTCATGAATATGAATCACTTGCTTCATGTATGACAAAACGCGAAAAGTGTGTAAACACTTGGGAAAAAATTGACTACATGGTAGGCTTAAAAGAAGTTGTGCAATTGGTACCGAGAAGGCTACTTAAACAGATTGAGCTAGTAAGTGTGATTTTTCAATCCAATATAAAAACTTGTGTACTTGCATCATTGTCATTCAATGAAAGTCCATCGGTACTAGCATCACCATCCGAATGAGAAATGTTAGGATGGCCGAAACTTGATGAACAACCTACAAAAGAAACGTAAAAGCTATGAGTGAAACAACATGAAAACACACTACAAATGGGCAAATACGGGTATTCTTTTGGTTCACAAAGAGTATCGGTATGGTTCATAAACTTTCAAGTAAAGGTTCATTGGAATCCATTGAACGGTTCATGTAAATTTAAGCACGTTGGTTGAGGCATTTTGTCGAACACATGGTAGGCAATCGGGCAAAACGTACATAATCAGCTTCTAGGGTCAATCGAAAACTTCAAAATCACTTTCTAATGCAATCAAATCATGTAAACACCAATCATACACCCAAACTTATGTCAAATTCACAAGTTCTCAGTTATCTTGCTCAAGGAAAACCTAAAACTAGCAAAGCATAAATTCTCACTTTTCAAAAATCGTAAATCGTTACCTATATCCATAGAAGCAATTGAACAAGAGCCAAAGGACGAAAATACAGTTGAAAAACAATCGAATTTTGTTGGAGAAGAGAGCCGAAGAGATCAATGAAGAATTCGCTAAAACAAACGCTCTGTGCGAGCGTAGAGAAACAAGGGGGAGATCGATGAACAGTAAAGCAGGGCAAAAAGACGAAAATGCCCTTCCTAGTTAAAAGCAAGGGGGAGCTGCGTGTTAAAATCAGTCCGTTGATTTGCCCAGATCTAACGGCCATAAGGTGTTCGCATTTTACACCGTATGAGTTGTTCTCACTTGATCGCGAATCTTCAAATAGATACCGAAAAGAACGAAATCCAATGGCATGTAACTCGTATAAACTATTAAACCGGCTAATTACCAAACTGACCCTCTTGGAAGTACAGCAGCTGGTCGTCGCTCCCGCCCCCTCACTCCAAAGCCCTCTATAAACAGAGCAAGTAACCACAAGCCCTGATTTCTTCTTGGCCTCTTCTCTCTCTTCCAATTACATCTCCTTTCATCGCACGAGCAGCCGCCCTCTACTGGCTCTCCTTTGATCGCCCGCTGGTTTTTCAGGTTTGCGATCTGCTTCCTTAAAGGCTTAATCTTTTTTTACTTCCGTTGTTTTGCTTTTCATTGTGATCGCTTGTCGATTCGGGGATTTTTCGTAATCTGTTTGTCTTTCCTTGGAAGCGTGTTATCTTTTGGGGGAATTTGCAATCTTGGAGGGTTTTGGATGGATTAGGGATTCACGATAATTGTTGCTTGGATTTGGAAATTGATATGCGTTTGTGTGGTTTCTCGTTATTCATCTGTCTACTTTTATGCTTTGCTGTTGCCGCTTTTGGCCGTTAAGGATCCAATTTGAGTCTGAAAAGTCTTATCTTTGGTTAAGTTCTGTCCAAGTACAATTGTTCTAGGGTTTCTTTCTGGATTGTTGTGTTTTGCTTCTTGAGAAATTGAGTTGTTCTGTGGAATTTGATGATGTGTGTGCAGGTCTCAAATGAATTTTCACATCACCGAAAAACAGCTCTGGTATCTATTCGGTGATTGTCGATTCATTGGGCGTGGGAGGTACAAATATTGGAAACAAGGCGTGGCTTAGTCCGGTGGAATTTGAGTAGGCTTCCATCTTTGTAGCCTACTCTCATCATTCTACTGCTTGTAGTTCAATTGAGGTTTCTGCAATAAATAAAGATTCAAGATTCTACTTGTGTGTCTCTTCACTGCTGTGTGTCCCTCAGAGGAGTTACTGGTTCTTGGAATATTTAAAATAATGGAGTTCTTTGCTTCTAATGGACGTCTTCAGCCTGGTTTTCGGTTCCACCCAACGGATGTAGAGCTGGTCATGTATTATCTCAAAAGAAAGGTGCTGGGCAAGCGATTGGAACCTGCAGTTGTCTCTGAAGTGGACATCTACAAATTTCATCCGATGGCTCTACGGGACCTGGCCTATATGAAGAAAGATCTGAACTGGTACTTCTTCTGCCCAAGAGGAAAGAAATACGGCAATGGAGAAAGAACAAACAGAGCTACCGACACTGGTTACTGGAAGGCTACTGGTAATGACAGGATGGTTTCTTACCAACAAAGAACAGTTGGTAAGATTAAGACTTTGATCTTTCATCAGGGTAAACCCCCTAAAGGTGAAAGAACGGACTGGGTCATGCACGAGTTTAGACTCGAAGATAAGGACTTAGCTGATGCGGGTGTGTGTCAGGATTCCTATGTCCTTTGCAAGATATTCAAGAAGAGTGGAATGGGGCCCAAAAACGCTGAGCAGTACGGAGCTCCTTTTATTGAGGAGGAGTGGAATGAGGATGATGAAATCCCTAACAGCGCACACCTGGTGCCTAGTGCTGATGTTCCTATTCAGAGTGTTTCTGCTGTGACTAATCTGTTGGGATGTTGTAGCAATGCATCAGAGCAGGTTGTAGATCAAGTGGCCCCTTCAACATCTAACGCTCTGGTTCCATATTACCGTGATGCTGAGTCAATGGCGGCTGACTGGGCCTCGTCGTCTATGATTTACTCTGATGTGGATCAGTCACCTGCTCCGTCATCTAATGTTGCTGCTAATCTAACCCTTTCTTCAGAGGGTCTGATTCGGAATGATGCTGCTGATCAGGCAACTACTACTACTACACCAATGCCAAATCACTGTATTACCGCTGCTGATCAGATGCCTATGCCTACTTCAAATCCATGGAACGCTGATACAGCCCCGACTTCAATGGGGCATGTTCCATTTCTTGATGATGATGAAATTTTTACAATTGATGATCTAAGAGAGATATTTGGAGGTCTAGAGGATCTGAATAATGAGATTGTTGTCCGGGGAAATGAGTCCACCTTTGGAAGCTTCTGTGAAGGTGGTATGGATTTGGCTGATCTCGATTAGGATCAATGCTTATGATCTTTGTGCTCAGATGGGTAAATAAGTATATGCTTGAGATTCATTCTAATAAGTATATACATGATAGTTTATGTATTTTTGTTTGTTTGTTTACAGTCTCTCTATGATCTATTTGAAGCTGTTTATTCGAAGTGTATACATACTTACATAGTACTTGTGATCTATTTCAGTCTGTTTGAGATCTTTGTGACCTTTATGGATAAAGATTTTCATATTTCTAATTATTAAGTTCAGCATTATATTTTGTTTTGCCATGTTTCTGACATGTTTCTGACTATTTGCTCTATGTTCAGCGTTGCATATTTGCATTCTTCTTTTGGCAAGAGGTTGCGATGGATGTATTGCATACTTTAAAATCTACACTAAAAGTGCCCTCGAGGAAAATGTTTCATAAAACTGATGAATATTGGTCACCTATTCAAGACTACTATAAAATAATAAGATTGATCTTCAGATGTCAATTTGTTTTTTTAAACATCGAGGTAGATATAAGTTTTCAAATTGCATTGGCTTTATTTCTTCAAGTTTAAAAAAGAAAAGATTATTTAGGCATGATAAGAGAATTATAAGATTCATAATGTATAAACATTATCATAAAATTAAAATATTTTATTTTTCCATCCTGAAGTATCTGTGGAACTAAACTAATTTAAAATCAGAGAAAATTTGGTAAGTAGGCAATTTGGGGAGATTTGTAGAGCGGGTAAGCGGCCTTGAAAATTTATGTGCTAACTAGTCGTTTTTCCGAAAATACCCTTGGTAAAAAAAAAATTACAGGCGTCCCACGTTAAATCCTGTCATCGGAAATCCTGTCATCCAAAAATCCTGTCACCGGAAGATTGAAAACAACTTGTCACCATGCATAAAAACTTGTCATCGCTTAGAAAAACTTGTCATTGCGTAGAAAAACTTGTAATTGCGTAGAAAACTTGTCATCCCTTATAAAAAAACTTGTCATTGCGTATAAAAACTTGTCATTGCGTAGAAAAATTGTCATCCCTTACGAAAAACTTGTCATCGCGTAGAAAACTTATCATCGCTTATAAAAAAAACCTGTCATAGCGTACAAAAAACTTGTCATAACGTACAAAAACTTGTCGTCGCGTACAAAAACTTGTCATCACTCATCCTATCGTCACGTATAAAAAACTTATCACGTACAAAACTTGTCATTACCCTAACTTGTCATTACGTATGCAACTTGTCATCAGAATTTATTAGTATACCTATGTGGGATTTGAACCCACATTATTGTGTGTTAAGCACGTTGCTCTACCATTTGAGCTAATAGGCCATAATTAAAAGTAATATATAGACAAATTTTGCAATACAAAATAAATTCAACTTGTCATTACCAAAACCCGTAAAACCTACTTGTCATCACCAAAACTCTTAAAACCAACCGATCATCCCTTAAATCCGTAAACTCAACTTGTCATCGACCATACCTGGATTAAATCCGATTGAAATTCTTGTCAAATTGTCAGTTCGAAAGGAAATTCTATGACTCGTTCGGAATCAATTTCGTGTTAATTTTGTTTACCTGGAACTGCTGCTACGGTTTCTAGCATCAAATCCCACCAAAATGAATGATACATGTTGTCATCTCATCACCACTCACCATCCCCCCGACCAACCAATCAAATAGCCCTAAATGTGTCGTACTTGTCATCACCTGTCAGCTTCTATGTTTTTCAGTTTGACTTTGAATCACTAGATTCAAATAAACATGGAGCAGAGCACTAGAGACATGAATAACTCCAAAGCCAGTCCATTCTATAAACAAGTACGACTTGTCTACCCAGCTATAATTGGCTACACAATCTTACAAATATTGACTGAATCAAATTCTAGTTTAAAATCCAATACTATTTAACCACCTAGCCTTACGGCCCTACCTTGAATGTACCAATCAAATACATAAAATTGTATATATAGCCTGAATTATGAGAGTAGGCACACAACTACAGATGTTATACATGAGTACTGAATGAATACAGAAATTTCAAGTCAATGCTGGAAAACGTCTTTTGATTTTACAACTAACATTGCAACAAGAATCTCATTTTTAGGTTAAATTGATTAACATGGAAAAGGAAACAGAAACAGGAAGACGAATGAGAAATTGTGAGACTGTATAGACTGACACTGAACTAAAACATAATGAGTGAGGATGAAAGAAGATTACGCCGTAGAAACCACGGAGATCCACTGGAGAGTGCGTGGATGAAAAGTAAGAGAAGCTTGACAAACACCTCCAGAACCTTGCTTGTTTTTCATGTCCATCATCAATCCGAATCCCTGACACGGTTGCCCCGAGATTCTGTACAAAACTCAAAGGAAAATAAATCATACTTTGAATCACAGATTCACAACAGATAGGTATGGAAACAAGTCGGAAAACAAGTAATTTTGCATTAGACCTTCCCAACTCATCAATGGCGTCCGCAACTTCCTTCTCACCGACCGATTTCACATGCTCGACAATTTGATTCAGCGACGAATCGACCAAGACGGGGACCAGGTTCTTCTTCCGACCGAAGAAATTGACCTCCTCGACACAAAACCTGTTGGACAGGCTCGAACTCGAGATCTGCGAACCGAACCCTAGATCGGGATCGCCCTTCGTCAGATCTACAGACCCGTCACCGCCGTTCCGAAGCGAAACCCTAGATCGGCGATCCGTCGTCGAAGCTCCAGGGCTTGACTTCGCACGAACTCTTCCTCGACGAAACGGGAGTAGTCGGACATGAGGACGAATTGGTGGAGCAATTGGGAGAGGGTTTCAGGACTCCATGGACCTCCGATTTTTTCAGATCTGAGATTGAGAGGGAGAGAGAAGAGGAGAGAGGAAAAAAATGGGAGGAGAGAGAAAATGAAGGGGAATTAGGGTATTTATATCGACTAGTTATTTACTTTTTTTAAAAGGGGTCTAATTACTTCCAAAATGTATTAAAAGAGGCTCCACCACCCCCTTCCTTCTTAAAATCACTAGAATTTGACATGTGAAATAGACGGAGGAAGAGATGTACTCTTATTCGAGGCTTATACTGCACGTAAGGTTTAGACTAGAGATACCGTATTACCGCATTGCGTCACGAAAGATTTTTTTAGGTGTCGTTCTCATATTTTGCCATTTAGGATTTTGACACATGTCAGTCTATTGTTACACCATGTCCAATATTATTTAATTTTTTTTATCAAGCTATATCACATTTATATAGGATTTGAATCAAATGAAAACTTTTCTGAAGCTATAAATTGTAAACCGTGAACATTCAATAGAAATACGTGAACATGACATGATATATGTGAACCCAAAACACAAATACTTGAATTCTAAAAAGTATTTATGATTTTGTGTTATTATGTGTAGTGATCTTGTCCATAACACATACATGATATTGAGACATTGTGTTATTATATGTATTAATACGATCCATAATAAAAATTTAGTATGTTCACATATTTCATCCCGGTGTTCACATATTTATATATTTTGTTCACGTTTTCGTTTTATAGGATAAGAAAAGTTTTCACCCGAATCAAATATATATCTATATTTGTCCGCATAAGCTTTTATTAAGCCACATCATATCCATTTATAAAGCCACATTAGTTTTATTTAGGTAAATCAGATATTTTTCTACCACAAAGGTAAATATAAAGATTATTTATAAAATATTTTATTTTTTAAGTTGCACAAATCCAATCTATAAGATTTTAAATAAGATAATAATTAAAAAAAAAAAGATTTAGATAATTATATTTATCTATAGATGTTTTTATCAAATAGTCAAAATCTTTCATTTCTTAATTAAGATGTTAATTAGTCTTTTCTTTCTTAATTAAAAATTTGATTGTATATAGCTTATCCCTTTAATTCTTATTAAATAGTCAAAAAGTTTCATCTCTTAATTAATATGTTAATTAGTCTTTTATTTCTTAATTAAAGATTTGATTGTATATAGTTTATCTTTTAACTCTTTCCATGATCGTAATCTATATGGGTGGCTTCCTTACTTTGCAGGAAACACATTCTTATTCATTTGTACATTGAAATTCTAGGCATCCTTAAGGTCTAGGGACTGCTTACAACGGTTGTATTTTTCTCATGATGAGTGTTGGGACGATATTAAGGACGTCAGTCATTAATATCTAAACCAATAATGATCGTCCCTTGTTTTGATAATGACAAACTCAAATGTATTTAACAAGTTGTCCAAGTGTTGATCTCAGGTAGGTCCAGTGGACGCACATGAGCGAAAAGGACAACAAGTGAACGGCAGTCCCTAAGCTGTAGGGATGCACGTCATCAGAACTTCCAAAGATGAACGTAAATGGCGAAATTCCTGCGCAGATAGGACGGCGTCCTCATCAAGAAGGGACGCGCGCCAAAATACGGACGAAGTTCAAATTCAAATCAAGGCCGCCCCAACATAATTACATCACGTTCGGCCGTAGTCCTCAGAAGGAAGCTTCCCTTGTCTGGGCACGTGTAGACAACTCCAAAGATGTCGCTTTCCCAGCGATGGTCCCCTATCCACGCGGAGGCTTCCCAAGCGTCAACAGAGTTGACTTCCTCAAGATGCCCATCGCACCGTTGATGGAAGATCAAGGATCCTGCCAAGCATCAGAGGACGCTAGAGGACAAGAACCACTTCCGCTATAAATACCCCCCAAGGGGTATGCATAGCGGTGTGGACTTTGAAGACTTTCTCTCAAGCTCTCCCGAAGCATTCAAGAACACGAACGAAGATCAAGAAGATCAAGTGAGCTTGAAGCAAGAGAAAGAAAGTCCAACCACATCAAATCCAAAACAAACCACAAAATAGTTAGAGTTGTAGTTTGTCTTTCACAACGAACCGTGAGAGACGTGTGTGATAGCTTCCTTATAGCTAAGAGAGTTAGGTTACTTTGTTAGGTGGAAGGAGTGTTACTAGTGAGGCTAAGGACGGACGCTTAGCTCAGTGAAGTGTAACGACTCGCCTAAGTTGTAAGGACTCTCTCTTAATAAAATAAGGACGGCTATTGAACATCCTCCAAGCGGAGGTAGAGGTTTACCCATAAGACTAGTTGGTCTTAGTGGGGTTCCTCTATAAATACTCGTGTCCATTATCTCATTGCGCTTCCTGTTAAGTCTAATTTCCGCTACACCTAAGGACGCCCTTAACCCAGTTAAGGACGCCTTCACTTAAAGACTTACGATCCAACAATGAGCGTCCCTAAAAACATTCATGTGAGTAACACTTGGACAAACAACTACTCTTTTGAGCGTCTTTGGAAACGTTCATGATGAGCGTCCTTAGAAACATTCATGATGAGCGTCCCTAGAAATGACTGCTTACAATTTCCCCTTTTTTTTTTATGATAATAAACTCATAACAAAATAATCATAAGACATAAAGCTTATAGCGCAAGAGAAAACTTTCAACATCCTTAGACAAAGGTATCGTGTAATACCCCCTTCTTAAAGCCAAAGGGTATTACCGCCAGTGACCTCGGACTTTACCGTCCAAAGTCACCCAAGGCTAGAAAGGTAGCTTAACGAGGTGTTTAGGGAATAGCCAACTTTATTTTATTAATGTAAACCGGGTTACAAGTGGGATAAACTTCCCGCAAGGTTACAATAATCATTTAAAAGAGTTGAACGGAATTTAAAAGACATTTCTTAAAATGTAAAAGCATGTGGGACCCAAAAACATGGTCAAAACAAACGACATTTTAAAGACTTCTTCCTTCCTGTCTTCCTTCCTTCCTGCAGATCCTGATGTCTCCGGCTTCCTTCTGAACAACCTCCCCTTTCCTATCTGATATCCCCATAAAGGCAAGGAATACCAGCCAACAAAGTTGGGAAAGAAAGAAGGGATGTTAGTCTAACGCGAGACTAAGCAAGTGTTAGAATAGGATTCGGTTCTTAGAAAGGTTTAGACATGTGGGTATCACATACCAATTGTAAACTGGTTGATGCCCAACAGTCAAGGGTTCTTTGATGCGGAACGCATATGGCTCTTTGAGCGAGAGGCTTTAGAGGAGCAAGGCTCAACAGAAAATGATAATTTTAGCTTGAGGCTTTTGAGAAGGGAGGCTTATGAGAAATGAGATTTCTCGGAAGTAGGACACTACATGGAAGTAGCACCTAAGAAAGGTATGTGTTTAAGATTTGTTGGGAACTTAATTAATTCAAGCAACAGTGAAAAAGCCTTCGTCGACTAATCAGATCTATAACCACCCTCATAGCATACGTGTTGTGCATGTCCAGAGTGGAAAATAGAATCTTTTAAAGCCGGGAGCTAGAATGGTTTTCCAAGTTGTACTAACCATTCTCGTTCATTAATTAATGTGCATTAGGCACTTATCTTATTAGATTATAAAACAGAGCAATTTAATTAACGGATTTTAAGTGACGGCTCATCGGAGCTTGGCCACGGATTAATAGGAAAGCAAGCGTCTCCTGAGCACTTAGCTAGAGTGCTATAGCCCATCTTAAGGAACGAGCATTAGTCATATGACCTTAATATTACGAGCATGCACTAATTACACCTCGTAACATGAGTTATTAAGAAATAACGAGAGTCTTAAATCTCGCATTCCTAGTCTTAGACTAGTCCACAACAAAGTCTCGAAAAGAGACTTGAAACAATCAGAGGTCACACATCAACGGTCCTAAGTCCATGTACTAGCGCGTATGATATTAAAAACAATGGTCATTAATTCTAAGCACAATAATCCTAATTCAATTATTAGCAAACAAGGTTGTTCCCAACAATTAATTTGATAACGTAAAGCAATTTCACGATTATCGAGTAAAGAGGAAAGGAGAACCATCCACTTGCCTTAAAATGATCCTAAGAACGGTAATCGAGGCGAGAAGTCGAGGCTAGCAAGGCACTAGACAAGGCAAAACACAAGGCACAAGCAAGGAACGGCCCAAGCAACGGCTAGAGCGCGGCCCGGAACAAGGTGCAAGCAAGTGCACTGGCGGCGGGCGCTGCCCTATGGTGGCGGTCGCCCCCTTCAAGGCAGCGGGCGCTGCCCCTTGGCGGCGATCGCTGCCTACTGGTGTGACGACGGCGTTATTTCGCAAGCCTCCTCCGATCGATTCCAACAACCTCTTGAGAAACCGGTGCCAGCAGTAGGTAGAGTAACACTTCTACTCTTAGATTGTGGAGGATTTTGAGTGAGAGAGAGGAGGAAGAGGTGCAAATTTGTCCTTCACATTCACCTCCTATTTATAGGATTCCCAATTCTCTAATGATCCAAAATGGCTTGACTTTGATCAATAAGATCCAAATGTAGTTGACATTGCATAAAGGTGTTAGGATTGATCCCAACGCAAAACCATTGCAGAAATCAAAACCACAGCGCCCACAATAAAAGCTTCCCGTCGAGCCACTTGCGTCTGCAGCAAAGCGCCGCTTGCCAGTTTCATAGAGGCGCCCGCTGTCCGGCGGCGGTCGCTGCCATTGTGGCGGCGGTTGTTGCCCTCCCGGGATTGGGGCAACGTTATGGTAAAATTGGCATAACATTCTGGATACTTATCGGAATAGCCTCCAATTTTGAGGGATGAAACTAGACTCATTTATCTACCATTAGGCTTTGGAATCACTCGATTCCGAGCTCTAATGAATGATTTATGAATTTTTAAATTTGTGGGTTCCGTTTAGCATTATCCAACGTTACACGGTTAATCGGGTGACCTTTACCCTTATTTTTGTCATTCCAAAGACAAACTTGAGTCATAAAACTAAGGAGAATTTCATAATCCATTTTATAAAATTGAGGATATTACATATCGTGAGAGATTTATCAAAGTTTTTCTCAATTTTGATTTTTCTTTAAGGATTGTGATTCTCATTTATTTGAATTTTCCCTACTACTTAGCTAAAATTCTCCCTAAGCAAATGCATTACTATAACAACTTTTAACAATGCATCTCTGCAGATACTATATTTCCCCTTTTGACATCATCGAAAAGGAGATCAAGTGTTAGAATTATTAGCACAAAATCATAACTAAAGAAAAGAACTCTTGGACACAGAGAATGCATATGCAAGGGACTTCATTCAAAATCACAGAAATTACATAATAGAGAATGAAGTTTGATAACAAAAGATACAAAAGGGAGACAAGAAGAGATGAAAGGGATGGAATGAGATCATCGACGTTCGCTCAAGAGCGTGTTCCTAACATCCAAGAAAAGACTGTTTGTTTGCCTTTATTGCATGCTGATTGTATGCTGATTGTCTATGATCATCGCAAGCAGTTCATTCAGCGAGTAGTTGTTAGAGTCCTCCTCATCGTCTCCAGGTTGAAAACAGGTTGTCTGCCCGGCGTCCCTTGAACTTGCACGGTTTCAAGAACCTGAGCATCAACCTCAACAGCTCAAGCAGCGACCTCTATAGCAGCCTTTTCCTCAAGTCTGCCTTGTCTGATCTCCGAGGGAAGCTCTTCCTCGCATCGAATATTACTAATTTGGCGAGCTTTCCAAATCGTCCCAAATGAGAGCTTTTTAGAAGGCTCGCAGACCTCTTCTTTCTACATCAGTCTCTTGACCAAGTCAGGGAATGATATGGAGTGGTCCCTCATATAATGTCATCAACTTGATAAGATAACTAACAACTAGGCGGCCTCTAGACGGATAAAGACTGCCTACCGCCTAGGCGGCCTATACAGCTATCTAGGCGACCTGGACGGATACCTTGACACCGCCTAGGCGGGTTAAAATGCTAGGTGCATGAGGACTGCTTAGCACCCAGGTGGGGATTAGAAGAGATTTTTAGAACACTGCTCTAAGTGAACAAGCCTAAAGTAGAAGCATAAAGGGACTACTTTGTAAGGCTTAATTGACACCGAAATAGATGTAAAAAATTCGCTCTAAACGATGTTTTTTCTCGATGGGAAGATTTGGAAAATTCACTACGAAAGATTAAGAATGCTATGCTTCTAGTTTGGTCTTGTGGATTATCACTCAGAATCCTATTAGGGAAGAAAACAAATGTAGACCAGCAGACAAAGTCATGAAAAATAATGGTTTGTCAAAAAACTGTAACTGAAAAAATTAAATAATAAAACTATTGAACTCAAGAGGCCAAGAAAATGATCTAAAGCAAATGTAGGGATTTGCCAACACCAACCAAACCAAGAGACACTCATAAAATCCATACAAGGTACGAGTCACTTAGTGTATTATACACCCAAGATTTCATTTGAATAACTTCTGTGGTAGCCATATTGAGTACATTACACGTGAATTTGTGCGTGAGTTGCTTGCAACCCGTGGCTAGCATAATTTTTACATTAGTGGGATCAAATTAAAATGATTAATACCTTTCCTATATGATTAACCCTTAATCGTATTAACACGTGAATAAGTGGAATCTTGTAGAAAGCCTACGATTAAGGGTTAATCATCAATCTAACCTCATTTGATTCCTTATCCATCCATCACTTCCCTCCCAATGGCCATAAAGCAAGCCATAGTGGAGTAAATTAAGAGCATGTCTAGAATACAAATTAAAATTTCTTAAAATAGTCTTATCTCTTCCCCATTAGGTAATAGAGTTTTTTGACAGAAAAATGTACCAGTTTGCGTTTCTTTGACACAAATCTTACTTTTTTTAAATAGTCTTAAAATAGTCTTATATTTTTAAAATTTTCTTCTTAAAAAACTTAAAAAATATAACTAATCTCCATTATGGATGCTCTAAATATTAGAGGACATTTTAATATTTAGAAGCTAAAGGTAATACAAACATGCTAAAGCTAAAGGTAATATTAGAGGACATTTTAACATTTTCCTAACTTGTTTATTGATGCTAAAGATTTTTCCTAACTTGTTTGCAAGTTGTTTACTTTATACTATTTTTTTTTCTTAAAAAAAACACAACAACATGTTTGATTACTTTATACTCCGTAGATAACACAACTCAAGAATTGTAATTCGATATATTGCAATTTGCAAGTCAAATATCCAACGATTGCAAATTCAGGCTCACGTCATGTCAGACATTTATTCCTTCCTCAAGTTGCACGTTCTCTCCAGATGCATAATTCGCCATGTGTATACTCCATCGAAGCACCAAAAGTTACCGTTGAATCGGTTGCCAAAAACTACACATTACATACCCACCAAATCCACCCAATTCAAGAAAAGGTAAAATAATTAAACCTAGAAACTAAGTAAATAGGCGGAGATAAAAAAAGAAAAAAAAAGTACAGTACATCCAAAATCTCCCAATAAATACCCATTTCTTCTGAAATTGGTTTTACCATATGTTTACTGAGGCTTCATTTTTTGTTTGAAGTGATATTCATCTATTACAGTAGAAAAATATGATGGATCTCACGGACACACCCACTTTGATGACCACACGTCCAAAACCAACAAAATCTAGACTAGATTTGATTTTTTACATGGAACATTTACACCTCAGTAACCTCCTCAACGTTCCAATTCATATAATTGATAAACGCCAATTCCACCACCCACAGCTTGCAGTCTGCCCCCTTTTGGCTGTATTGTAGTCTGCATTTTGCAATCTCCAAAACTCAAACCACAAC
Organism: Polygonum maritimum; assembly: GCA_963924305.1. Classification (NCBI taxonomy): domain Eukaryota; kingdom Viridiplantae; phylum Streptophyta; class Magnoliopsida; order Caryophyllales; family Polygonaceae; genus Polygonum; species Polygonum maritimum. The sequence continues at coordinate 34,120,366 of OZ002728.1, forward strand.
CTTTGGTTCTGTAAATTAAAATAAAGGCCAAAAAAAAGGACAACCACTGCCCGCTGTGCTTTGCAGAGAGAATCACACACCACACACACAGTAAAATAAAAACAGTCAAGAAAAGTCTGAGACCCATATCATTCATCCATTCCATCTCTTTCTTTCCAACCCTGATCTGATCCCGCTCCCGCTCCCATCGAACAAAAAAACATGGAGTCATCCTCCTCAGGCCGGACAAAGATGAAGCCCCAGAGGCCCCGCCGGACCGGCAACGGCGGTCCAAAGGCGTCGTGGTGCTGCTCCTTCAACAGCCCTCCCAAAAGCCCCGAGTCCCTGCAGACCCCCCACCCGCCCCGCAAACTCTCGGAAACCCTAGCCAAATCCCTGGCCACCACCAACAGCAGCAGCTCCTTCCCCAACTCCCCCGCCAGCTCCAAATCGGGGCTCAGCATAGTCAACCGGATGGACCCCCGTCGGATCCTCTCCCCGGGCCGGGTCTCCCCCATCGACTCCGACCCCTGCGCCCACTTCAGCCCCGAGCCCGCCCCCATCAGCAATCTGGGCCCCGCCCCGGCTGCCCCCACCGCCCTCGATCCCAATTTGGGGAGCTCTACTCCTCTTCGTGGTGTCGGTGTCGGAGTCGGCGGGAAGAGGTTTGATGTGAGGCTCAATTTGAAGGGGAAGAGGGGTGCTTGTTTGGCTTTGGAGTTGAGCTCCGAGGTTCTGTGCCGAAACAGCCCCGTTTTCGCCGAGTTGGTGTCCCAGCATTGCCGAGGCCAAGTTGCCTCGGCTGTTGGGGTTTCCGGGTTGCCTAATTTGTGCAGGATTGAAGTCCCTGAGGTCGACAATTTGGGGGTTTTTCGTGATGCCATTGAGCTCATGTTTGAGGATGATATAACCAGGCGCCTCTTGAAGGCCGGACCCTATCGAGCCATCGACATTCTTGAGGTTCTTGATCTCGTCCTTTGCCCTTTTGTTTCTGCAATGTAGAGCATGTGAATGTGTCTTCTGACTATGAGGACTAGCTTGTATGCAATCTGTATGCTTTAAATCACTTGAAGCGTGTGAGCAAATGTGTTACATGATGATTATGTCTCTCTTCATCAGAAAGGTGTTTCTTGTATCATTTTGCTAGGCCTGAATATGCATGTCTTAGGGTTGTGTTCATTATGCTCCTCCATCATACTTTGTTCTTTTGGCCTAAGATGATTGCTTTCGCTGTTAAACATGATTTCTTAAATCAGCTATCAATCTTCTTACTGACTGTTGATCAAACCCGAAATGGAATTCGATTCGTTCTACTTCATCCATCTTATCATCTCTGCAACCTTCAGGTATCTGCAAACATCAAGTTCAGCAGGGGTGTTTCATCCTGCTTGAAGTATCTGGAGGCCGTGCCTTGGAACGAAGAAGAGGAGGAGAAGCTCAGGAAAGTCTTCACAAAGTTCAAATTTGATGACAGCAGGTCTAAAGAGATCCTAGCCAGGCTCAATCTCTATGACTCACCCTCTAGTCACCAGAATCTTGCCTGCCAGTTGGTGTGGTCCATCACTACATGTTCAAACCCCAAAGCAAGAAACGAGCTCAAGTCTATGGTGAAGGGCCTCCTTTGCAAAAGCTCTGTGTACGACAAAGCTCAGCAAGACATTAAGAAGGAAGAACTGTATGAGGTTTCACGGTCTTGTTTAGCCTCCTTGGCTGCCTTACTTGAGGAGGTTACTGATGATGCTGGTAAAAAGAGCTGTCAAGATAAGCCTTTAGTTGAGAGGGTCTCATGGCAAGTAGACAACATAAATTGGTTACTGGAAATTCTGTTAGACCGACAAATGGCAGAAGATTTTGTGGACATATGGGCAGATCAAGAGGAGCTTCAGAGGATGCATGAGAGCATGTCGCCTATGGTCAGGTACGAGCTAAGCCGTGTCTCAGCCTTACTCTTCATTGCAATGGGAACGAGAAAGCTTCAGTGTTTGTCCAAGTCAAGATCCAAGCTTTTTGAAACATGGTTCGACGTCATGCTTCTGGATTTTGGATGGCTACAAAGATGTAAGAAAGGATTGGATGTGAAGGAGCTTGAGGAGGCGATGGGTCAGGCACTTCTCACGTTGCCTTTAAAACAGCAGTACGCTTTGTTCATGAATTGGTTCAAGCATTTCTCTAAGCATGGGAACGAGAGTCCGAATCTCAGCAAAGCGTTTCAGATATGGTGGAGAAGAACCTTCTTGAGAGGCTCTGAGACCCATTCCATTGAATCCCGGTAGGTGGTGGCTACTTGACTGCGCCTTGCCACCCTTAACGGTGTATTTATATATATGTATGCTAGGCTTGTAGGTTTTCAATGGGTATGAATTTTTCAGTTATGTAATTTGTTGTTTTCGGCTTGCCCATGTTTCTATTGTGTGTGCAGAATGTAACAGTTATATATGGTACTTGATGCTTAGATACCATGATTTATGATATTTTGTGAATTGTGTGCTTTATGACGGGGTCTCATGGGACATTTATGACGGCAGTATAATTTAAATTTCTATAATTAAGTTTGCATGGATTGATTGCACACTGAGAAAGAGAGGATATGTTTTAACAAGCCAATTTTTAAAATTACTCCAAGCAAGAGTGGGCAAACAAAGAATGATAATACTGACACAAGTACACAACATAACATGAGTGTCAATGTTTCAACGAGAAGGTAAGTCTGTAAGTATAAATCAATTGAAACCCAGAACCTGATCAAATGATATACACAAGCGAAACAAGTACAAGAGCTCTTTCTCAGAAACACAACCAGATGAGAGACCTTTCATTTTAAAAGGCCAAAGTAGCACAACTCTGTGGATGGCAAACAAAACCGTCACTTGGTATCTCTCTCCGTCTAAAATAGTGAAATGTTTACAGAAGCCAACAGCTGATTTCCCATGGCTGACTGGCTGTCCTGCCTCCATTTGCAATTGTATGTACAGTTATATGCATCTGAGGTGAGATGACCCGAGTGAGACGTCGGTATTTGTCATCCTTAAATGACACATCAGAGCCAGGCAAACAGCGGTCCGTAGTGGGCAGAGGCCACAGAGCATTGACAAAACAATCTTAAAAGGGCAAAGGACAATAAAAGAGCAAAAATGAATAAATCAATCACCCAAAACACCAGGTGGCATGCCATCAGTAAGATTCCATCTTCATTACCTCCATTTGGATCCCTTGAGCATTTGCACTGCTCCAAATCCAGAATTCTCTGGTGGCATTGATACACAGAAGTAGCCAAGTAATTCAACATCATAGTATCCCATTCAATACTCTCTGATAATAATCATACTGACGAGTCCTCCATGCATCTAAGCTGCTGCTTATCAGGGAAAGCACCAAAGATACACATTGCTGCCAATATACAACAATAATGAGGAAGATAGTAGTGAGCATAGGTTACAGTGAAAAGAATAGAATGAAGATGCATGTGAAACCTCTTCAGTGAGACTCAAATGGAATCGTTTTCGTAGATTCTGTATTGTTCGAGGGCCACCTTTAAAACAAGGAAAACCAGATTCCTGATCCAAAACAATGGACTAATCCAATTAATACATCAAAAATGAACAGAGTGAAGTGAATGCAATTAGAAATGTCAATTTGCCAGTCCAGTAAATAACCCTAATATTGTTTCCTAATTCTTCATACAGAAAACGATTTAAGAAATTGGAATCATATGAAGGGTAGCAAGTAGCATCTTGATCAGAGACGGACAATGGAACACGAAGTAATAGAGACACAAAAAGGCATGTGAGGGAATCACAGTACTGATAGACTTCTACCTGAAGCATCTCAACGAGGAGAATTATACGCTCAGCATGCTTACGACAAGTTAAGAAACCTTGAATGCAAAGAACCTGAATCACAGTGAAATGGAAATTATGACTCACTGTTGTTGAGATGAAGGAATAAAGGAGTTCAAAAGACACTAAGAGAGAGAGTGAATACTTTAAAATAATCAAAGAATTCGCTAGGCACTCCTTCAGCATCAGAATCCATGACCTAGAACAAACTCGGATTCCATCAGTGCCGTTAAAAGAAAAAATAAGTATGAAAATCTGCACTTAGAAAAGATATGGCTTCATCCTACCTCCAAAAGTTCTCGAGTCAATTTAAATGGTGCACTCTCAAAATTCACACCTCCGGGTGAATTTGAAAGCATGAAGCCAAAGTCAATGTGAATAATATGACCTTCTTCATCCAACAACAGGTTACCATTGTGACGATCCTTGACCTGCAGAGAAGAAAGCAAATGCAAACTGAGCTTAAATACAGATCCTCAAAACAACAAACAGAACACACACAAGGAAAAGGTATACTTCTCAGTGTTGAAACTTTCAGCATTGAAAAAGTGAATATCATTTAGGTTCAAAAAAAGAGAAAAAAAAAAATAGCTTGCATTCGTTTAATTTATTATATGTTATAAAGTTGGTCTATTTATACAGGTATCGCCATTGTATGAAAAGTAAATTAGTTTCAAATGAAATGCTGATGGAAAGGTGGCCTCAAGGATGAAAAATGGAAGGTAACTAGAAAGGGAAGAATCAGGACAAGCTTCTCTAATGAAAAAATATTCCAGTAGTGAAGCAATAACCTGACCACTCAAATTTATCTTCACACCAAATATTAGTGTTATATGCAGGAAAATGAAATTATACTAGCTTTATTTATTTATTTATTAGTATGGTGAAATAGTTAAGATGCTAACCTGTTGTATTCTCATGCCATGCACAGGTTTTTTTTGAGTTTAAACTAAGACTTGTGAAGGATTATATAAAGTACTTACAAGTTCAATTTTATAAATAACTATAGAAAATAAAGATTGGACAAGACCCATTATTGATTAAAATTGAAACCCGAGCTAAATGAATAATAGGCTGATACATGTAGCAAAAAGCACTTTCTTTAGCATGTGTATGTAGATGGGTAGATTTTCACACAAACTACTTGAAAACTCAAAAAGGCCCTATTCCTAGTAAATCATAACCACTTAAACTCAGTGAAATGTAGAGTAGATGAATTTCTTCAAAAAGATGAGTGTTTGAAAACCAGCAGTGCCAAAACTTAGCAGGCATACCTACTCTGCTAAGAGTCAAACATATATAAGGGTCAGAGAAGATACAAACAAGTAATGATTTCCTTTTTTAGGGAAAGTATATGATACCATCCAGGCCATGTTTATCAGGGGGGGATAAAAGGAACAGCAGCCATGAGGCTATGAAGAAAATGAAATGGCCTTCTCTTTTTTTAGGGAAAGTATATGATACCTTCTCTTTATGTAATTTAAAATGAAATGGCCTTCTCTTTAACATATTACACAAAGAGAAGAATAGAGAAAAATGGAAAAATGCCTGCCCATGATCAAACAATAAGCAACTAGTTTGCTCATTTCTTTCACACAAAGTACCTGTAGAAGATAGCACACCAGCGAGTAACCTGCCATGCTTTCAACAAAGTTCCTCTGCCATATAACAGAGAGATGCACATGTAAATAGTACAACTAATTTGTAACAGAAACATGGATCATATTATTAGCATGGAATGAGGAAACTAGAATCTAAGAGGGAAAGTGTAAATTCATATTTCAAAAGTAAAAAAATATGATATTATTTTGCAATTTAGTATGTGGTTGTGGATATCAATTACATTATGCTCATAGTACAATATTGGAGTGGATCTTCAGAAATGTACAGTGTTGATCTTCTGAAGTGGAGTCAAACCCTAAAGCCTACTCACCTAGAAAAGTACAGTTTTATCCAAAAATGAAACGCCAATGTAGAGTATCAAGTCCAATCTTCAAATTGCTCACATATATGCAGAAGCCACTAAGGGGAGATGTCTGGGATTAAAGAACAGGACATCTGGACAGCTGGAATATCTAAAACTTCCTAACAGCATAACCAGTATACTACCTCAATGTGTTCATAAATTTCTTCAGTCATCTACTGGCAGAATTTCTCTAAGTTGATTATTTGATCAAGAGCATTCATATACTACAAATCCAAGAAAATTAGAAATGTATCACGTAATATAACAAGCCTACACACCTACTGAGCCAAGTTTCTTCAGAAAAATCATGGTAAATAGAATGCTATTGTAGTCAATGCACTGTTCTAGCAAATTACCTGAGCAAGTTTAAAGCCTGGAGAATTCTCCTCATACTTGGCCATAAAAAATTCACGCAAGCTTGTAATAGTAGAATATCTACTTTTGATAGAATGAATTGAAGCCTGATACGCAACAAACCAACATTAGCAAATACCCCAGTGGTCTTCTAGTATGAGCAATAAACAGAGAATCTACCGTATCTGGAATGGTTTCTATCAGAGCTGTATAAGATGAGGTTACTAGGACCTCATAAGGACGCAACCATAGAGGCAGACCAGCTTCCTGGAATATATCTGCATCATAATGTGTAAATGAATCTCATCTGAAGAATCTGAACTTGACCATGAAAAGTGACTTTGAAAGTAGCAAACCAAAGAGTATGTACAGTAATTTCCCATGAGACAAAGGATACATGACCTAAGTATACAGTATGTACTTGCAGCTAAGTTCCACAATAAGTATGGCCCCACCACCATATAGATAGACGTAAGATTTTACACAACTATTCTAGTTCTACAGAAAGTTCAACCAAACAGGTAGATTAATCTTGTATTTGATCATAAATCTTGCATCCATAACACTTGCAAATGAAATTCCATAAAGATACAGGAAAGACAAAATCAAATTGAATTGAACAAGCAAAGATGCTGACTATTGATTTAATTGTTCAGCAAATTGCTAATTTATTGCATTCTCCAAAAGAAAAAGCAAGTTGAACAACCAAATTCATAAATTCAACTTTTGGAACAGTAATCAGTAAGAAGAAACAGGTCCTCTTCAAAGTTGTCCACCTTTTCATTGTCGTTTCAGTTATATTTGTACTCAACAGTATAGCAAGTGCCACAGAAATGTATGATGCAAAAGCCAGGGCGAGAAAAAAAAATTACCATAAAAGTGAGAGATCAGTTGCACTGCTAGATGTTCCTGCCTGCAATCATCCCCACTCTTTACGATCATCTGTAGCAGTGTAGCACAACAATTGCACATCATTGTTTGCCCAGCATATGAAACAGGACTAAAAATATTTAAGATAAATAACTTCTTAGAGGATTACAGCAGACAATCCAAAACAAGCAACAACCACTTAAGCTCTAGATAATCATCAAAGAAGGAACTTGGTCACAGCAACCCCCAAAACCCCACCTATATAGCTGAAAGGAAAGGCAGAACTACATTTTGAGCCATATGCCTTGAATTTAACTACAAGACAACGTCAGAAAATGACAAGCATGACTCACTGAACGCATATCCCAATCAGGTAATTTTCCATAGACTGATGCATTCCTGATCCTCTCTTTCTTTGCCTCCCAAAGTTCGCCACATAAAGCGTCAGTAGGCTTGGGAGTTCCACCAACCTGTCCACCGAGTAGGACATTTAGCTTTTAACTAAGGCAAATCACAAACAAAAATGACAGGATACAGACCTTAGGTTGTGCATCTGCTGATTCTTGACCAGCCCCTTTTAGAGGCAATCCAGGAGGGGCCTCTCCCTTTGCTGCAGCGGCCTGAAGAGGCAAAAAGGAGAGAACACAAGGTTTAGTGCATCTACATGAATGCAAAAAATGTTACATTTCAGGAAAGTGAAATAAATGTTTCATGAGTCTGAAGGCCATGACAACAACAATAACAACATTATATATGTAGAGATTCAGCCTAAAAATGCTAAATAGAACAAAGAAGCCAAACGGCTCAATCCATTTAATCGGAGTATTTCACACGTCCACTGAAGACCAAAATAAGGAATATAACCGCTCAGTCACAAGAACTATAAGTATCATGAAATCAAGTTACGCTTCTGATCATTTTTTGTCGTCTAGATAGAGAACAGGCTATCAAGCATTTCTATAGATGAGTTATTACCTTTGATAAAAAGGTTCTAAAATAAGTTTAGTAGGTAGTAAGTCAAAACAAAAGACATAATACCAATAGGCTGATAGAGAACACTTTCAACCATGAAACAAGCCACTCTTTTTGTAAGAAAGTTCATGAAGCCTGCCTATAAAGTTGCAAATCGACCTTTTAAGTTGCAAATCACCTTTTAAGTTGCAAATCGACCATATAATATCGCACAGTTAACACTTCCATTTTTTTAAAACAAAAATTCATGATTATCAGTGATATTATAAATTCACAAATTCTCAAGTTCTACTCAAGAAATCACATGACCAAAGATGGGACAAAGAAGATTAATCCGACAAAAAGTGTTAAACTGTACGAGTGCCATGTAAATGAATCCTTTATGTGGCCCACAATGTTCAGTGATCAACAAGACCAGTCACAACGCATGTACAAATCAGTGATGAAAATTAAAAAAAAAATAAAAAAATAAAAAAATAAAAAAGCAAACTCAAAGAGTCAACTTTATAATACACACCTTTACTTCTTCCATGGCTATTGTACTTGGAACACGACGATGCTCTTTTCTACGTGGTGGCACTGGATCTTCTATGTCCTCCAAGTTCAGACCAGGATTGGCTGTCAATACAACTCTTACCCATTCAGGGTCACTGCGGTGTTCGCTGCTCTCTACACAGTGGGAACAATTATAGCATAATTCATTGACTGAGAGATTGAAATTAACAAATTTCACTTTGGCGTCCCACAAGTGATCCATTGCTTGATCAATAGCTTGAGAAGCAGATTGTGACATCCTATCATCATTATGAGTACCACTCTGTGTAGTCCAAAGAGGGTATGCCCATGGCGGTGGCTTTGGCAACAGCGCATCTCCATTAGCTAGTGGAATACCTCCTCTACTAATCTTTTGCTTGTTTGACAAATCCTTTGCCATGCTGTGAACAGAGATATTTTATTTTACTAAGAAAAGCTGAAGAGACCAACTTGCTTTCACAACATCAAACAAGTGATACATAGTAGTACCTTGGAGTTTCACATCTCAAAACCTCCACACAGATAAGATAAGGTGCCTTTTCTCGAGAGTTTAGAAGTACCGCCTCATCTTCTGGTATATGTAGTACACGATGTACTCCTTTCCCCATCGGGAAGCACACACCTACAGTAATAAATATTAACGCATTGAAATTTTATAATTATAAGGCAGCTCATAAACATTTGGTGCCTCCTGTGAATTCAAGACGTGGACTAATAGAATAAAATCCATGATTTTGATCTTAACAAAATTCACCTTTTTACAGCCTACCTATATGTTTCCTTTAATCTAGCATGTTCTTATTGTTCTTGCAGAAATTAACACTAATTTAGCGTGAATAGAGTGATACCTCCACTGTTCTGAGCTTCCGTTAGATGGGCATTGATTTCAGCAAGGGACTACAGAATGAAAAAAGCAATATCCTTAATGAAGCACAAATGCATAATTTACTCACAATGTGAAAGCAAAGGAGCAGAATGAAATGAGCTACCTCATTAAGTGAACTTTTACGGTCCTCGATAGGAAATACATCTACTAATCCATATGATGTATCACAAAGGGTCCGCACAAAGTCCAAAGACTCATGATATGCGCCTTTGCGAAACTGTGCCATCACACTGTTTGGAAGAGGTGGCTTGGAGCTAGCCTTCTCATTTTGCTCTTTTGTTGAACCATGATATATCTGTTAAATTATACACAGATTAAATAACAGTGCAGCTGTAGCATTTTGATATGGAAAGGCATATAGCTAGCAGCAAAGATCCATGTTTCTAAAATTTTCTAGAAAACATATCCTTAAGCCTCATGTTACATGACTCAAAATAGCAAAATATGGTAACACAACACCCTTTGAAATATCCACTAAACACTGATCAGCAGTTAGTGTACTAAATACTTTAACTGATATATTTGTTCAGTATGCTAGGTCAGTAACAAATATTGATCACATTTCATAACTTCCTTTAAGCTGGCTAAACGCATATGTGTGATGATACAAAATGTTTCAACTTCTTACAAAATAGATATAATAGAAAGATACTATAAAAAAAACTGTTATAATGCTTTAAGTGACCTACGCCTATTTTATAGTCTATGTAGCTCCACCAAGTACTATGACAGGAAGGAATGAAAACAAAATGAAGAACTGAAATAATTTTCTTTTTCAAGAGAAACAAGTGTACATTTGGCATGAGGCCATTATTAGTTATTATGCGCGTATTAGTCTCTTATAAATACTTATAAGCGATATATAATAACGATGAGTCTCTTTTTCAAAAGAAATAAGTGTTCATTTGTCATGAAGCCATTATTAGTCGTAACGTTCTTATTAGTCTCTTATTATCCATCATTAAGGGGTGAATAATAACGACTTTGCACCAGATGAACACTAAGTGGTAACATAGCATACCACAAGGGTCATTAATCACATTATCCATTATTAACCACAGCCTACAAATAATGAAGCAGATTATATATAGTAACAAGGAACATAAAATCTAACATTGGCATCGATCTAACCTCTTGCTTCTTCAAACCATAAAGTTCTGAATCCTCGACAGACCGATCACGATCCCGAAACAACTTGCGAAAAAAGTTTTCTGTACCAGGACTGCCCTCAAGCATACTTCCTCCTGATGCAGCTGGCTTTTCTTCTTCAGGATGCACACGTAAAAGACGTCGCAGAAGGGGAATATCTAAGGATTCTTCTTCCTCACCATTGACCAAAATCTTATCTTCATCACCTACAATGTTTGAATCCTTCTTATCTTCAAATATATCTTTAAAGAATTTGCGGACTAATCCTTCTTTGTCATCATCTTCATCATCATGTTTCTCAATCCCATCCTTTCTATCCTCAAATTTCTCCTTGAAAAGCTTCCGAAAAAAACCATCTTTATCTTCATCTCTAAAAGACCTTGAACCAATTTTTTCTTCATCATTTTTGTCACTGGCATCCTTCTTATCATCAAACCTCTCCTTGAAAAGCTTTTTAATAAAGCCTTCCTTTCTTTCATCTTCACTAGATCTTCTGGAAAGAACATCTCTATCTGATTTTTCATTTTTCTCAATGCCATCCTTTTTATCCTCAGACTTATCCTTGAAAATCTTCTTCAGGAAACCTTCTTTTGAATCATCATCCACTGGTCGTGAAACAGACCCTTCTTCATCATTTTTGTCATTGGCATCTTTCTTATCATCAAACCTCTCCTTGAAAAGCTTTTTAAAAAAGCCTTCCTTTCCTTCATCTTCACTAGATCTTCTGGACAGAACATCTCTATCTGATTCTTCATTTTTCTCAGTGCCATCCTTTTTATCCTCAGACTTTTCCTTGAAAATCTTCTTCAAGAAGCCTTCTTTTAAATCCTCGTCTACTGATCGTGAAACAGACCTTTCACTAGGGTCATTCTTACTGTCACGGAATAATCGCTTAAAGAAACCCTCTGAACTGGCTGTTAACTCTTCATCATCATCTTTACTCAACAGCCTCCGGAAGAAACCATCCTTCTCTTGGTCATCGACATCTTTGTCTGCAGACTTCCTGAACATCAATGCATCCCTTACTTTCGGACTTGGAATGAATTTCTTTAAGATCTTATTTTCCTCGGGAGTCATTTTCTCACCTTCATCTACTAAAGTAGACACAGGAGATGAAGAAAAAGAAAATGACTTTTGAGTAGGTGGCGAGGAAGCTAATGAGAGAAGACGTTGCTTTGAGGAGAGTAATTTACTAAGAACCTGATTTTTGCCTCCTAAACTAGATGGTTCATATTGGGGCCTAATCAATGTTGGCCACTCACCCATCAGGGTGGCAGCAATCTGGCATTTTTCTTGAATCCTACTGATCCCCTCATTATCATCAGCATCTTCAATCTCAGCCATCAGAAACCAATGCACCCTCAGTGCTATTTTGAGAGACTTGGAGCATATATCGATCACAAACTTATCTAATGAGGGGCTTGGTTTATGCACCATCATGTAACATATCTGGAACAAGTAGCTCTCAATCCCCGACAAAGGGAGCGTATACATTCTGTTACACAGGTAATCTCTAACACCCGAATGCCCATGTTTATACAGGTAGCTGACTGCAATCCATTCACAGAAGAAGGCAGAGTCAAAGAACCGGATAAGCCAGCCATTTTCTCCTATGCTCTCACTGGTCGGATTAGTCTTCGTAATCTCCCTAGGTAGATCATCTGACTCCCCGATGGTTATTCCCAGAAGCCGAACCATTGTCAGATTAAGCTACCATTATAAACCCCAAATCCTCCAAAAAATAATGAAAAGAATCCCCCACAATTAAAGCACAGTATACTACTAGCCGGTTTCTCCTTCAAATGTGCAAAGCTACAAAGCCTTAGGAATGTCAACTCTTGGAAATCAAGCCCTAAAAGACACAGCTGCACTAGAGAGCTCCCCAAGTACGATCAATCGCCCAAACTCAGTAAAAATAGCCAAGCGAAGAGATGTATAGCGTGAATTTACTCAGATTGGTGAATGGAAGAGGAGCAAGTGTGGATCGATCTTACAACAAGGAGTAGTAGTAGATCACAGCCGAAGTCTTCCAAATGCCGGTTCCGGGAGCTGAATCGGACAAGCCACGTGTCCGTCGCCGATACGGCCTCCTTCGTCGTCGATCAAGAAGGAAGAGAGCGACGGACAGCGGTGTGAGGAACGAGGTAACGGAGGAGGAAGAAGAGGAAGGAGAAGAATTCGAATTTCGTCCGCCTAGGGGGGAAATTGCGCATCCGGAAGGGGCAAAAAGCATGACATGTAAAACTGTTCAGTGCTAACGTGCACCGGAAGTGTATTAGGACAAAATGGTAATTATGATAACTCTTTAATTTATTTGGATTCCTCCTTCTAAGAAAGAAGTGTTGTGTACGTGATTGACGGCAAGCGAAAGGTATTGAATTTGAATCTTCTCCAACGCAGCCGAAGCGTCCAGGCTGGGGATTATTATCATTCATACTTTTCAAAGTCCATTAATAATAGTGCCCATACAATAATCAAAATCATTTTTTCACTTAACTAAGGTAGATCTGAGTCGTTTTGATTCTTGCAAATTTGCGATAGTAATTTATCTATTGTAAAACAACGAATAGTCTTGATGAAGGAGGCTATTCATGTTGAGGTTATTGTCCTACAAAATATTTTTGTTTCCAAGATAATTTCCAAACTTACAATAAGTAACATGTTCAAATATCATAAGAAAAATCTCAACCTAGCATGCTTTAATCATGAAAGATAGGTAAGTAATGGGAAATCTCATGCTTAAATCACTCAAATCATGGAAAAAACAACTCAATAATCATGCTATTATCAATACTAGTTTAACCCGTCGTGCCATGCACGACTATGCTTCAAACGTAAAAAACTATATTTTTTAAAATACAAGATGGGTTATAATTCCCTTATAAACCTATAATCAATATGGTGACTTATAAAGTAAAAAAGAAATTCTTTATTATAAAAAAAGTGTCAAAATTATCTAAGACACGTGGTAATATATATCTGAAATAATCAATAATTTTTTCAAAATATCTATGAGGTTTTTACTAAAATAATGAAATAATACAATATAAAAATTCATTTATGATCTTTCTCATTTAATATTGGTAAAACTATAGATTTTATGATAAGTAAAAGATAAATAAATGCAATAAAAAATCAAAAAATTAGAAGAAAATATGATTCAAATATCATGTGAAGATAGAAAAAATTATGAAAAGCGATAGATTTTTAAAATAACTTAAATAATAAGTTAGGTACAAAAATAAAATGTATTAAAAAAATTTTAAAATATGATGTAGGGGTTTGGTCTGTGTGGATCATTATTTTAAGTAAATTGATATACTCTTTTTTAAGAAGGAAATTAAATGTAAATATGATGTATTTACTTATGTTTGTGAGCACATAAACAATTTTGATGTATATCAACTTAAATTAAATGGATTTTACTATGGATAAAATATCAATATTATATATAATGTAATTTGTAAGAATATTTTACAGAAATAGATAAAGGACAAAAGATAACATATTTTTTCCTTAGCAACGGCCAACGTACGTACTTCAATGGTATGCGTTCAAAGAATTTGTACTTTAAGGAAAAATCAACCTGAAAATAAATATTGTTTTTTTTTTCACTCGAATGAATTAACATAATTTTTTCACGCGAATGAATTTGCATCGTACCTCATTAAAAATAGCGTGCTTTGTGCTTTAAGAAAAAAACAACTTAATCAAGTATTAATCAACTTAAGAAAAAACAATGTGATTTGTGTTATTTTTAAATATAGATAATATAGCTTAAAAGATACTCTGTATATATTACATGAGTATGAGAGAAAATTAAAGATTAGATAATTAAGAAAATTTTAAAGATAAATAGCATGCGTTCAAAGATGGATATTAGATGAGTAAGAAAAGAAATAAAATTACATATTAGATATTGAAGGAAATTTTAAAGATAAATGGTATGGGTTCAAAGATAGATATTAGATGAGTAAGAAAAAAGATAACTTACCCATTAGATAATTGAGAGAAATAAAAGATATAAAGTTGTTAATATCCATTTGAATTTATTAATAAAACATTAAAAATCAATATATGAAGTGGAGTTAGAATCAACGTGGTGGCTCGAAAACGGTCGGCTTTTATAATATATATATATATTGATATTGATTGAAAATGTATTATATTGTACTTGCACATGATAACTTTTTTTTTTGTGACCCTATTGTACGTGATAGTGTGATACCTAGAATACGTAGAAGAAAATCCATCAATGGTATATGTAAATGTATATTGGTTATCTTTTATACAAGAAAATTAAAGATAAAATTATTTAAAGATAGATAGTATGACTTTAAGATAAAGTTGAAAATTAGATAATTAAGGAAAATAAAAAAGATATAAGGTTGTTATTATCTATTTGAGTTGAAAAAAAAAAAAAAATCAAACGGAGCCTAGTGGCTCGAAAATGGTCGCATTTTATAAATTGCAATATTATTTTTGATCAAATTGTAATTATATAGATTATTGACCGAAAAACAATAGCTAATACAAAGCTAAATAAATGTGTAACGAATACAAAGCTAAATAAATTTATAAATTGCAATATAAGTGAATGAATAGTAATTAGGGTCCGGATCCGGTAGGAATGATTATTGTGGTAGGAAATAGGAATGAATCATAGCCATTGGATGAGGAGAGATCAAGGGCTCAAGAAAAAAAAGGGAAAAAAACGGCACGGGCGTATTTTTCGGAAAACAGCACGGACGTCCAAATTTGTGCAACCGTATGGCCTATTTGTGCAACCGTATTTGTGCAACTCTATGGTCAATTTGTGCAACTCTATGGCCGATTTGTGCAACCATATTTGTGCAACTCTATTGCTTATTTGTGCAACTCTATGATCAATTTTGCATTCATGTCATATTTTATAGCAGTCGAAAGTTCGTATAGTTTGTTTCGCTTTGGCAATTTTGCAAGTCTATTGCCAATGTGTTGAATTCTATGGTCAATTTATTCATCAATATTTGTGCAACTCAATGGTCAAATTTGTGCAACTCAATGGTCAAGTTTGTGCAACTCAATGGTCAAGTTGTTCATTCATATTTGTTCAACTCTATTGCCAATGTGTTGAATTCTATGGTCAATTTGTCCATCAATTTTTGTGCAACTCAATGGTCAAATTTGTGCAACTCAATGGTCAAGTCTGTGCAACTCAATGGTCAATTTGTTCATTCATATTTCTTCAACTCTATTGTCAATGTGTTGAATTCTATGGTCAATTTGTTCATCAATATTTGTGCAACTCAATGGTCAAATTTGTGCAACTCAATGGTCAAGTTTGTGCAACTCAATGGTCAATTTGTTCATTCATATTTGTTCAACTCTATTGCCAATGTGTTGAATTCTATAGTCAATTTATTCATCAATATTTGTGCAACTCAATGGTCAAATTTGTGCAACTCAATGGTCAAGTTTGTGCAACTCAATGGTCAATGTGTTGAATTCTATGGTCAATTTGTTCATCAATATTTGTGCAACTCAATGGTCAAATTTGTACAACTCTATGGTCAATTTGTTCATAGATATTTTTTAGAGAAAAACAAAGCTCAAGAAGCTCAATTCTACTACATCCTCCAAGACCGATTTGTCAGCCACCAAATCAGGGCCAAATATGCCATCCAAAAAACCCTGAGATCTCCTAAAAAACATAAGACACTCATCCACAACCATTCCACTGTGTATCAATGTGTCCTAAGATTATTCCAACATTCATCACTTGATCACCTTCAATATGACAGAAAAATCACAAAATCAGTCTTGAACAAAGAAAGCATTTGATCACATAAATGTGAATAGTGGCCAAGATCAGCCGTCCTCAGCTTATAGTCTGAAACAACAACAATCAAAGCTTCATGAAAGCAAGATGAACTAAGTCCAAAATAAACCAATTCAATAATCAGAACACTACAATATTAGGCCTAGAGCCTCTTAGACTAATACTCTCAATATTAAACCTATCACTCGCAAGCATCTTCCTAATCATAGGCCGAAACAGAAGAAAAAGCAATATAACCTGCAATGGCGACCGCGAATTCCTTCCTCACCTTCCTGATAACAAATCCGTTCACCTTCCCATTCGCTCGCCAAATCTTGTTCAGCTCCGTCCAAGCCTGGCTCTACCTGAACCGTTTCGGAAGGAGAAGAACCGGCTTGCCAGCGACTAAGTCCGTGGACGATACGACCAGATCGTTAAACCTAGACGCCGCTTGCTCTTTTGATCCGACCAAGTCCGTGGAGGATCCTCGTCTCGCTTCCGGATCTCGACGAACGCTCTCTTCTCCCTGCCTTCCTCCACCGGAGCTTGGCGCCGAGAAACTCGTCCTCCACCGGTGGCTCCTCGAGGCAAGAGATCGGGATTCTTACTTCGGCAGCGCCGCCGCTCGGGAGATCGGTCCGCTCGGGAGGTGGTAGATCTGGCCGGTGGCGAAGCGACGACGGAGATCCGGAGGTTGGTGGCGAAGCGACAGGCAAATCTGAGTGTTCGGCTTCAACGGATCCGAGATCCATGCCCTCCGCCAGATCCGACCGAAGACGAGAGCGAAGACGGCGAGCGATTGGAGGATGACGGCGGTTTCGACGGAGTCCTTCAAGTGGACAGCGTCGATGAGAGGCAGATTTGCCGAGAGAGGCGGCGGCGCTACGCGGCCGGAGGATGGGCCGTCGGCGAGCGGAGCGGGATGATCTGGCGGAGGCCGACGATCGAACGGGAGATGGATCTGGAATGATCGATTTTGTTTGAGAGGGAGGCTGAAAGATTTGGGACTTCCGAAGAAGACGGGCTTTTTTTCTTATTTAGTAGCTTTATTTTGTTTGGAAGGGAGACACGTGATATCAGCCGTGGGATCGGTATGATCAAACGGAGGAAATTCATTCCTATTTCTCACCACAACAATCCTTCCTACATGACTCTTTCTCTAGTAATTAATAGTGTACGTAAATGAATGTTGGAGAAATTCAATCCTAATGATACCTGGTAAGTAGACCTGTCAATCGGGTCGGGTCGGGCGGGTTCAGGTCGGGTCGGGCGGGTTCGGGTTGAGTTTGGGTTCGGATCAATCGGGTTACGGGTCAAACTAGGTCGGGTCGCTTCGGGTTTCGGGTCGGGTCAGGTCAACCCAACGGGTCAAGAGTATCAATTTTTTGACCAAAATTTAAATAAAATATTATTTAAATAATAAAATATAATAACAAAATATTATTTTTAAATATTTTAATGATAAATATATCATAATTTTCTAAAATAAATTTTATATATTGTAATATAATTAAAACCTTTGGGTGCACAATTACCCCTCAATCTGTCATTTCATTATATTACAATGTGTTCTAAAATAAGTTTTCCGCCTTATAGATTTCTTGACCCAGCAGGTTTGACCCGGCCCTAACTCAGAAATTTTCGGGTTTACCGGGTTCGGGTTCAAACTGGGTTTCGGGTTCAAATTTTCGGATTGAAACCCATAAATTTCGGGTCGGGTCGGGTCGGGTTTACGGGTCGGGTTAGCTTTTGACAGGTCTACTAGTAAGTGATAACGTAGAACTGTAGAAGACTCAAAATTTATTGTACTCGTATTGTACGTTAATGTATGTGTATTTTAGGTGTATGTGTATTGTAGGTGAATGATGTACGTGAATGTATGTTGGATATCTTTTATAGAAGAAAATTGAAGATAAAATTATTTAAGGAATATAAAATTAAAGATAGATAGTATGGCTTTAAAGATCATTAAAGATAGATAGTATGACTTTAAAGATAAAATTGAGGATTAGATAATTAAGGAAAATTAAAGATATAGAGTTGTTATTATCTAAGGAAAATAAAAGATATAGATTTGATATTATCTATTTGAGTTGGAAAAAAAAATAAAAATTCAAGCGGGGCCAGAATCAACGTGGTGGCTCGAAAACGGTCGGCTTTTATAATATATATTGATTGATTACGAGGCAATCAGGGTTGGGATCGACCCTTGGAAACTCGTAATCGCACAAATACGCACCAAAACACAAGAATAATAACAGAGCAGGGTCGTGACCGACCATTGGCTGGTCGTCACCGACCACTTGGGTATGATTCATGCTCGAAAAATCAGTTTAAACACCTATAATGGCTACCCAAAAATCCTAGAAAAATCAACCAAACACCCGAGTATCAAGCAAGGAATAATCTCATAAACCATCAATCATCAACCTATCATGTAGCTCTAAGCATTAAAGCACACAAACAATCCAAAATTTCACATTCAAACTCAAGAGCACCAAAACCTAGATTTTCAATTAAACCTTCGAAATAAATCAAATAAACTTGAATTTAAGAGCAAAGGAGTAGAAGAACATACCAGATATGAGTAGAACAAGAAGAATGAAAGAAGTAAGAGGGTCGTAACCGAGCACTTGGATAGGTCGAAAATTTTGGGGTTTTTGTGAGGGTTCAAATTTTTGGGTTTTTGGTGAAGAAATTAGGTGAAATGAGTAGCACATGCAAAGATGTATTTGGGTAGATTTGAGAAGAGGAGTGATGGATCTTTGAGAATTGAGAGCAAGGGATTCAAAGTGAGGTTTTGAGAGCAATGGGTGTTCATACCCGGATCTGTCACTGCGTTGGTGCGCTAAAATGAAATAAGTGTACGCGTATGGCAACATGTATATGCGCCAAAGTAATTATATAGATCGGTCGTTGGTCTTGAAGTGAATGTGGGCTTGACTCATTGAGCCTAACAAAGGACTTATTTTAAAGGCCCACTTAAGTTGATGAAGAAGGGCTCGGTGCAAAAGCCACAAGATCAGCTTCCAAGTAGCTCATTCCTTGCCCACTCATACTTTGCCATGTCACCACACCATTCACATGCAAGTTGTTGGATCGTTAGTACTGAGGGACGTCCTTTACTTTGGTAAAGGCGTCCTTTGGTTAGGCGTCCCTACGAGGAGTAGGGGCGTCCTTGAGTAATGTAGCGGAAATTAAGTACTAAACAGATAATAGATGAACGCAGTGAATTATAGAGGAACCACTCAAGACCAAGTAGTCCTTGAGTGTAAACCTCTACCTCCTTGGAGGATTTTTGAATAGTTCTTTCCTTTCTATTGAACGATCTTACAGTTGTACTGGCGAGCCTTTACAGTTCTCTGACACTTAGCTTTTCCCTAAGTTCACTTGTAAAGAACTCCTTTAAGCCTACAACTTAAGCTAGTTCAATCTACTAAAGGACTCTATTCCTACGTTCTGCAGTACTTCGCAGAACTCTCTCTCTCTTTTTGGGTTTTTCTGTTACAAACTGTTTTTGTGATTTGGTTACAAGTCTCACTCGATCTAACACAAGTTCTAGCACTGTTCTTGAGTTCTTGAGTTAGTTCTTCGTGTTCTTGAGTGAGTCGTTTTCCTTTGATTCTCTCTGAATATTCCTGAAAGCGTTAACGTCACAATAAATGCCTTGGGGCTATTTATAGGACTTGGGAAGGGCGTCTTTTCTCTGGAACGATCATGCCCTTCATGGACGTGGCTACAGGATCTTCCTCCACGTAGTAGGGCGGTGATGAGGAAGCTTCCTGTATCCAGCTGTGTATGATGAACTCCGCTACAGGATCGGCCGCCACGTGTTGATGGACTCTGCAACAGAATCATCCGCCACGTAGTGTTGGACTCCGCTACAAGATCGGTCTCCACGTGTCCTTGGATGATCAAACATTGTCGAGTGATGTCATCCTGTCGGCTAGTGAGTAAGGACTCCTTTCTTGCGTTCCTACTTGCTTGGGACTCCGTCCTTGCTCAAGTAGTCTCTGGCTGGTCCTTACTTCCTGTTAGCTAACGTCCCTAAGCTTATGGGACGCCCATACACACTTGTTGTCCTTTTGGTCACTGGCGTTCCTGAACACTTGGACAACTTTATTAGAATCAAAGTGAGTTTGTCATATCAAAACTAAGGGACGGTTGTGTGGTACACTAACAAGTACGCAAGCATTCTTGATAGCGTCCCAACAATTTCCCCCTTTTTGATGATGACAAACTCTTTAGCGAAATAGTTTTGACATTGGAACTTAGCATGCATGAAAACTTAGAGGCGTCCTCTAACACTTAGAGAAATTTTAATAAGCACAAGTTTTCAATCTTTGATTCTCTAGCTTTTGGATTTTAAGGAGAGAGTCGCGTCCTAGAAAACTTTCTAAGCGTTCTCGTTTATTCTAGCATGAGCGTTCCTTAGACTTTTCACTTAATAGTTCCCCCTTAACACTTGCTTATTCTAGATAACTATTTTATAGCGCATCTCTGCAAAACTACACTTCCCCCTTTTGGCATCATCGAAAAGGATAACAAGTGATAAGAACATAGCACAAACACATAATTAAAGGCAGTGGAACGCTTAAACAAACACATGCAAGCAAACAATGGAATTGCCATTCAAACAAAATGAGAGTACGGTTATTACAAACCAAGAACATAGTGTTTGAAGTTTAAAAGAAGCAAAAGCAACAAAATAGGGGATTAAAGGGGTGGTGGCAATCACTAAGGACGGCTCTGGCCTTGATAAAACTTGAGCAGTTGTTCTTGAAGTTCAGCAGCCTTGGAGAATGCAGAGGACAAGTCCTTTAGAGCAGAGAAGATGAGGCACTGGTTGTCCATTATTGCACCCATGAGTTCTGCGGGAGCATGCTGAGCGATGTTTGCAGGAGCAAAACGGGGCAGAGGACCTGAACTTGAAGAGGGAGCGTCCGTTGGAAGAACTGGAGAAGAAGTACCTAAGAGCATTTGATCAAGAGTGGCAAGATCTACTGCTGGCTCTTGGTCCTGAGGGAACTCTTGAGACGTAGAGTTAAGCCTTGCGGCCTCAGCCTCAGCAGCTAAGCGTTCTTCCTCAGCTTTCAGTCTGGCTTTCTCAGCCTCAGCTTCTAACTGTTTTAGCACAGACGGCAGCTCTTCATTGTGCCTTATCTCGACAAGTCCCTTCTTAGCATTCCATTTCAAGCCAAGTTCTTCAGATGGAGCGCTCTCATCATAAGCGTCCTGGGACTGCAAGATCGCCTTCACCAATCCAGGGTATGGCAAGGCATGCCTCTTCCTTCCACACTTGGCCATGTGTTGCATAGCAATTCTGGCTAAGTTGATTGGGCGGCGTTCTAGGATAGCGTCAATAAGAATAATGTCATGTGCTTGCACTATTGAACGCTTCTCCTGTCTTGGCAGTATGGCGCGACATATGAAGTAGTGAACGATTGCGCCAACCTTGCTCAGAACGTGAGCTACCCTGTCAAGTCCCATTGGCCTTTTGCCCTGAAAGATGTGCTCAACTAGAGGCAGTTCTTGATCTGTTGTTTCAAAGCCGCCTTCAGGAAGTGAGCTAAGAGCATCGGACGGTGGCTTGCGAGGACCTAGACCCATGAAGGATCGGATTTGGCGTTCTGTTACTGAGGCTTTTTCTCCTTCAATTTTGAAGTGGAGTGAGCCATCTTTTGCTTTGAAGCGCAAATCCCTGTAGAACGCCTTCACCTGTTCTTTGTCAACAGTGGTCGGCGCAGGTCCAACGTTCAGCCATCCTTGGAATCTCAGAAGCTCGAGGAACTCCTGAACGGATTCATCATCGAAGGAGGCTAGCCACTCTTCAGAGTAAATTAGCGGGCTAAGAACTTTGACGGGCACATCAGCATTTTTTCTTTTGCGCTTGCCCTTGGGGGACTCAGAGTCCTCATCATCATCTGACTCTTCCTCAGCGTTCTCAGAGTCATTGTCAGAAGCGTCCTTGGAGGGAGCGTCCTCTGTGCCTTGCTCTTTTTCTGCATCGCCAACAGCTGTGGCTTGATCGGCACCTGAGGTCTGACCTTGGGACGTGCCCTCAGCGTCCTGAGCCTCTGATTGATTTTCCGTTGCTGGCTCAGCGTCCGCGGGGACTTGTTGGGATTCTGTTTGGATTGTGGGGGAGGGGTTTTCTTGTGGAGCTTGGGAGGGATTGAGGATGGGGAGGGATTGGTTGTAGGGTGGGACTTCCTGAGCATCACGCTCGAGCTCTTCAGAAAGAGTTGGCTCGGCGTCCTTTTGAGGGACCTGGTGCTCGCCAGCGTCCTCAGCCACTTGTTGTTCAGCTGGAGCATTCTCAACTCCTTCAGCCTCATCATCGGAGTCCCCAACAACATCAATAATAGGGGAGACTCCTTCAGCAATTTCTTGAGGCGTTCCTCTGTGGCTCTCAAATGAGCTAGAGGAGGAGGAGGAGGAGATGTGCTCGGGCTTTGGAGCAGCTTGAACCATGAGCACCTTTGGAGATTCGCCAGCTTTGCGGCGTTTGAAGGTGCGCTCAAGGGCTGGACGCTTCTCAACGTCCTCGGGTCCACTTTCGGAGGAGGGACGGCGGGATTTGGGGGTCTCGGGATCTTTTGGGGGCGAGATATGGGCCGGTGCTGTGGGGAAGTTGGCAAGATTAAGAGGAGAGTAGGGTTTGGGAGGAAAAGGAATAAGGGCATTTTTCTTAGAAGGTTGAGGGGACGGAGGAGGAGTGGGGAGTTGAACGATTGAGATTGGTTGAGGGGGAGGAGTGCATTCCTTGGAGAGGTTGGATGGCCTTTTTGTGGTGCTAGGCCTTTTTGAGGAGGGTTTGGAGGATGGGACGCTCGAGGTCTTGGCCTTTTTGAGGGGCCTTGGGTCATGGGTTTTCTTGGAGCGTCCCTCCTTGATGTGGGGTGGAAACTTGTCCACTATTTCTGTGGGGTTTGAGGAGGTTGGCTTAGAGGACTTTGAAAGGGGAGAAGAGGGGGTTGAACGTTTTGATGGGAGGATGTTTTTGGTGGTGATGGTTGGGACTTGAGGAGGAGGGGGAGAGGGACTTGGCACTCTTGCTTTGAGCATTTTGTAGGCCAAGGAGTCCCTAGGATACATTGGAAATTCGGGAAGGACTGCGTTGTGGAGGTCGGGTATAAGTTCAAGTAAAGGACCCAGATTCTCACCTCCAAACTGTGAGAAGAAGAGAACGTCGTCCATCCGTCCAGGTAGGTCTTTGTAGTTGGTTTTGTGAAGACTTGGCATGACGAAGCGTTCAATGAACCTTTCGTAGTTCTTAGTCTTCGTTGCATCATTCTTGACCTCTGGCAAGTCCATGCGTTCCCTTATTAAATTGTAAAGGGTTCTTGGCTTTCTGTTGATGAAGTCCACCAACGATTCATTAAGAACGATGGGTTTTGGTTTCTCGATGTAGTGGGACTTCACCAGCTTTCTTCGCTTCCCGCCGGTAGAAGATCCGGCCACGTTCAACTGCCTTTGAGACATTTTTTCAGATGAGCTTTAGAGAGAGAAAGTCGCCGGAGTTCTAGAGAGATGTCAGAGCAGATTTGAGAGCGAGAAAGTGGTTGAGCGTAATAAATTTGATTGCGACTGTTCTGGCTTTATATAGAGGAAGCGGTGGCACAAATGGTAATTACCACTGTTTTCCTGTGCGACACGTGGCAAAACTTCCCCCTTAAGATTTGAGCAAAAGCAACGGTCACTGTTCATACTTTCAAAAGTTCAAATTTCTGACTCTTCAACTTCTCCTCAAATACTGAACTGGCGTTCTTTCCAACCAACACTGAGCGCTCTCTCATACTTAGCAAAATTTTACCTCTTCAAGCAAACCAACGACCAACTTACCGTTCTTGTGATCACCTTTCGAACCAGTTGAGAACAAAGCAAGTACGTCCCGTAAAAGAAAATATGAAGCTCATAGGACGCTTTTGCGGAGTTCTCGGCTAGGGTAAGCTTAGAGTTCCCATCATTTCGGCTTATAATGAGGGTTGGGTGATCAGGGATACTCTTTTCAAGACAAAATAGAGAAAAATTTGAATGGTGTTCCAAAGTAGCAAACACATGAAGTTTTAGAC
This sequence comes from Polygonum maritimum, assembly GCA_963924305.1. Lineage (NCBI taxonomy): Eukaryota > Viridiplantae > Streptophyta > Magnoliopsida > Caryophyllales > Polygonaceae > Polygonum > Polygonum maritimum. The sequence goes on from OZ002728.1 coordinate 34,144,787, forward strand.
TAGCGTCCTTGCAAATATGAATTTAATGCATAACAGTCCTTAAACACTTAGAATCTACAAAACATAGCCAATCATTGAGGGAATAGTAGAACGGGACTTGCTACTTAAAAGTTATCATCCCCAAGAGCAGCCTTAGATGCTCATAGGGACGTCTATCAAGTGCCTTAGTGAAAATATCAGCTATTTGGTCTTCAGTCCTTACATGCTCCATACTAATGAGTCCTAGTTCAACATTGTCACGCAAGAAGTGATGCCTTATATGAATATGCTTTGTGCGTGAATGAAAAACAGGATTCTTAGAAATTTCAATAGCACTTGTGTTATCACAACGAATGGGAATAGTTTCAAGATTGATACCGTAGTCCTCTAGTTGATATTTGATCCAGATAACTTGTGAACAGCACGAAGCAGCAGCAACGTACTCGGCTTCCGCAGTTGAAAGCGCCACAGAGTTCTGTTTCTTAGATCCCCAAGAGACTAAGCATGAACCAAGGAGCTGTGCCATTCCTGAAGTGCTTTTTCTATCAATCACATGACCAGCATAATCAGCGTCCGAGTAACCGACTAGCTTGAAGGACGTCTTCCTGGGGTACCAAAGGCAAAGATCGTCGCGTCCTTTGAGGTAGCGAAAGATCCTCTTGACTTCTTGCATGTGGGACTCCTTTGGATTTGCCTGGAAGCGTGCACACAAGCAAACGGCAAACATAATGTCGGGACGGCTTGCGGTCAAGTAAAGCAAAGAACCAATCATTCCTCTGTGAAGCTTTTGATCAACGTCCTTTCCCTGTTCGTCTGCGTAAAGACGCGAGTTTGGAGAACAAGGGGTTGCAACAGGTTTGGACGTGTTCATCCCGTACTTCTCAAGCATTTCACGAACATATTTTTGTTGGTGAATGCGCGTCCCTTCCTTGAGTTGATTGATTTGAAGTCCCAAGAAGAAATTTAGTTCTCCAATGAGGGACATCTCAAATTCACTACTCATTAAGGACTTGAACTCATCTACAAGCTTCATGTTAGTACTACCAAAGACTATATCATCAACATAGACTTGGGCAATTAAAATGTCCTTGTGAACTTTCTTTATGAACAGAGTTTTATCAATTGAACCTCTAGTGTACCCATGAGACAAAAGAAAGGACGCAAACCTGTCGTACCATGCACGAGGGGCTTGCTTGAGTCCATAGAGCGCTTTGTCCAAGTAGTACACATGATCTGGGTGAGAGGCGTCCTCGAAGCCAGGCGGCTGAGCAACATACACTTCCTCCTTGAGTTTTCCATTGAGAAAGGCAGTCTTGACGTCCATCTGAAATAACTTGAATCCTTTGTGGGCGGCGAAGGCAATGAGGAGACGAACGGCTTCAATTCTAGCAACAGGAGCAAAGGTTTCATCATAGTCTATGCCTTCCTCTTGCTTGAATCCTTGAGCCACCAGTCTTGCCTTGTTCCTTGACACACGTCCACTCTCATCAAGCTTATTTCTGAACACCCAACGCGTCCCTATGATATTTTTGCCTTTGGGACGAGGGACCAGAGTCCAAACTTTGTTCCTTTCAAACTGATTAAGTTCTTCTTGCATCGCTTGAATCCAGTCAGCGTCCTGGAGTGCTTCTTTAATATTCTTTGGCTCCACCATAGAGACAAAGGCATTGAATGCACAGAAAGCTAAGTTTGCACTCTGGGACTTGCTTGCAGCTGACCTTGTTTGAACTCCTTGAGAAGGATCAGAAACAATTTGAGAAGTTGGATGATCCCTAGAGAAGCGGGACTCCCTTTGAAACAATTGAGCAAATCTTGGATCAATGTCTCCATCAGAATCATCACTACCACTTTGAGCATCGTCCTCAATGTGTTCCCCCTCAGAGAGAGCGTCCACACCTTGACGTTGCTCGCCTTGTTGACTTGATTCAGCTACATCTTGTTGAACTAGGGATTCACTACGAGAGGGAACTCCTTGAACAACACTGGGAGCGTCCACTGAGACTTCTTCAGGATTTGGAGATGCGTCCTTAGAGACATAGTATTTTCCAGAGGTCCAATCTTCAGCTTCATCTTCAGAGTCGTCCTATTGTTGTGAAGAAGAGCGTTCTTTCTTACTTGGTTTTTCTTTGTGAGAAGAACTTTCTTTGAACACAACATGAATACTCTCCTCAAGCTTTAGAGTCCTTTTGTTGAAAACTCTATATGCTTTGTTGGTAAGAGAGTACCCAAGGAATATGGCTTCATCACTCCTTGCATCAAATTTTCCAAGTTTTTCTTTATCATTGTTGTGAACGAAACACTTGCATCCAAAAACTCTGAGATAGTCAATGCGAGGCTTCCTTCCATGCAACAACTCATAAGACGTCTTCTTTAGCAAAGGACGTATCATGGCACGATTGATGATGTAACATGCCGTAGCAATAGCTTCCGCCCAGAAGTACTTGGGAACGCTATTAGCCAAGAGCATAGTTCTTGCCATATCCTCTAGCGTCCTATTCTTTCTTTCCACAACTCCATTTTGTTGAGGAGTCCTTGGAGCTGAGAAGTTGTGAGAGACGCCATGTTGATCACAGTAGGCCAGGAACTCTGAATTTTGGAACTCCGTTCCATGGTATGATCTTATGGCTTTGAGAGGCGTCTCAAGGGCAACTTCCACTTGTTTGATGAAGACTTTGAACGCATTGAAACAATCTGCTTTTGACACCAAGAAAAGAACCCAAGTGAATCGAGAAAAATCATCTACAAGAACGTAAATGTACCTTTTTCCACCGTGGCTCAACGTCCTCATTGGTCCACAAAGATCCATATGGAGAAGTTCCAAAGGCTTCTTTTTACTTACTTCGTTCTTGGATTTGAAGGACGTTCTTGTTTGCTTCCCTTTAATACAAGCTTCACACTGTTCAACTTTCTCAAGATCAATTCGGGGAAGTCCTTTCACAAGATTTTGCTGGTGTAGCTTGAGGATTGTGCTTGGTCCAGCATGGCCAAGTCGGCGATGCCAGAGATCAGCGTCCTCCTTCGAAGCAGATAGACACAACTTTGATTTAGGCTTGAACTCCTGGTTAAAGATGTAGACATTGTTCTGGCGTACTCCTTTGAGAACGACTTTGTTTGATTTCTTGTTGATGACTAGGCACTCCTTTGAGTCAAATGTGACTAGATTTTCACCTTGATCACACATCTGAGAGACGCTAAGAAGGTTGAAGCCAAATCCTTCAACAAGACTGACATTTGTTGCTTTGATGGACGGGTTGAGAATAGCAGTTCCCGTTCCTTTGATCTTTCCTTTGTCCTTGTTGCCAAACGAGACAGTTCCTCCCGTGGCACTACTTTGGATAGAAGTGAGATGGATCAAGCTTCCTGTCATATGATTTGAGGCGCCACTATCAATGATCCATGGGCGTCCCCTCACTTCCACCTGCCATAACAAAGTTAGTGTTTGGCGACCCAGGCAAGGTGTTCCTTACCTGGTTCGTTACAGAAGTAGAACTCTGGTTCTGGCATGTAGTCATTAATATTCACATCATTTGAAATAGCATGCTTGCGGAAAGAGTTCCTAGAGCGTTTAGAACGCCTAGGATTAGTCTTAGGAACGGACTCATCATTTTCATTGTTAGTCCTAGCAGCTTTTCCATTTTCAACATCTTCCTTCAGTTTTAAACAATCATATTTGAAGTGATCTCCTTGTCCACAGTACCAGCACGTCCTATAGTAAGTACCAAGATAGTACTTCTTATTGGGACGCTGAATCTTGTTTTCTTTCATCTTTTGAGGATTACAAACTTTTGAACCGTCCCCTTTAGCAATCTTCTTGTAAATCTTATGACTGGTGGAGTTAGTGTAGTAGTCTTCCTTTCCTAATTCTCCACTCTCTATAACTCTAATTCTTTCAAGAAGATTTTTAGTTTTCTCCCTTTCAAGTTCAAGTTCTGAAGTTTTACTTGCCTCAAAGTCACTAGAAAGAGAGTTCTTAGTGTCAGATTCATAACCTAGACCTCTCTTAGCTGGGACAAAGACCATTGGTCTCACTTCTTCAACTATGGGACTCTTACCCATCACTTTCACTTCTTCTCTAAGCTTAGCGTTCTCAAGTTTGAGACACATGATTTCAGTTTTTACGGACTTAGATTCTTCACAAGAGGACTCTAGTTGAATGGTCATGGAACTACAGTTTTCACATTCAACTACAATATTTTCATTTTCAAGTTCAAGTTCATCCATTCTATTTTGCATGACAACACTTTCTTCCATGATTTTTCCAATAAGTTTAATGAGCTTGGATTTGGAACAGTTTTCTAAAGAACTCATCATAGATTCACGGGTTACCTCATTTTCAGATCTCGGAACGTTCTCCTCAACAACTGTGACGTCCTCCATAGCCATGAATGCTACTTGCTCATCATCAGAGGCGTCCTCAAGAGCTATGTATGCCGCTTGTTCATCAGGTTCTTCATCATCATCATCAACAGAAGAACTCGCATTGTCCCATGCAGAGGCGAACGCTCCAATGAGAGCTTTTGTTTTCATTTCCTTTGCAGACATTCCCGTTGTACACTTTTTAGCAAAGTGCCCTTTCCTGTTACACTTGTAACATGTGAGTTCCTTCATTTCTGCCTCAGTGTACTTGCGACTTTCCTTCTTGGACATCTTGTGTTTGTTGAAGTGTTTGTTCCTTTTGCCAAAGACACGGAGAACTTTGTTAAAGAGAGCAACTTCTTCCTCTTCATCAAGCTGTTCCTTAGTCTTGCTTTCTTTCTCTTTTAAGGCTTGAACGCGCATCTTTTCGCGATTCTCATTCTTGTTAGCTTCCACCATTAAGGAAATTTCTCTTTGACGACGAAGATACTCAGCGTACTCTGGTGTTGTGGACGCCAAAGCAAGATCAGTTTGAGGATTCTGTCCAAGTTTAGCCATGTCAGAGATCCTTCTTTCTTCGTACTGCCTGAGCTTCCCATAGATTTCTTCCATATCTAGAGTTTTGTTGGCTGTATTCTCTTTGAACGTTGTCCTGTCAAAGTTCCAGACTCCGGTCAAACCATCAATGACCACTTGAACTCTATTCCTCATGGAGATTTCTGTTTCTGGGATGCCCAAGTTCCTCATCTTGGTGACAAGGGCCTCAAAACGGTACGAGTAGTCATTCACCGTCTCATTTGGCAGCATACTAAAAGTATAGAACTCCTTCTTGATTTTCAGCTGGACGTCCTCCTTCATTTCAGCGGTTCCCACATGGAACTTCTCAAGAGCTTCCCACTGTTGTTTCGCTGTTGGCAAGTTGCTAACTCGAGTGGCGTCCCTTTCGCACAAGGACGCTTGAAGGAAGCAAATAGCTTTTGCGTTGGTTTCCATCAGCTTAAACTCGTCAGGACCCCACTCGTCCTCCTTATCAGCTTTGCAGCAGGAACTTTGAGATCTCCCTTCATAATGACCTTCCAGCATTGATAATTTTGACTTCTGCAGAAATTTTCAAACCTTGTCTTCCAGCGGTTGAAGTTGCCGTCCGTTAGGCGCGGAGACTTCACAAAAGAGATTCCAATGGGTTCCATGTCCATCTTTACCTGCAACTCAGTAAGAATCTAGAGCGCCTGCTCTGATACCAATTGTTGGATCGTTAGTACTGAGGGACGTCCTTTACTTTGGTAAAGGCGTCCTTTGGTTAGGCGTCCCTACGAGGAGTAGGGGCGTCCTTGAGTAATGCAGCGGAAATTAAGTACTAAACAGATAATAGATGAACGCAGTGAATTATAGAGGAACCACTCAAGACCAAGTAGTCCTTGAGTGTAAACCTCTACCTCCTTGGAGGATTTTTGAATAGTTCTTTCCTTTCTATTGAACGATCTTACAGTTGTATTGGCGAGCCTTTACAGTTCTCTGACACTTAGCTTTTCCCTAAGTTCACTTGTAATGAACTCCTTTAAGCCTACAACTTAAGCTAGTTCAATCTACTAAAGGACTCTATTCCTACGTTCTGCAGTACTTCGCAGAACTCTCTCTCTCTTTTTGGGTTTTTCTGTTACAAACTGTTTTTGTGATTTGGTTACAAGTCTCACTTGATCTAACACAAGTTCTAGCACTGTTCTTGAGTTCTTGAGTTAGTTCTTCGTGTTCTTGAGTGAGTCGCTTTCCTTTGATTCTCTCTGAATATTCCTGAAAGCGTTAACGTCACAATAAATGCCTTGGGGCTATTTATAGGACTTGGGAAGGGCGTCTTTTCTCTAGGACGATCATGCCCTTCATGGACGTGGCTACAGGATCTTCCTCCACGTAGTAGGGCGGTGATGAGGAAGCTTCCTATATCCAGCTGTGTATGATGAACTCCGCTACAAGATCGGCCGCCACGTGTTGATGGACTCTGCAACAGAATCATCCGCCACGTAGTGTTGGACTCCGCTACAGGATCGGTCTCCACGTGTCCTTGGATGATCAAACATTGTCGAGTGATGTCATCCTGTCGGCTAGTGAGTAAGGACTCCTTTCTTGCGTTCCTACTTGCTTGGGACTCCGTTCTTGCTCAAGTAGTCTCTGGCTGCTCCTTACTTCCTGTTAGCTAACGTCCCTAAGCTTATGGGACGCCCATACACACTTGTTGTCCTTTTGGTCACTGGCGTTCCTGAACACTTGGACAACTTTATTAGAATCAAAGTGAGTTTGTCATATCAAAACTAAGGGACGGTTGTGTGGTACACTAACAAGTACGCAAGCGTTCTTGATAGCGTCCCAACACAAGTTTGCTTAGCAAAACACAAATTCTTCATCTCATATCGACAAATGGGAAAAGAAGCAAGCACCTCCACAAGTTATATATAGGAAGGAGGAGGTAAAATATAAAAGATCGGAAAAAGGCCGGTCCCAAGACGTGTTCTCGAAGGACGGGCCCCGACGTGTTTGAGTCTCCGAGGAGATCGCACTATTTTACGGGAAAGACCTTAAAAAGTCAAGTCTCCGAAAAGAGAATAAAATGATACGCGGGGGGCGAGAGAGCTCAAAGCAAGACGAGCCGGTTTTTAGCGCGCCGAAAGGCCCGAGAGTTAGGAATAATTTTATCCCGTATTTAGTTCGAGATTTTCGGACTTCAACAATGGGGTCGTTGGATGTGGTCGGTGGGGAAGAAGAAGAAGGAAGGGGGTAGGGTTAAAAGGATTAAAGTTCAGGGACTTACTTGCAATTTCCAAGAATTTTGAATTTTACCATATTACAGCATGGGTCGGTACCGACCATATTCCTGTGCTTGGAACGGGGTCGAGTCAACCTTATGATGGTTGAGACGGGCTCAGAATGGATGACCTCGAGCCGTAGGACATCGTTTCTCTAGAGAGCATCATCCGGATGAAAGTTGTTGATGAGCATGGTGTTCCCAGGCTCCGTGAGGTCTTCAATTGGTAACCGGAACTCGACCGCCTCATCACCAATCTCAAAAGTAAGGAGGCCCTTCTTCACATTAATCTTAGCTTTGGCGGTTGCGAGGAATGGACGCTCAAGGATAATTGGTACATCGGGATCCTCCGGCATATCCATCACAATAAAATCATTAAGCACGACGAACATGCTGACTTGCATAGGAAAATCGTCGAGAACATCGGTAGGCTTCACACAAGAACCGTCCATCATATAGAGCCTCATGTTCACGGGGACCAAAGGACCCATATTGGTCTTGGACCATATAGAAAGAGGGAGGAGACTAGCACTCGCACCAAGGTCACACAAAGCTTTGAAGTAATGAGCACCTATAACAATGGTAATAGCAAAGTTACCCGGATCGCCAAGCTTCTCCGAGAGCTCTAGAGACCGCACCTGATTGGTCAACTCGGACATCGACCGTTTCCTCGACAAGATCTCTTTAAAGAATTTGTTGTAGGCGGGCATCTCGTTCAAGGCTTCGGCAAAAGGAATGGTGATGTTGAACCCTTGAAGAACCTTCACAAAACGTTTGAATTTGCCCTCTGTGGAATCCTTGGTTTTCTTAGATGGGAAAGGCAACACCTTCGTTGTTGATGTAGAAGGAACGGGTGTAGGAACTCCAGGAAGAGGGTCGGTCACGACCTGTGGATGGTCGGTGACGACCTCCTCTGTAGTGGGGAGAGGGTCGGTAACCCCCCTTGATGGGTCGGTAACAACCTCCCCTGAACTAGGTTGGTTCTCTTTGTCCGCCGTCTTCTTGCTCGTATCTCGCTCTAGCAACTTCTTTCCGCTCCTAAGGTGGACCGCGGCAATATGACCTCTCGGGTTCTCATCGGGGTGGCCCCGTAATCGCCCTTGAGGTCATGGAATTTGAGCCGCTAGATCTTGCTTTGACATTCTTCCTCCATGCTTCGAAGTCTCCCAATTGGTTTTGGACTTCTTTAAGATCAGTGTGGATGCCATTGATCCCTTCGAGGAGACCTTGCGCCCAAGTTGGCGGCTCTTGGTAACTGGGAGGTCTATAAGGAGGGGCTCTTTGCTCTTGTGGGGGAGGTGGAAAACCTTGGCCTTGGCCATTGTTGTTCCATTGAGGATAGTTGTTGTTGTTGTTCCTCTCCGGATAAGGTAAGTTCCATAATGGATTTCGGGTTTATTTGAGAGTGGTATCCGTAATCAAAAATTTTCTTGTTTTGAAGGTACCACGTTGATATACTCTCTTTAGTATAAGTTAACTCTTGTATTTAGGGTTATATATTGAGTTTTCTAGGTTAGTGTTTTATGCTTAATTGTAATATGAAGACCAAAGACACAAGGATTCAAGATAGGAGAGTTTTCGAGTCAAGATCCCGAAGTGAAGAAAAGCCACTACTAAAGAACCACGGGCGCGATGCTTGAGCCGTGGGCACGGTGGTGCTAGAAACCAGGATTTGACTAAGTGTTGAAGGCCATATGTGCGGATAGACTGGCGCAGGAGCGGTAGAAGCTGCTGAAGATGCCTTTGACCCGACGTTGACCGCATGCACAGGGACCTTGGCGCGTGCGCGGTGTGCTACAGATCCGAGACGACTTATTTTCTATCTTATTATCTTTTTCTTATCTTTTCTCTATCTTATAGTTTCGGTTTGACATATCTTCTGACTACTATATATTTAGAGGTTTTTCTTAGTTCTAGGTATCTCTCAATTCACATTCAATTAATTCTTTAGCTTTCGTTTGTATTATGGAGAACTAAATCCCTATTGGGGGATTATTTATGAAGTGATGCATTATTGATGAATTCGTGAAGTTCTGGTACAGACTGTACAGTTTCTTACCTTGATTAATATTTTTTCTCTTTGTGCTTAATTCCATGAGCTTGCATGATTCTTTAAGCCTGATCAACTTGTTGAATTGTCATTAATCTATCGTCTGAATTGATTTGTTTCATTGGCTGTATGAGTATATCTTTTCTAGAAGGCAACTTGATCAGGACCGTGGGCTAGGATTGAGAGAGAGAATAGATTGTATTATTTTGCAATTGACTCGTAGCTTGATTGCTTGATTTGATATCCACCATATTCTTGTTCTTCATGCTAGATCTAGGTTAAGCGTTCTTGCCTAGGTTTAAGTATTGCCTGGACCGTGGACAGGTGGTTGTTTATGATCAGAATTGGAATTAGTCAAGGACATTTAAGAAACTAGATGAACTCATGATCGAATGATTTTTTATGCTGATCTGATTAAATATCCTCTACTTTCCAAATATTAATATAAAACCTTTTCAAAACTCTCATGCTTTCTTCCTGTTTGAACTAATTTGCCTGAGAAAACTTGATTCCTCTAGGTTCGACCCCTTACTTGCATGCTATATTAAGTGTTAGTTTTAAGGATTAATTTGATTGTTTGCATAACGACCTTTGCAGCTCGGTCACCCGTACACCACCACAGATATATAACTAATTCGAGCTATGTTTTGTCGAGTAACTATCGAACTTCATCCATAAAAGACAAAGAGTGACGATGATCCGGGTTAACTTGTCTTAGTTTTTGAGTTATGTGTGTGTTTAGTAACTCTAATGTCTGGATGGTATGATTACATTCCAGGAAGAGGTGAAATGCATCTTCATTTGGCAAGTTACAAGAGCCACAACCCTGTGGAATGATGATGTGGTTAGCCGCAATTCTAGCTTTCATAGGTAAGCTATTACGACATACTTTCCATATAAAGTTCTTTTGTCTGGATGGTGTGTTTAGGTTCCGGCCATATCCAATGTTGGTCGATTTTTGGGCTTCTCTTCACGTCTTGAATCCATTGCATAGCGATGTTGGTTGGGAACCATCAATTTTGACTTCTTTTCCAATAAAGTCTATTAGTTAGGTTAATTGCTTAGGGGAATTATGACTTTGACAACCTCATCAATATCCCATTACTTGTCTCCTTCTATGTAACTGTTGATTCTTTCGTCTTCATCATACAGTGGTTCTTGCTCATTCTTGGGTCTTAAATTTGTATCGGTGATCCAATTATCTTTCTAGAAACGGATCGTCATTCCAATTTCCATCCCCCACTTGCCAGGACAAGCCCATCAGAAAATGTTCCCGTAGGCTCATGAACTTAGACCATTGTCAAGAGGTGTTGCTTTGTTTTTTGTAATTCCATAAGTTTTTTGACTTAATATACTTTTCATTGATGATTTTAACCTATAGGTTTTCTAGTTCTACGATGATTTTCTATAGAAGCTTCATTTGGAGGGCTTGATTCATTTCTTCTGTTTTAGCAATCCCCAACCCACCATGCTGTGTTGGTCTACAAATTGAATTCCAACTCATTAGAGGCTTAAAAGTGCTTTGTTTGTTCCAAAAGAAATTTCGGTTGATCTTATCAAGGTCATCGCATATTCCTTCTTGAGAAAGTGTGTTAGCTTTCCATTTGGCAAGGTGTGCCCTTGTTCTTGTTGGTAATGCATTGAACGTATTCTTGGTAACCCTTTCGTTGATGAGAGGGCAACACAAACATTTATCTAGTGCTACAATCAGGGGTTGACATACGGTGTGCTGAGTGGTTATTTTTTTAAAAATATTTTATTAAACATATGTGCTTGTTAATCATTGGTCCAAATCCGAAATTAACCAATAATTAATTATATCTTAATGTATTAGTCTAATATAAATCGATGTTCGAAATTACCCAATACAAAATTATCTAAACATTAATATCATTTGAAAAAAATAAAGTCTCCCGACTCAAAAGCACTCGACTTGAAATAACCCGTACTTTTGAATTCAATGCGGAAATTTACATAAAATTAATTCATCTAGTAATATGTACATGTAGAAAATCCAATATAATTTGATCAAATAATTTAGATACATTAAATATGCTTACACAAAATATTTTATTTTACTAATAATGAGTATTTTTTATAGTTATATTTTTGAATTTAATTTAATTACACTAAATATTTAGGGTCAAAGTTAATTTAACTAGGGCACAAATCATCATCTAAAACATGGTCAAAATCTAAATCCAAGCCTATCCAAAATCTAAAAAAGTGGATCGAAATTGACCCCAAAACCCAATTTTACCCGATTAAATGAAACCTGACACGAAATTGTCAAAATATTCTGATTTGAATCAAATTCGGATTGGTCCGAACCTCAAAATGATCGGGCTCGAACTTGTCCCGACCCACTCGATTGACAACCTTAGCTACCCCCATGACCTTGCTCAAAGAAAATCGGTATTTTGTATATTTAGCCCCCGCTCGGTGAAATTTCTTGGTCCACCACTAACTAGAGTATTTTTTTCACAAATGGTCAAAATTTTTATTACCAAACCAAGAACAAAAGTTTCACAAAGGAAACAAGGACAAGAAAAAACACAAATACAACAATGGACCTAAACTTCTCCAAAATCCCAAAAAGGCTATTTATGGCTTAGCCTCAAAGCAAGGCAAACTATCAATAGCTCGATGCCAAAACAAAGGATTAAGTCAACCCAAACCTCAATGCACTAGGAAGTTCTTCAATGCTCAGCAAGGGTAGGACAGGGGAGAAGCAAATACATGCTACCCATACACCTAGCTAAGGGTGGGCACGGGTGGTTAACCGGATTTTCGGCTAACCGGAAACCGGTTAATTGGAAATTCGGTTATTGAGTTTCGATAACCGTAATCGTACCGGTTGTTTCCGGTTAACCAAAATCGGTTAACCGGAAAATTCGGTACGGTTTTTCGGTTAACCAACAACCTTATCTTAAAAAAAGCTTATAAATTAAACTATTTAGTGGAGCGTTAACCCGGTCTCTAATACATATTGCACATCCTTAGTAAATGTCAAAATAGAAAATTCAAATACATAGTCTTAATATCATTTCACAATACATAAAACACAAAAAAAAAACATTGTTTTTTCATAGCATAAACATGTCCAAATGTATCTTCAATCGGTAATTGAAATGGAATCGTCAATTTCCATCAAAGGTTGCTCCAAAGTCAACTTTCTCATTCTTATAAATTATAACAGATGTTAGAGACACAATAACGTTGTACTCAAATAAATTAACCTTCTTTCGTAGCTTCTAATTAATTCAAGTATATTTTCTTCGGCGGTAAAAAATGTAAATGAAGTGCGCAGCCAATCCTAACTAGAAACTAAAGCTTTCACCATTCGAGGCATCAATGAAGCATGAAAAGAATCAAATATATGACCTTCGTAAATCATCAACAATGTTAGAAATGAAAAAAACACCAAATTATTCATGAAAAGAACAACTGTTTAATATCATTATACCTATCGCCTTGTATAATGTATATTATCAAAACATGTCTAGTATCATTAAATCTACCACCTTGTGTAATGTATATTATCAAAATGTGTCTAATATCATTAAATTGACTTAATTATGTTGTTCTCTTTCTAGATATATATATATATATATATATTATATTCGGTTATTCGGTTAACCACATATTGAAAAACTAGTAACCGTAACCGAACCGTTTAACCAGAAAATAATTCGGTCGGTTAACCGTAACCGGTTTTTCGGTTTTTTCCAGTACGGTTAACCGAAAAAAATGATTGGTTAACGGTTATTCGGTTCGGTTATTCGGTTACGGTTTTTTTTGCCCAGTCCTACACCTAGCCCACCCCAAAAGCAATAACACTCATCTCACACAACTGCAAGCCAATAGAGGCATAAAAACAAGCAAAAGTGATGAACCGAACGCCCTGCATGGCCCCAAGCACACGCCAATTCCAAAACAGAAGTGCCATGCTAGGGGTACGATGCATGAATGAACGCCAGACCCCTTACTTTGCGTCCTCATACTAGAACAAGTCTACGTACTCAACATTCAGGGAGATGGGGTTCATCACTACACTCACCAAATCTATCCCAACCCTAGATAGAAGAGACCTACAACTTTAAATCCCAAGTCTAGCTCTAAAGGCATTACCTCTTCTACCTTCAATCTTGAACATGGCCAACATTCTCATTTTACAATCCTCAATAATCCTTGTTGAACACTCTTCAACATCCACTCTTGCTGCTATAAAAATCTTCTCACTTCTCAACAACCAAGTGTGATACACAATCCTCATAATGCCAAGCAATTTGGATTGGAAGATATTGTTCTTTCTTCTTTTGGTAAGCAAGAACCACTGCCACCAGTCCATCAAACAATTTTTCCTATTGATCACACGAAGCTAGGACAGGACAGAATCAGCTACACTCTTCACAAAAGTACACTCAAACCATAAATGGTTTTCAGTTTCATTATCCACACCACAAAGCACACAAAGTGCTATGCTGAATAATTCCCCAACATCTAAGCTTAAAAGTAGTTGGCAGTCTTTTCATTGTAGCAAGCCAACATATGAATCTCCATTTTCTAGCACAGGAGCCATTCCATAAAAGCTCATTCCACTTCTGAAATTCCAGCCTACTTCTAATGAGATTATAAGCTGCATTACACTTCAATTTCCCACCAGCTTTCAAAATCTACTTAACACTATCCGAGAAAACAAAGGCTTGACAGTCAATTTGCAATCAATGACTCTATTTCTCAGCCTAATAAGCTCTTTCCAAATCCAAGAACAACCACTTCCAACTCTAGCTTCCCAAAAGCTTTTCCCCTTCAGAATATTCTGGTGTACCCAAGTGGTCCACAAATTCTGTCTCCTTGAGATAATATCCAACCCCAATTTAAATAGGATGGTTTTGTTCCAAGAGAGCAATTCCTTGAAATTTAAACCTCCTTCACAAAAAGGTTTACAAACTCTGCTCTAGGCCACCAAGCTCCTCTTACTTTCATCTGTCCCAACCCCAAAAAAAGACCTACAGTTATATGCAAGATTTGCTTGAATTGGTTTTTGGTGCCATTGTTAATATTTTTGGTTGTTTGGAATGTTGATTTATGGAAGTTAACATTTTGTCTAGATGTCTGACAGTAATTATCAATAACTCTATCTTTGGCTAAAAATTGATTTAGAGGAATGAAGATGATAGAGCTTTTTGTAGGTTTTATTTTAAAACCTGTGAAAAATATTACCTTGGGTATATATATATTGGTATTTACGTGTGGTGTGAGTATATAAATGTCCCAAGAAAATAAATAAAAAATATACTCCCTCCCTTTCAAAATACTTGTCCATTTAGACATTGCACGTATACTTAGAAAAAATGTTATATCTACATTATCCCTATCAAATATAGAGTTAATTATTTGTTTAGATAAATGTGAAAAAGTGTAATGATTACGATAAAGATAATTATTAGGTGTATAAATGGAAAGAAATGAGAAAAAGCGTAAAATGGACAAGTATTTTGAAACATGAAAAAATGGTCGTATGGACAAGTATTTTGAAATAGAGGAAATATATTATATTCATATTAGTCAATTCATCATCCATTCTTCAAAAAGAAATAAGCTCATCTTACTAAATACAAGTTAACTTAATCTACCATTAACTTTAAAAATAAGTTATAATTTAATTCAACTAAATTTGTTTTTGTTTTGTTTGGTTTTGTTATGATAGAAGAGCTACTAGTTTATACATGCCAAAATTAGGCAACCTGAGTGTTACAAGGCTAGCCTAAATCATCATTGCGGACGATCTTAAATAAAATTAAACAACAAGAGTTGTTGACTCAATAACGATATAAGTTGGTTTATAGACAATGAAGAAAAATGACTAAACGATGAAGAGTAGCTAGTAATAGCAGTAGTCAGACTAGAAGAGTCGACATGTTGATTCGGCCTATTTTGTATAGGATAACTCTTGTATTTTAGAGCTTTATTGAGAGTGTTTAGGTTAGTTTTGAGCGTTATTGTAATATGAAGACCGAAGACACAAAGTATGAAGAATCAAGAGTTAAAGAGCTTAAAGACGAAGATTCGCCACTGCATGGATATCGCGGTCGCGTTGTCTATGACGTGGGCGCGGTGGCGTGAAGGAGCGAGCCAACCAAGACCATGAAGGCCGCGGTCGCGTTGCCTATGGCGCGGTCGCGGTAGAAGCCGACTCGGATTTGACCATTTGAAGACCGCCGCGGGCGCGGTGGTGACGTCGCGGTCGCGGGTGTGACCGACATCCAAGCGGACGAGATTTCACCGTTTCTATCTTGTTTCCTTTCTTATCTTTCGGTTTCTTACCTTATTTAGTCCGAAAAGGTTGATCCTTGGGGCTATATAAGGGGGACCTTTCTAGGTTTTTAGATATCCAATACTTGTCAATCAATTGTCTGTCAATAAAGATTAGAGCTTTCTTTGTAATGGAGAACTAACTCTCCTCTGGAGTTTATTCAATCAAGGAAGCTTTATTATGAAGTTGTGAAATTCTGGTAACCTCTTTATCCCTAGGTCTTTATTGATACTCTTGTGCTTCATCCCATGATCTATGTTTGATTTTATGAGCCTGATCAACTTGTTTGATTGACTTAGATCTATTGTTTGAATTAGGATTGGTTGTTGTCTATGCATCTTTCCTATTCTCGAAACAACTCTATTCTAGGACCGTGGACTAGTTTAGGGAAGAGTATTCAATGGTTAAATTGTGCATGAGACTCGTAGTTTTATTGCATGATTTGATTTCCTATTATCCCTGTGCTCTATGCTAATTCTAGGTTAAGCGTCCTTGCCTAGGGTTATAGAATTGCTTGGACCGTGGACTTGCGATTTCTAATGATTGGGATTGGAATTGACCTAGGCATATAAAGAGGTGGATGAATTCATGATCAACGGATTAATAAAGTGGAATTGATTGGATAAACTCTGCTTGATAACTTTGATTGAAACCAACTTTCAAAACCCCCTTTTGATTACTTGCATGAAAACCACTAAAATCTGAATAAAAACTGATTCCTTTGGGTTCGACCCCTTGCTTACCTACTATACTTTTGTTTGCATGTTTGGGATTTATTTTTGATAAGGGAACAACGACTTTGCCCGATTCAAATTTTGGCGCCGTTGCCGGGGAATCCTTTTTCTTGTTTTGATTTTTGTGTCTTTTCGTGTTCTGCGCCCAAACCGCGCCCGCGGCCCCCTCGGCGCGCCCGCGGTTCGTACACAGATTCATCCTTTGGGTTCGGACCTAACACATGGTCCGTACCCGATCTACTAATACTTCTCTTGTTCGTTTTGATCCAGAAATTGACAGGACTCTTCGGAAGATAAGGAGTGCCCCCAGAGTGTCTACCTCTTACAATCTTCTTGAATCTCTCTCTCTCTCTGATTCTGAACCAGAAGACGCCATGGCGGAACAAACTATTCGCCAACTCACGGCGCCTGATCTCCAGCAACAGCAGCTTGCTGTTCAATTCCCCGAACTCGGGGAGGGTGTGAAGTTCGAACTGAAGTCCGGCCTCATCCACCACTTACCCAAATTCCACGGGTTGAGTGGTGAGGACCCGAACAAGCATCTCACTGAATTCCACGCGGTGTGCGTGAGTATGAAGCCCACTGATGTGACGGAGGATCAAATCAAGCTCCGGGCTTTTCCCTTCTCTTTTGAAGACACCGCCAAGGATTGGCTCCTTTATTTGGTGCCGGGTTCTATCACTACTTGGGCGGCCATGAAGAAGGCGTTTCTTGAAAAGTACTTCCCCGCTTCCAAACAAACATCTATTAAGAAGCAGCTCAGCAGTTTGGAGCAAGAAGAAGACGAGAACCTCTATGACTATTATGAGCGCTACAAGCGGCTCATCGCGAGTTGTCCCTACCATGGCTACCAAGCCAAGGATCTTATTTGCTACATCATTGAGGGGCTCTGCGACAATGACAAGAGGCTCGTGAATGCATCTTGTGGGGGTAGTTACGAGAACTTAACCCCCGCTGCAGCTTTTCAGAAAGTGGAGATCTTGGCGGAACAAGCCCGAAATCAAAGGTCAAGGACCAATGTGAGGTCCGTTAGTGTGGTGAATGAGTCCCTGAATGCTGAAGTAAGGGAGCTCAAGGATCTTATGAAGCAGCTGCTCACGAAGAGGACGGCTCAGCAAGTCAATGCTTGCGGTCTTTGCTATGACGCGAGCCACCACACAGATCAGTGCCCTACTATCCAGGAGACCGAGGAGTCGGTCAACGCTATTGGCAACTACGGTGCGCCCCGGCCCCGGAATGATCCTTACACTAACACCTACAATCCGGGGTGGGCAAACCATCCTAATCTACGGTGGAGCAACCAGCAGCAGCAAGACCCACCACAACAGCAGCAGCAGTACGCTCCTCAGGGCCAGCAACAACAGTTTCGGTCCAATAACTATGCCCCGAGAGCGCCTGACCCGTCTCAGAATGATGCTATTACCGCTCTCTTGAAGGAGAACCAGGAGACGAGAGCTGCTGTAAAGAATCTTGAGACTCAACTGAGCCAACTTGCCATCATGATCAATAGGCTCGAGTCTAAGGATTCCGGGAAACTTCCTTCTCAACCGCTCAATCACAAAGAAAATGTCAGTGCCATGAATTTGAGGAGCGGTAGAGTATTGGCGAGTCGGGAATCACCCACTGGTGACGAACCGCGCCCGCGTTCCCCTGGCCGCGACCGCGCCGGGGCGCCAGAGCATGAAGACCAAGTCTCTGTTGGAATTCCGCGCCCGCGCTCTTCCCTCCGCGCCCGCGAAATTCCAACAGAGGACTCGGACCACGAGAGGCGTAACGAGCCGCGACCGCAGAGTCCGGACCGCGCCCGCGGTAAGGAAGCCGAGAGAAATTTCGAGGCTTTACTCGACTATGCTTTCAAGAATTATTCGCCCCCTCGCCCGAGCTCTCCTAGACGGAACCGAGCTCCAGCAGCAGAAGAGGACGATGGCTATGTGGCTCAATCTCTTCCACCATTGGATTCTTTCAAGCCCTCTCCTCCATTCCCCGATGCTCTCCAGGACACAAGGAAGCCGGCACATGACAAGGAACTCTTCGAGACCTTCGCCAATTGTCGGGTAAATGTTCCTCTCCTTAATCTCATTCAAAGTGTCCCTCGTTTTGCTAAGTTTAAGAAAGAGCTATGCACCATAAAAAGAAAGAATACGACTAGTCCTAAGATTGAAAAGGTAGCTCTAGTTGAAAAAACGCAGGATAGCAAAATTGAGACTTGTAATTCCCTACTCCAAAAGCAATTACCTAAAAAATGCTCAGACCCAAGAAGATTCACCGTCCTTGTTACTATTGGAGAAACTAAAATTGAGCGTGCTATGCTAGATTTAGGTGCCTCCATTAATGTTCTTCCAGCTTGCATGTATGATAGGTTAGGCCTTGGCCCTTTAAAGGAGTCTGATATTGTTATTGAATTGGCTGACCACTCTAACGTGCGCCCAAAAGGGTTAGTTGAGGATGTTCTAGTGCAAGTGCAGGGTTTGATCTTTCCTGCAGATTTTTATGTGATGGAGATAGGCGAAGGGCGGTACGACCCGGTTCTTTTACTAGGTCGCCCATTCATGAAAACCGCCAACACAGTCATCGACGTTGCCAATGGATCTCTTTCCATATCTCATGGTGGCAACACGGTCCGCATTGATGTTGATGAGGACCCGTATTGATCGTATCCATGTCGAGCCAACGACGTTAAACAAAAGCGCTGCTTGGGAGGCAACCCAAGGATTAGTTAGATTGTTTTTCCATTCTTAGCTTAGGATTTGCTTGTGTTTTTAGCTAACATGCAGGTACTAGGTCCGAAAGGACACGTCTGGCGTGAAACCGCGCCCGCGCCGCCTTGGCCGCGCCCGCGGTGGACCGTCAGCGCGCCCCGACGAACAGGTACTAGCCCGTGCTCGCGGCAACCATACTGCGTCTCGGTTTTAGCTCGTTTTTATTTTTGAAAAAAAAAGAGAAAAGAAAAAAAAATGATGAAAAAAAAAGAAAAAAAAAATTGAAAAAAAAAGACAAAAAGAGGACTTTTTAGTCCCATTCTACCTCTATATTTTCCATCCGTCTATATCCATTCTATCCATCTTCTATCTTTCCATCTTCTATTTCCATTCATCTTTGTACTTTTTCCATTCTTTGGCTATGTGAAAAGCCTAAGTATGGGGGAGCTTTGTTTCCCCGGGATTTCATCTCCACGGCTCGAGTTCAAGTATTCATCTATCTCTCGAAGAACAAGCCAAGATACGAAGGTTGTTTGCACATCACGCTTTTCGAGACGAAGTCAAGACCTCGCCCCTGCACAAGAACCGCGCCCGCGCTTCATCAGCCGCGCCCGCGGTGCACATCCGAGGACAACTTTGCTCTCTGTCGCGATTCCGCGCCCGCGCCCCTAGTGCCGCGCCCGCGGTTTGGCAGCCGAATGGAAATACAAAGCTTTCATCCATGCTTTCTACCACCCTTTGAAGAGTTCTTCCATTCCACCTCTCTTCAATCGTTTGTGAGTCTTCTGATTTCCTTTCTCCTTGCTTCTATCCTTTCTCTTTGCTTCATTGAGGACAATGAGGGATTTAAGTATGGGGGAGGGAGTACTTGCATTCGCTTATCCTAATTAGCTTAGTTAGAGATTTGCTTCAGATTTTTGATTTTCTTCTTTTCATGGAGCACTTGCACCATATCTTTTTGCATAATAAAAGAAAGAAAGAAATGAGAAAAAGATAGAAAGAGCCATAAAAATTGAAAAAAGGCATATAAATCCTGGGATGAGTCGAAAACCCGAAATGGCGGCTCAGGTAATAAGCAGGTAACCCGGACCAGCATTAGGCTGGGGTAATATGAGGTTCATGAGTGACGTGAGTTTTTGTGAGCACACCCTTTTGAAAAATGAAAAGAGCGGTTAGGTGAAAACCCGAAAGGGCGCCTAAGCAGAATTGAGCGGTAAAAAATCGAGTGTTTTAGGATTATTCTTGCTTGGGGACTTTTGGACTTCATTGTTACATTTGGGTAGATCCTAGGTTGCTCTCTTTCATGTTTTTAGAGCTTGAGTGTTATATCTATGTTGTGAGGTGTGTGTTTGAGCTTCATTGTTTTATGCTCATGATTTCTCTATATTTTTTGGTTCGGGTTGTGAGATGAGTGTTTTTATCTTCCCTTGTATTTCCTGAGATCTTAGATCTGCTACCTTGTTATATTTGTTTTGAGCTTACTCGAGGACGAGCAAGATCTAAGTATGGGGGAATTTGATTCGGCCTATTTTGTATAGGATAACTCTTGTATTTTAGAGCTTTATTGAGAGTATTTAGGTTAGTTTTGAGCGTTATTGTAATATGAAGACCGAAGACACAAAGTATGAAGAATCAAGAGTTAAAGAGCTTAAAGACGAAGATTCGCCACTGCATGGATATCGCGGTCGCGTTGTCTATGACGCGGGCGCGGTGGCGTGAAGGAGCGAGCCAACCAAGACCATGAAGGCCGCGGTCGCGTTGCCTATGGCGCGGTCGCGGTAGAAGCCGACTCGGATTTGACCATTTGAAGACCGCCGCAGGCGCGGTGGTGACGCCGCGGTCGCAGGTGTGACCGACTTCCAAGAGGATGAGATTTCACCGTTTCTATCTTGTTTCCTTTCTTATCTTTCGGTTTCTTACCTTATTTAGTCCGAAAAGGTTGATCCTTGGGGCTATATAAGGGGGACCTTTCTAGGTTTTTAGATATCCAATACTTGTCAATCAATTGTCTGTCAATAAAGATTAGAGTTTTCTTTGTAATGGAGAACTAACTCTCCTCTGGAGTTTATTCAATCAAGGAAGCTTTATTATGAAGTTGTGAAATTCTGGTAACCTCTTTATCCCTAGGTCTTTATTGATACTCTTGTGCTTCATCCCATGATCTATGTTTGATTTTATGAGCCTGATCAACTTGTTTGATTGACTTAGATCTATTGTTTGAATTAGGATTGGTTGTTGTCTATGCATCTTTCCTATTCTCGAAACAACTCTATTCTAGGACCGTGGACTAGTTTAGGGAAGAGTATTCAATGGTTAAATTGTGCATGAGACTCGTAGTTTGATTGCATGATTTGATTTCCTATTATCCCTGTGCTCTATGCTAATTCTAGGTTAAGCGTCCTTGCCTAGGGTTATAGAATTGCTTGGACCATGGACTTGCGATTTCTAATGATTGGGATTGGAATTGACCTAGGCATATAAAGAGGTGGATGAATTCATGATCAACGGATTAATAAAGTGGAATTGATTGGATAAACTCTGCTTGATAACTTTGATTGAAACCAACTTTCAAAACCCCCTTTTGATTACTTGCATGAAAACCACTAAAATCTGAATAAAAACTGATTCCTTTGGGTTCGACCCCTTGCTTGCCTACTATACTTTTGTTTGCATGTTTGGGATTTATTTTTGATAAGGGAACAACGACTTTGCCCGAGTCACATGTCTTTTGGAAAGAAAATCAGCCGCTTGATTGCAGTCCCTAAAACAATGTAAAAAAACCACATTAGGAATTGTTAAAAGATGATAGCGTCTCTCATTTTTAATAGAATAAATTTCCCAAGGAACTTTCTAAAGACGTTTTAGTGAGTTGATAACAATAAGGTTAAACCTTGTTAAATTAAAGGGAAATTCCTCTTGGTACCCCCGAGGTTTCGACTTTTCCTTTTGGTGTCCCACGGAATTTTTTTTCCTTTTGGTGCCCCTATAGTTTACAAATAGTCCTTTCCGTACCCAAAAGTTATTATAAATCAGTTTTCCATCCAAAAATACTCATTTTCCGTTAAAAGAAAAAGTGAATAAAAATACCTTAATTTATTACTCTATTTTAAACTCTATTATACATGAAAAATTAGAAAAAAAATTACAAACAAAACCACCGTAGGGAGAAGGAGGAACTTCACGAAGGAAGGAGAAGGAAGAAGGTAGGGGGCGACGGCGGCGGGACATCGACGACCATCGACGACAGCGGGCATCCACGGCGGCGGGGCAGGGACGAAGGACGGCGCACGGGCGGCGAGCTACATGCGAGCGAAGAGCACGACGGTGGACGACGCACGGGCGGCGAGCTGCAGGCGAGCGAAGAGCACAACGGTGGACGACACCTATAATACTGATTTCTGGAAAACACTCAGTTATAAATTGAATAGCTTCTAGAAATCACCCAAACATCAATTCGAATGCAACCATAGAATCCCCCAAATTACCCAAACTCTAGAACTTGTTGAACTCCACTAATACAACAAATATCACCCGAATGAAATGCGGAATTCAGGAATTGAGGAATTGATATTGAGCAAGAGCGATTGAGTTTTACCTTAGGAGGAGGAAACCAAGTAGCAGAATCCGCTCCTTACGATCGATGGTTTTGTTTTTATTTTATTTTTTCTAATTTTTCATGTATAACAGAGTAAATGGGTAAAATAGTGTAATAAATTAACGTTTTTTTAAACTTTTTTTTTTAAACGGAAAATGGGTATTTTTGGATGGAAAACTGATTTATAATAACTTTTGGGTACGGAAAGGACTATTTGTAAACTACAGGGGCACCAAAAGGAAAAAAAAATTTCGTGGGACACCAAAAGGAAAATTCGAAACCTCGGGGGTACCAAGAGGAATTTCCCTAAATTAAATGTGTTCAAAGCCTCAAACAAAAGGATGCTTCAGCCACGACTATGCTCATATTTGTCTGGTTTGATTGGCCACATCTCAAGACATGACCATTATTGTCTCATAATAGGAAGCCGGCATAGGAGGAGCCATTACGATGTCTCGATTCGTCAAAATTTAGTTTAACCCACTCTGTAGGTGGTTTTTTTCCAGATTCTAGAAAGTTTTCCTATTATGATGATTTTTCAACTTCTTCCGTCCAGAAAAGTTTGCACTATCCCAATATAACGATTGAGAAAAAGCCACTAGGTAAACTTGTTGATTGGAACTCTAATAAGTAATAATAATACCAATATTGGTTGCGCCTAGTGAATTTAGTTGCTTGTAGTTTCGGCTGGGTTACCCATGGCTGCGCATATGTACAATTTCCTAATTTTTTTCGTGTAATTGGATCTACCCAAGCGCACTTTCAATTTACTGTAGTTGTCGATGATTTGTGGCCTAATGTATTGAGCTGACCTTTGTGCTTATAATATTCTGATCACAAAATGATATTTAAGTTGAATGCAAGTCTTCTAAACTTTGCTTTTAATCTGTTCAATAAAATATCAAAGGTAACCAACTAGAGCTTTTGATCTTGTGCGTTATGAAAGGATTATTATCGAGGAGAGCCCTTCCTCACAAAGTTATTATAAATTCGTCATTGAGAGCCGATCGAATAAGCATGCGCACCAGAAGGAAAATGTAACATTACATTTAAGAGGTTGATTCACGTACAAATATCTCTTAAGATATAAACTATAAATACATAACAACCGTTAGATTCGAGAATCTAACGGTTGAGATTGAAATGGGAGGTAGATGTGAAAATTAAGGCTTAAATTGGGACGGTGGTCTTTTTGTAATTATAGCAAAAGTTGTGGCATAATCGTCTTTTGCCCCGCCTGCACTCAGATCGCAGATTCCTGCTTCCTCGCACGCGAACTCGCTCTCCTCCCAAACGATGATGGTAAGCACATTCTTAAGGTCATCTCCTTCTCTTCCTTCGATCGATCAAGCTTCATTGATTTTGATCTTGCGACGTCTGATAGCTACTCAATTCGCCACCTCTGTCTCTTCTCTGAATCCCGATTCCTCGGCCGTGTGCCCTAGAAATCGATCGGAGATCGTCTTCAAGGATCAATCGGACGTCGAAAGTAGCTCGGCGTACAATCACGCTGTCAAGTACTCTCGTCCATCCACTATCAAGCTAGGTCAGGAACATTCGAACTGAGGAGGCCAAAGAAGTTCAAGGAAATAATCTCCAAAGATGAGGTTGAGGAGGGCAAGAAGCAGCTCGAAGCCGATGGTGCTAAGGTCTCAATTGTTTGATGTGTTTCTTTCTTTTTGGTGATTTCTGCTTGTTTTATTGAAGCAATTTGTATCTTTCGGGAAGTTCTTCCTTCCTTTAAGTATATAGAGAATGATTGGTATGATGAGGATGCTGGTGTTGTTTGTCACTATAATCTTTTGGAAAAGAAAGACCCCCAAAAAACCTTGCTGCAGCTATGATGTTCGATGCTATTCCACTGTTGCATTCTGGTATTTTGAACTCGGATGGGTGCTGTATCAGTCTTTTGGAGGTGGAATTGCTTTCAAATATAGCATCGAAATGAATTAATAGTGAGGCTCGAAGTTTGCATTGGATTCAATACTCCGACCGACAAACTGCTGAGATGATCATATATTCATATGGTCAATGTCTGTTTGCTCAAGTATCTGTGATTTGGAAGTGTCATGATTCACTTTGTAGGATCTCTTCTCATGTGTGTGTTATAGCTTGAATTACTGATGGAAGGTTTTTTTTCTCATATCATGCTGATTTTCTTGTTCAACTTGAGGTGGTCTAATGAGCTACTTGATCAGTATGATTGTTTCTGTTTTGTGTCTGATTCTTGAAGTAGGTTTTATGGTGTTGAGCCTTTACTCATTCTTGCACTTGTTTTTGTACATGAGCATGATGGGTCACAAATTGTTTGTGTACATGAGCTGCTCGTTTGAGCTGTCTGATGCATTAGAGTTATTTTGGCCTTATTTTGCTCATCGATTCCTCAAACTTATTTGGTCTTATTTTTGCTGTTCATGTGAAAGTGTCGATTGTATTTGTAGAGATGAGTGCTGTTAGGATTTTAAACTGACCAAATTGGCTTCTGCTGAGCTTGTGAGGCCTATAAAATTTTGACCCTAAATGTTTACTGAATGGTTTCTTCTGCTATTTTTAATGTCATCCTTAGCTTCTAATGTAATAGCCTTTGTGTACCATATAGATCTGGGTTTGTGACTGACTTTCAACCCATATGTCATGTGTGGAATGAATTTGGAGATTAACAAAAATTAAACGATTGATAAATTGACCATTGTGTAGTATTTAGTGTTGCTAATGATCTTTTTGTCCTTTCTCAGCTTTAGTTTAGAAAAGTGAGATAATTAATTGCCTCTCTGTATCCTTTTGTCACTCACTCACACTCACTCTCACATTTATGAATTATGATGATTCATAGCTTTTACTTTATGTATTTTGGGTAGATCATGTTGACTAGTTATGGATAGGTCAGTATAAATGTACTTCTATCCATTTTATGCTTGACAAGAAGGACGCTTGTTTTCATTTCAACTAATTTGGTCCTTTCCTGTTTGCTTGATGAACCCAATGCTTCTGGTTTAATGTCTCAAATTCATTCTTTTTGCATATGTAGGTTGAGAGCCAACATGCTGCTGAGTAAAAAACAAGGAAGGGTCAATCAGAAGTATTCAAAACCAGCAGATAGGGTATGACAACTCTCACCTGGCTTCTTGGAAGATGCCAATTGAAAAGAAATTGGCCAGTATAAGGCAATGTTTCAACGATCAGATGACTAGCTACTTGATGAGCATTGCCAAACAGGAGAAGTTGGATGGATATATATATATGTTAATTAGAATCTTATCATGCTGCTACCTGCACACAAATGGCAGCCCTTGTAAATTGAACTCTATATATATATATAGGAATATAATGTACGTACGTACATTAATTATATAATACAGGGCATTACTACTATATATGCTATTTGAATTTCATTTGTAAACCAGCTGGGCCATGCGTAGCTAGCTAGCTATATAGCCCATGAAGATTGTCCTCAATTTGTTATGCCCTCAATTTGATTATTCATGATTATAGGGCTTGCTACACTTTGATACCTATGATTTTAAATGTGCGTTCACGTATTTGAGTATCATGTTCACGTATTTTAGATGTGCGTTCACATATTTGAGTATAATGTTCACGTATTTGAGTATCATGTTCACGTATTTTAGATGTGCGTTCATATATTTGAGTATAATGTTTACGTATTTGAGTATCATGTTCTTGTATTTTACATGTGCATTCACATATTTGAGTATAATGTTCACGTATTTGAGTATCATGTTCACATATTTTAGATGGAGATAACAAGTAGAGATAGAGAAAAAGGTTGATGGCTAAATTTCTAATACATTCAAGTTTATGCATTATACTATGTAGTGGTTCACGTATTAGTAAAGATGGTACATGAACGAAGAAACAGCTTGTCAGTAAAGATAGTATATGAATGCAGAAAAGGTTTTTTTATGTTCGTTATCTTGTTCACGTTTTTTCTTTAAATGTTCACATATTTGATCGAGTTGTTCACATATTTTATGTCGGCGTTCACATCGTAGTAAAAGATGGTATATGAATGTAAAAACGATTTTTTTATGTTCATTATCTTGTTCATGTTTTTTCTTAGGATGTTCACATATTTGATGAAGTTGTTCACATATTTCATGTCGGCGTCCACATCTTAATTAATAAACGATGGTATATGAGTGCACAAACGATTTTTTATGTTCACATATGTGTTCACGTATTTTAGATGTGCGTTCACATATTTGAGTATAATGTTCACGTATTTGTGTATCATGTTCACGTATTTTAGATGTGCGTTCACATATTTGAGTATAATGTTCACGTATTTGAGTATCATGTTTATGTATTTTAGATGTACGTTCACATATGAAGAAGTTGTGTTCACGTATTTGATTAACATGTTCACGTATTTTAGATGTACGCGCACATATGAAGTACTTTTGTTCACGTATTTTAGATGTATGTTCAGATTAATACTGTCAAATTCTCGCACACATATAAGTAAAGCTTTCGAATTTGCACAATTATAAAGCATGATCTTTCTCTCTCTATATATAAAATTATAAAATGACAAGTTGGGCTATAGTGCAAACAAATGTAGCAAGCTGCATTTGTAAGATAATTCGATGGAGATAGCAAGTAGAGATAGAGAAAAAGGTTGATGGCTAAATTTCTAATACATTCAAGTTCATGCATTATATAACGCATAAATGAGTATAAATAAGTTTCAATGGGTGAAACAATTTATTATGTCTGTTTTCATGTTCACGTATTTTCTTTGGATGTTCACATATTTGATGAGTATGTTCACATATATTATGTCGTTGTTCACATATTAGTAAAAATGGTACATGAACGAAGAAACAATTTATTATATCAGGTTTCATGTTCACGTATTTTCTTTGGGTGTTCCCATATTTGATGAGATTGTTCACATATATTATGTCGTGGTTCACATATTAGTAAAGATGGTACATGAAAGAAGAAACAATTTATTATATTCGGTTTGATGTTCACGTATTTTATTTGGGTGTTCACATATTTGATGAGGTTGTTCACATATTATATGACATGGTTCACATCTTATTAAAGATTGTAGATTAATCCCGTTCACCTATTCCATGTTTTTTCATATATTTCATATATCAATATGTTCACATATTTTACGCCTATGTTCACATATTTCACGTCTATGTTCACATATAAAGTCAATAATGTCCTAGTATAAGAAATTTGTAATGGGTTTTTCTCCTTAACTAAAGCAGACCCTCAATCAAAAAAAGTATTGAATTCAAACATGGGTACCCAATAACATACATATATATTAATTAACAAATGTCACTAGTAAAGCAAAATCATTATAATCATAATCATTATGAATAAATAGTACAATAACAATACAATGTCATTAATAGGAGAGGAGATCAGGAGATCAATATACATTATTGTCAGCACAAGTAGCAAATGGGGACCCACTCATTTACAAAGCAAAATAACCCCAACAAACTCTCCACAGTCCAGAAATGAGAAATGCGATCTCCCTACAGACACCTACTCACACCATTACAAACACTAAACAAACAAATATACAACACTGGAAATAAAATCCCAAATTTTTTCAGGATTACATTACATCCATGGAAATTTCATAGCCACATAGAAGACCTCTTTTGCCTTATAATTTGGTGGAAGAAGTCTAAACTCTTCAGTCAAACGAATGCACTCAAGGACGTTTTCCGGTGAGACAAAGTCCACCGCAATCTTAATGCAAGACTTCAGGTTTTCGACTTGGTTGGGAAAACCAGTAGGAATGAATACGGCTTTCCCGAGCTTCTGAACGAATGTCCATGGCTCAATCCTGAATTCCTCCTTGAGCTTCCTCTTATGAGATTCAGTCAAATAGAAGGCTTGATCATGGATGGGGTGAACAACTCGCTTCACGAACAAAAAATTAGATCGAAAATAGCATCAACCTGCAAATTATTACACTAATCGGTAACACAAACAGAAAATTAGAATCGAAAATGGCATCAACCTGCAAAAACCTAACATAGTTTTGCCATTGTAATTCTCTTATTGCAAATTCAATGAGCCAAACACTATTAACTAAAGAACAATAACAGTAAGCACAGATGACACAGAAATTGAAGAAAATTAGATCTGTTTTGACAATTAACCTCAGTTAGCATTGATGTAAGCTCATCGAGCAAATGCACACGACTTTTCGACTTTTCCATAGCTCGAAGGATCTTCTTCTTCTGAAAAAGTAACTCCCTAGCTTCATCATCTTTTCCCACCTGCAGAGATTTCGCAACCTGTTGTCGAAGCCTCTCAGCTGCCTCTGACAATCTCAGAAGCCTCAATCTCGCATTATTAGTTGAATCAATTCATAAACCCTTTGTCAATCAATTCAGAAGAAACTCAAAATCCAAGATTCAAACCACACCAGCCTAATCAATCGTTTACAAAAGGTGTAGGGTTTATACTCTATATACATAATCGATACAGATCATGAGAAAAGCTGCTTCGTTAACGAAAAATCTTCAACTTAATAGGCTAACTGAATCATTGTTATGGTTAAATTAAGCAATTTGCTGACAATTTTCATATCAAGAGAGCGCTAACAGATGCGCATTCGGAAAGAGGCGAAGAAGGGAAAGGGGTTTGATTACCTTTAGGCTGAAGGTGATCTAAGACCGCGAAATCTAGAGGATCGGAAAAGCATATCGGACAATCACATGAAGTACAGAAGCATCAGATCCACCCAAATCGATCGATCTATGGGCATCTCGATCGAAGAACAAAAACCCTAGAAAACCCACCCAAATCTCGAAGTTGAATGGTGACGGCGGCCGACGTAGGTCGAAGGTGGCAGGTGGCCGGCGGACGAGAGGAGACGGCGTTGATGGGTTGCGTCGAAGGAGACGGTGGAGTGCTCTGCGATGACGTCGGAGGCGAAAGGTTGAAGAAGACTTGCGATGGCGTCGAGAGAGGAGTGAGAAAGACGGATGTTTCCTGTCAAAAGAGGCAAAATTACCAAAGAGTCCCTGTGTCTTTAAAATTTAAAAGAGAAGCATCTTCTAATCAGGACCGTAGATCTGCCTAATCGGACAGTCCATCATCATTCGCAATTTTTAGGATAACTTTTGTTTTCATTTGACCGGTGCCTACATTTAATACATCGTTGTTCAAATTTATTATATTGACAAATACATTTATTTATGGTGTTGGTTCAAATGAAAATTAACATTAACCTATAAACTAAAAATAAACATTGACCGTTAGATTACGTAGATGGATGGATAGGATTAAAACATTGTCCTCTTTTAAGTTTTTAAGGACGCGGGGGTAAAGTTGTCATTTTATGCAATTTTTCTTTTCATCTGAACACTTTCTTCTCTTCTTCTCCGGTCTGCAACTTCCACGCCACCCCCCATCATCCCTTTCCCTCTTTTTCATAGAAACCAGAATCTCTCAAATCGATTTCGGAGACAGCCATGGGAGGCGGAGGAGCTATGAAAGCGGCGGCCAAGGCAACAATTCTCGGCCTCCAGAACGCCGGCGTCCGTGGCGGATTGCCAGAGAATTTCGCCTCCGCTCGCTACGCCTTCCGCCAATCGGCGTCCGTGGACGATACTACCAGCAGAATCGAGTTCACGGCTGTTTCTCCGACCGCTCAGCCTCTCAATTGGGAGCTTGATGATTGGGAGTTCGATGGCTATGGCTTGGAGGAGCAGCCTAAGCTCGTCTTCGAACCTGCTCGTACTCTCGAGGAGACGAAAGCGGCCACTTCTGAACTCAGAGATGCTCTTGATAAGTATGAATTTTTCGGTCTATTGATCTGATTCGGGTTAATTTGCCAAATTATGCTATTCCAGTTTGAAGTTTCCTTTATCGGTTACGATTCCGTTAAGTTAGGGTTTCGTCGTCTTTGATTGTCCAGTACTTTTCTCGATCCGAGTCTGTTGAGAGCTTTAATTCAGTTTCTGCTGTTGATGACCAGAGTCTTTGATTATACTATGATCTCTACAGAAAACCGACAATGGTGGTATAATCTTGTTTATTAGAAGCAACATTTTTTGTTGGTAGTTCTACTATTTGAAGCTCAACTAGAGCACAACAGTACCTAATCGATCTCATGTGAAATTGCTTTCATCTTGTTATAATGCTTTTATGATAATATACAATTCTCTCTTTTTAATTCTGTACTTATTCTACAGGGGTAACATGGAAGATGCTTTGTCATTGTCACACCAGAAATAAGGTCTCTGGCCAATGCAAGCCGCTACCCGTGGGAGCTAGACCATCGGCGCACACGATCGCAAGCTAGCCCTGCATAATCCTCTCGAGGTTTCAAAGTGTGTATTGTTGGCAGCTCTAGTTGATTGGAAAGTGTTGAAGTTCCTCCTTCTCCCGTTGCATATCCTGCATAAAGGAAGCAGAGACCATGATATGAAGCAACTCTTATCAACAAAAGAGTATTGATGCATGTTCCTAATCACACGATTCAAGTGTTCAGAATCATCCAGATCATAATCAAACATGCATATAGACATTTTTTCAATCACAAATAAAGTGACATGAACTTTTCTTTCAGCTTGGTCCATTATAATGCACCAGCACACTGAAGTGCTATTGATTTGTATAAGCCAGTTGAATTTGAGACGTGTTGATTGGCCTTTGATTGACCATGCCTGAGTTGCTTTAAAATTGTTTACACAATTTTGAATTTCAGATGGCACAAACTTGGAAATGCATATTGGCCTTTCCAAATACAGGACACAGAGATAAGATTTACAACCTATTAATATAAAGAATTCCACAAAACTTGTACGATCCACTCTATCTTTTTGGCTTTGTTATTGCCAGGTGTGTAAATTGTTTGGTGTTTCATGTGGGTAGCATCAAGCGGGGTTCTCCCTTTAGATTTGGTTTTGACATTGGTACTATATTGCAGGTTTTCCTCACCTGATTATGCATTAGCAAAAATAACAAACAATTAATGGATGAAAACTTATGCATGGAACAAAATTCAGCAAGTGGAGTATTCTTTTTAAACAATTCTTTTTGATACACTAGGTGCACAATGGGGGTGATTGGACTTTATCAAAGTGAAGTTCAATGAATTAGTTCCAGAGAAAGAGTTAGTTTTAATAGTAAAATAAACCACCATAAGAATGAATTTATACTTTGTAAAGAGGTTTTGGGGTTTCACATCAGTTATGTAGGTTTCAACTTGTGGGGTGATTTTTGGAGTGTCGTGATTTTGGGTTGGGAGGATTTGGGTTTGAAAATATCTCCATAGGATAGGTTTGAGCCATTATTAGCAAAGGAGGCAAAAGCCATGAAGCAATCAGAAGCTAATATAGGATTTGAAGGGGTTTTGGTAGTTGGCATCATACATGCGTAAAATTTATTAGGATTGATATTAGGAGCACATCTAGGCTCCGTCATAGCGAGGAGGGGGAAACTCAGGTACAGATTAGCGGTTTATACTTAAATACGTGAACATTATACTCAAATATGTGAACGTACATCTAAAATACGTGAACACAACAACTTCATATGTGAACGTACATCTAAAATACGTGAACAACAACTTCATATGTGAACGTACATCTAAAATACGTGAACAACAACTTCATATGTGAACGTACATATAAAATACGTGAACATGATACTCAAGTACGTGAACATTATACTCAAATATGTGAACGTACATCTAAAATACGTGAACACAACAACTTCATATGTGAACGTACATCTAAATTACGTGAACATGATACTCAAGTACGTGAACATTACACTCAAATATGTGAACGTACATCTAAAATACGTGAACATTATACTCAAATACATAAACGTACATATAAAATACGTGAACATTATACTCAAATACGTGAACATACATCTAAAATACGTGAATATTATACTCAAATATGTGAACGTTAGATATTCCATCAAACATTATCTACGTCGAAATATCTAAGTCAAAATATTTAACATCAATCTCAACATTTGGCTAGCAAACCTTGCTTCTAAGTGTTGTTTTTACTCACGCATCCAAGTTATCCCACCAATGAAACATTATCATAATCCGGCATGGTTGGTATGTTAACCCATAAGGTTTTTTTTGGTAAAAGTTAACCCACAAGATATAGTAAAATCACGGGCATCTAAAATACGTGAACATGATACTCAAATACGTGAACATTATACTCAAATATATGAGCGCACATCTAAAATATGTGAACATGATACTCAAATACGTGAACATGATACTCAAATATGTGAACGCACATATAAAATACGTGAACATGACAATGAAATACGTGAACATAACTATTTTATATGTGAACGCACGTATAAAATACGTGAACATGATACTCAAATATATGAACACAACTATTTTATATGTGAACGCACATCTAAAATACGTGAACATGATACTCAAATACGTGAACATTATACTCAAATATGTGAACGCACATCTAAAATACGGAGTAGACAGTATACAACTTAGACAACAATAGTGCAATAAACGTGGCTAAGATAGTAAGATAACTAGGGCTTTATTCATTGAGCTATAGGTGTTTGAGGCACTCAGCCATTACAACTGATTCCACGATCAAGACTAGTGACCGTGGGATACAATCCTTACCAACTAAGATGGCAGGCTTGACATGAAAAAAAAAAAAGAATAATTTTGATCTAGGCAAACAAAAAATAGTTATCAAAACAGGTCATACTCATGATAATGATAACATTTTTTTTTGGTCGAAATGATAATAATGATAACATCTGCATCCGAGTGTTTGTACATGTATTGTTATGTATATCAACATCATACAAAAACAATGAACAATTTTGATAACACCTAAAATTGGCTTTCTTGATGTAGCCAAACGGATTTCATAATGCATATATAACTTTTGAATCTAACAATATAAGCAAACATGATGTAAAGGCCTATTATTAACCTACCAAGAGTTTACATGAATACCAAAAAAAATCCAGTATAATACAGCCTGCTGTAAATGAAAACGTACAAGCATATTTAAAAGTTCAGAATTAGCTCCATGCCATACGTGACTTTGGGAGAAACCAATCCCACGTGCTAAGCCAAACAAATCCATTCCAGGCTAACAATTCTAATTTCCCACTCTATCAAAGACAATTCTGTTCACATAGAGGACTCATATGTTCACTGTTCAGTGGCTTTTGTGCTAATTAGACACCATTCAAGTGTTATACCTTAGCAACAACTCTTTGGGTATATTACTAGCTCATCATAAAGATCATCATCAACATCACACTCAGTGTCCTAGAAGTTTGCATTGCCTCTGCAAATACTATAATGGTACAATATTTAGAATGAATGAATACAGGGACTCAGTGTCCTAGAAGTTTGAATGAATGAACGAATACTATAATTAATGAATCGATGAGCAATATCTCCAGTTTGAGCAATTGAGGAGTCAATAGCACACAAATCCTCTATTCCCGTACAACAAATCAAACTAAAATCCCCAATTTAACAATCTAGAGGCAGACCTATTCACATATCCTGCGATCAAATCTTAAGACTAACCAATCCATCCATCAAATTCAGCAAATCACAAACCGAAAAAGGGAAACTAGCCGTTTTCGCTCCGCTAACACCCGGAGTCGCCGCTGACCGACCGTTTTCGCTCCTTAGCCGTTTTCGCTCGTCTTCTCACTGTTTTCCATGAAGTCGCCGCAGATCGACTCGTGAACGGAGATCTGACGCTTCTTCCGATTGCTTGCTTTCTTCCCCATCAGAAATCGCCCTCGCGGAAGAAAGGAATGGCAAGAGGTTGTGTTCGCTGTAGCGTCTTCGCTCGAGTCTGGAAATCGTTTTGAAGGAATGGCTGGAGGTTTCTTGAAGGAAGAAAGGAACGGCGCTCGTCTCAGAATTATTTTTGCAGCCCAAAGGACGCTTATGTCCTAGTTTTCCCTATAATTACAAAAAAGTCACCGTTCCAATTTAAACCCTAAATCTCTCCTCTAGCCTCGCCTCTTGATCTCAACCGTAGATTCTCATGATCCAATGGTTGATATTTATTTATAGTTTGTATCTTAAGGAGGATTTGTATCTGAATCAACCTCTTTATTTATTCCATAAAAAGACACACCCCGTTTACCGCCGTGAATACGCAGTAACGAGACCCCAATTCTCCCGGTTAACAACGACTTTTACCTCACCGACTTGTTCTATGTACGCACACGCATCTGCTCTGCTGTGTTCCTCCGAAGGTAGATCCCGCTTTCCTTCTTCTCCACTCCTCGAGAAACAATTCTGCAAGAAAATAATAAAATAATGATGAATGCAGTGAGCTTGATTTCTTATCGGCTTTATTATATCCCCTCCATTTCTCACTCACTCCACAATCTTTCGCTCTCTAGCCACTCAATGCCTCCTCTCTCGCTCTAGCCCTTCCCCCTCTTCAAGATCCACGCTTCAGCTTACAGGTATTGCTCCTCCTCGCGAGCTCTATCGCTTTTTGTTTCCTCTTCCTATTCATCAGTTGAGCTGAGATCTCACGAGTTTTCTGCTCCTTTCGTGATTCTTCCGTGGCCGGAAGCGCGAATCTGTCTGTTAGTTAGTGTTCACGCCGTATGTGGATCTTTTTTTGAAGTTTCTGTTTCCAAATTTCACTTGTGATTGGGCGGGCTCAGATCCGGATGGTGTTTGGCTTTCTTGTTAAAAGACGACAAAATTTATGGCGTTTGGATCGATTGGGGGATATACATCAGTGTTTTTGCTTCCTACTACGTACCAATTATAGCATACTCTTGGCACTTCTTTTAACGATCTACTAATCAATGCTGGTCTTTATTAACTTGGCCTTAAAAAGTAGCATGTTTTTGTGTCTGTATATATGGAATGCTTGATGCATCTCATGGAGTCATGATTCTTGCTGTTGATCTCATAATTTCCATGTATATGATGAGTTTATTAAATTCTGTGTTGGGGCTTGGTTACACGATCCACTCGAGTGCTGATCTGATTTGATTGGTTGAATGTGTTATTTTAAACTCAGCTGAGAGCCTTATATTGGATGTGTACTGTTCTTGTTTGCGGTTCAGGAGTAAGCTTTTAGCAGATTAAGTTCAGATACGCAGGCATGGCGGTGGGCAAGTATACAAGAGTTGATGGGAAGAAATCTTCTTCCGGCTACTGCTCAACGGTGTCCATTGTGGTCCTTGTGGCTGTTTGCCTCGTTGGCGTTTGGATGCTCACGTCGTCTTCAGTAACTCCAGCACAAACTGTGGATTTTCCCACTGGAAAGCAAACCAACCAAGTGACAGATGGGGAAGACAACAGCCAGAGCAACACGAAACAGTTTGAGGATACAGCGGGTGATGTACCTGAAGATGCAACCAAAGCTGATAGCAATGTAAGTAACAATCTGGAAGAAAAGCAAGAGGAGAAAGTAGAAGAAAAACAGGAGGAGAAGATGGATGAAAACCCATCCGAAGAAAAGCAGGAGGAGAAAGTAGAGGAAGCTTCATCAGAGGAGAAACAGGAGGAGAAGGTAAAAGAAAAACCATCTGAAGAAAATCAGGAGGAGAAAATAGAAGAAAAGACAACAGATTCAGAGTCTACGAAAGAAGTGGGATCTGATGACACAAAGACAGATGGGGATGGTAGCACTTCAGAGGACCAGAAAACACCGGAAGAGGGTTCTCAAGAGGCAAAGCCAGAATCTACCGAAACTGATGAGAGTCCAAGTGAAAAAAGTGAGGAAGATAACATTAAAGAGAAAGTTGAAGAGAATCAAAATAAGGATTTAGACGAAAGCTCTGGTGAGAAGGAGGATGGTAAGCAATCAGATCAGGCTTCAAAAGAGATATTCCCATCTGGAGCTCAATCAGAGATCCTGAAGGAGACCGCCGCACAGAATGGGTCTTTCTCAACTCAAGCAACCGAGTCGAAGAATGAAAAGGAAGCTCAAACATCTTCTGAACCCAAGCAGAATGTCTACAGTTGGAAACTTTGCAATACCACTGCTGGGCCAGATTTTATTCCGTGCCTTGACAATTTGGATGCAATTAGACATCTCAGAAGTACAAAGCATTACGAGCATAGGGAGAGGCACTGTCCTGCAGAGGCCCCATCTTGCCTAGTTCCTCTTCCTGATGGGTACAGACGCCCAATTGAGTGGCCTAGAAGCAGAGATCAGGTACCTAATCAGAAGATCTGATTCAATTTGACTGTGATTTAAATGTTTAGTTTTTGAGTCCTTTGTTATTAATCAGTGAATTGTGCTTATGCAGATTTGGTTCAACAATGTTCCTCACGTTAAGCTTGCTGCAATTAAAGGACATCAGAACTGGGTCAAAGTTAGTGGCGAGTACCTTACTTTCCCTGGTGGAGGAACCCAATTCAAACATGGTGCTCTTCATTACATTGAATTCATAGAGACAGTGAGTTTTTTTTTTCACCCATGTCCTTCAACGGTTGCTTCTCCTATTAACTTTTTCATTAACACTTACATCGGATTGAATATAACTTATATATGATCATCACAGGTTCTCACTGCACAAGGCGTACAGTTTAAGTGGGGAAAGAGCCCCCGTGTGGTGCTGGATGTTGGATGTGGAGTTGCTAGTTTTGGAGGATATCTATTTGACAAGGATGTCATAACCATGTCGTTCGCCCCAAAAGATGAGCATGAAGCGCAAGTGCAATTTGCTCTTGAAAGAGGCATTCCTGCTATATCAGCTGTTATGGGAACAAATAGACTCCCCTTCCCTGGCATGGTATATGATGTTGTTCATTGTGCACGCTGTCGGGTTCCATGGCATATAGAAGGTAATCATCATTTGTCATGATCCTTTCTTTTTCAGGACAATTAGCTTAAACTTGCATTCAAAAAATCTTAGTTTACTCAAACGTGCATTTATTAGGTGGAAAGCTTCTTTTGGAGCTGAATCGAGTACTCCGTCCTGGTGGTTTCTTTGTGTGGTCTGCCACTCCAGTTTATCAGAAGCTGGATGAAGATGTTCAGATTTGGGAAGGCATGGACACCACCTCACCTAGTTAAACCTGTATATTCTGTGTTGATCTCTTGCTCTTTGCTAATAATAATTCTTTGTGTACATCTTCAGCAATGTCAAAGCTAACAAAATCAATGTGCTGGGAACTTATTGCCAAGCAACATGATAAGGTGAATAATGTTGGTGTAGCAATATATAGGAAACCTTCTACCAATGAATGCTACGAACAGAGGTCCCAAAGTGAACCTCCACTATGCTCACAATCTGATGATCGTAATGCTGCCTGGTACTTCCCTCTTTCTTCGATACTTGTCATTGTTTTGAACAAGAGGCTGCAATAAATAATGTCCTTAAAATTACATTTTTTGTTATGCTGTGATTTTGGTCTAAAAAGTAATCTTGGTACTTTGGAATATGCCTGCTGCTGTAACACTTGTGGTTAAAAAGGATACTATTTTAAAAAAGTACTTGTTACACCAAACATACGTTTTGATAATAAGTATTTACATCTACAATTGGGATTATAATTTATAGTACCAAACAAGCTCAAGCTTATGACTTTAACTTATAAGCACCTTCAACATTACTTTAACTTTTAAATTTGATTAGATGCCTAGTAAAGCTGTAATATAACTGGTTTGTTCACAGGCATGTCCCATTGCAATCCTGCATTCACAAAGCTCCCGAGAGTGATTCTGAACGTGGATCTAAGTGGCCCGAGCAATGGCCTGCGAGGGTAGAGAAAACACCATATTGGTTGACTAGCTCTCAGGTTGGAGTATATGGAAAGCCTGCACCGGAAGATTTTACGGCGGACTATGAACACTGGAAACGTGTTGTGAGCCAGTCGTATCTGTCAGGGTTGGGAATCAACTGGTCAACAGTGAGAAATGTTATGGACATGAGAGCTATATATGGAGGGTAAGCTCCCCTCTCTTATAAGTCTGATTTAGAAAAATATATCCATAATGGCTACTTAATTCTGTATGTTAATCTGTTCCCTGCAGATTTGCTGCGGCTTTGAGAGAAATGAACATCTGGGTCATGAATGTGGTCTCTGTAGACTCTCCTGATACTCTTCCCATTATCTATGAGCGTGGCCTTTTTGGAATCTACCATGACTGGTGTGAATCGTTTAATACTTATCCGAGAACGTATGATCTTCTGCATGCAGATCATCTCTTCTCCAAGATAAAGACCAAGTAAGTCTTTATTTCTGGCATTAGCCATTACTTTCAACAATAACTTTACTTGGCCTACATACTTACCGAGGTTCTTTGGGGGTGAAACAGGTGCAGCTTCCCAGGTTTAGTAGCCGAGGCTGATCGGATCCTAAGGCCGGATGGTAAGATTATCGTGCGGGATAATCTTGAGACCATTACCGAGCTGGAGAGCATGTTCAGGGCCATGCAATGGGAAATCCGAATGACCTATTCAAAGGACAACGAAGGATTGCTATATGCACAGAAGACAATGTGGCGTCCTACCGAGTCAGAGACCTTGCCATATGCCTTCTGAGCTCGGCTCAACTGGAATCCCAAATCCAGCCCTTCCCAAAGTGAAGTTTAGGTATTCTTTTGTTCTAGATTGAATTGATATTGTAATTTTTCAATCTTTTCCTAATACTATCCCTTGTGTATCATCATCATTCATCATGCCTGCTTGGTCTCTTACACTAGTAGTGGCCTTATATGAAGTTAAGCTTTTCGTAAAGCTCCTGATGTAACATTAGTACACAATTATTTCATTCATAAGAAACAAAAAAATGAAAAACAAACCTTTTTTGAATCTGTTGTCCTTTGTTCATCCAAATGATGCTGCAACTAGTCAATCTCAAGGAGCACTAGTCTCAGACGGATTGCATAACTACCCTTTCAATTGTTTTTATCCTACATTCCATAGAAAGCCAGAGCTTCCGCTTATACTACAATCTTAAAGTGTCACCATAAGGCCTTATATATATGAAAGAAAAGTAGTTGCTCACCCTATAAAAAGGGTTATGGCCTAATTTTCCGGCTGCTGATTAGCAACTTTTTTTGCATTTCCAGGGAAAAGATTAACAGTTTATTTGCAACAGTGCAAGTCAAACTAGAGCACAAATTAAAAAAGTGGAGCTAATTATTACAAAAAGGAACTAGAAAAATAGGAAAAAGGTATTGTTGGAAAAGATGCCAATTGAGATTCCACGTAGAGAGCGAGTCCCATGGGGGGTGGAAGAGAGAAACCTGTTAGCAATAGCAACCAACTCCTTCCAATTTGCCTACTTTTGTGCTTCTCTTGACATTTATTAAATCCCCCCTTTCTTCTTTTGTCCAATTCCGGGAAGAAGAACAACCATCATTCGTCCCTCTTAAACAATCTAAAACAAATAGCAAAACAAAAAAAACAAAACAAACATTATCATGCTCCACCCTAGATGAGCAATGAAATGCAAGCCACCAATCTCCTGCATTTCAGCAACGCCCAGAATGTTCACCCGGACATGGCAAGGATAAAAGACGAAAGCCACGAAAACGGGCCAATTCGAGCCAGCCATGGGAGCCCGGAAAGCCCGTGTCTGAACACAGCCACCAGCAGCGGCAGCAACAAGGAACAAGACAGATTCCTCCCCATAGCCAATGTAGGGAGGATCATGAAGAAGGTGGTTCCCTCAAATGGCAAAATCTCAAAAGACGCCAAGGAGACCGTCCAAGAATGCGTGTCCGAGTTCATTAGCTTTGTCACGGGAGAGGCGTCGGACAAGTGCCAAAGGGAGAAGAGGAAAACCATCAATGGAGATGATATCATTTGGGCAATCACAACACTTGGCTTTGAAGACTATGTCGGCCCTCTTAAGGTGTATTTGAGCAAGTATAGGGAGCTCGAGGGCGAGAAAATGAATGTCCCTAAACAACATCCACATCCTCAACAACACCAGCAACAACAATTACAGCATCAAATAATGAATCCTCATCTTCAAAGGCCGGATCAAATGGCAATGTTTGGTGCTAATGTAGGTGGGTTAGCGCCATTTCCAAGCCCTGTTGGTGTTGGTGTATTTTCATCACAGAGGAATATAGGCCATCAAGCACCTTATGTTGGAACTGATCAGGCTTTCTCTTCACCTTTCTCTCCAAGTAGTTCTCTTCAGAAACCTTACCACCAGCACACAGAGCAAATTGATTCAATTGGTCACTGGTAAACCTTATCTTAGTGCAGGAGGGTTAATAAAAAAAACCATCCTTTCATATATACAGCTATAAATTTGAAAAATAATGCTATAGAAGTTAAAAAGAAGGAGAGGTTTATACATACACATATAGTGTAAGAGAACGCCTGTTTAGTTTATTCTTTTTCTGCCAAAATTTCTTTTTGAATAATTCAGTTGAATAACACTTACAACGGCATTGTTAGTTCCAAAAAAAGAAAGAATCCTGCCTCTTTAGGAGTGGATAGAAGTCTAAACATTGATGGAGGGATATATGTTGGAATATATACTCCTAGCATGGAGAAGTTGGACCTAAGATATAATCTTGAAACTTCCTATGGTAATTCATTTTCGGATGAATTCCCAATGGGATTATGTCGTCCTAGGTCTTTTGCGCCTGAGTGGTCGCATGGATATGTCTCAGTCTACTAGCCTACGAACTCTACTATGATATCGAAGTAGGTCTCTTCTTGAACCACTATCTATCTTAACTGGGTCTAGCTAGTGAGTTGTTACCTTCCTTTTATCTATCTTGGGATTAATTGGCAAGTTGCTACCCACCTAATAACTACATTTAGGTCAACCAAGCTACGCTCGAGGGATCATGCTCCCATGTTATTATCCTTGCCTCAAATAGTTGCTCCTTGACTCGGAGAATGACTTGTTTGAAAAACCAACCTTGCGCTGCCTCTTCTTTGTTTTTTGATGATTGAAAGTTCTTTAAATTAGTTGACTTGTCCCTGGATTGGTACTTGACCACCATTGTTGGACACTGATTATTGATGATGGAAGACTAGTTTAAAAGAGAGGCATGAACCGTTGTCTTCATATGATGGATGAGTGATAGTATGGCTCAACTAGATAGGTATGAAGCTTTGTCTTTCTTGTTAGTCTTGAACATTTGTTATGATGGTCTTTGAAGGTTTGCAAATTGAATGTGTCTTGAGCACCTTAAATTTGGATGCCCAAGACCATAAAAGGGTATTAATCTAAGGATTTCAAATAACTCTTTTCATGCCCTTGAACTTTATGACATTTAATTGGTATCACTAGCGAGTTACTCGTCTTAGGTCAATTTCAGACTAGGGTTGCTTTGGTAATCCAGTGCTGATGTTGGTGTTGGTTGTATCCGATGCTGATATTGTTACTAAAATTAAAAACCTTTTTTTTAGATAATCAAATGGATGTTCGGTTAGATAGTTTGTTGATTTTGTACAAATGAAACATATTTAACCAAAATAGAAGATCAAAAAAGAAGGAAGGTGCTTGTTGCAAGGGAGTAGGACTCGGTGGAGCCGATGGGGGTGTCGAAGGCCTAGACGTACTTGGCAGAGAAGCCATGTGAGCAATGGCATAGAAGGGAGGTACTTGCACGATGTACAATCAATGAGAACTTTGAGCAATTAAAGCGGGCTTTAGAGATTGCTGGTGCAACAACGATGTAACCATAATAGAGCTGTTCAATTGTTTGGAGAGAAGACTTCCATGGTAGTCCTCTCATTTTGAATAATACTCGAAACATTTTTAGCTACATGAACTGCAACAAGAAGAACAAAAGATAAAAGCGTATTTGATGGTAAAAATTTTGCGCATACTCAACTGCCACTAACTTTGGGCTTGTACTGGCTAGAGCTTTTGGGGCTCCCATAGGGTGGAATTTGGGGCTTCTCGACGACGGAGGAAGAGGAGGTGCAAGAGATTGAGCGGTGGGGGTGGGGATGGATTTGGGGATTTTACGTTTTAGGGTTTTGGAAGAGGGAGGAGGTGGTGGGATTGAAGAGGGAAGAGGACGCCATTGAAGGTGTAGATGGTGAGATGCGGAGTTGTCGAGGAAGGAGAAGGGATTTGAGTGGGGCTGAATTTGAGTGGGGTGATTGCTTATAATTTTAATTAAAAGGGTACGTGCTTATTTTCTGAGATGTGTATAAGTAATGAAGTGCTTATAAGTCGATAATTTTTTTTATCGAACATACTTTTGAAGTGCTTATTTTAAAATATAAGCACTTCATTGCTCATAAGTCGATAAAATTCTGATTGTCGAACACGGCCTAATGTAGACTAGCATCTACATTTGAACACTTCTACGATCACATTTTGAATCTACCTACCTATCGGCTCGCTAACTTCATCAGATAAATAGACATTTTCTATTTCCTTATCCTTGTGAATCTTCCAAGGTTGATTCGGGTAAATATAAGGTTTATCCTAAAAACTAATAATTAATTTTACTGTCAGATTATGAAGATCAAATCCCCAACACAAAATCCTAATTTTACTCATTTTATCCTAAAATATTCATTCTTCTCATAAAAATCAAAATGACTGTTGAGTTTGATAGTCACCTCTTCAAACTCCACTTCTCCCCTTCGACTCCAAAAATAGAAAAACGCCAATTGAAGTGCAAAAACATTGTCATGGTAAATGAGAAGCAACAATCTTTGAAATCCGCTTACAAAAAAGGTAGGAAAACTCTCTCTCTCTCTCTCTCTCTCTCTCTCTCTCTCTCTCTCTCTCTCTCTCTCTCTCTCTCTCTCTCTCTCTCTCTCTCTCTCTCTCTCTCTCTCTCTCTCTCTCTCTCTCTCTCTCTCCCTCCCTCCCTCTCCCCCCCCTCCCTCCCTCCCTCCCTCCCTTTTTAACAAAAAATTGGGGTTCATAACTTCTCTACAATACGAGATCTTGATTCTATAGTTCACAATTTTCGTAGCTACATAATTTTGGGTTCGCACATTCGTGCAACTTGATATAAATTTGAGATTCTTGAACTAGGCTATTACTCAGACATGGTAAACGGGTCATTCAGACCAGATTTCGATTGGATCATTTGCATCGAATTTGTTCGGGTCAACCATTTATTACAAGTTGTGTTCTGATCGGTTTCAGATCAGATTTCGGTTTTGTTTTCTTGATTCACCATAGACACTATTTACTCTATTCCCTTGTAATAGTGGATGAAGCACAAAGCGGTTATGAGGTGGATTGGAACAAATATGGTTAATGCTCCGTTTGCGTTGGGATCAAATGCTCAGTTTTGATTTTGTATTCCTTTTCTCT
This sequence comes from Polygonum maritimum, assembly GCA_963924305.1. NCBI lineage: Eukaryota > Viridiplantae > Streptophyta > Magnoliopsida > Caryophyllales > Polygonaceae > Polygonum > Polygonum maritimum. The sequence continues at coordinate 34,188,560 of OZ002728.1, forward strand.
AGGATATGCAAAATACAATAAGAGGAATTTTCTTTATTCAATAATTAGACTATGTTGCTTTTGATATGTTAAACTTTTTAAACACCAGATGGTTGTTACTAGAAGTTCAAATCTGTGTGTTCGATCCTTGTTATATATAATTTTTGTGCACTACTCTAATATCTTGTATGCATTACTTGCTATTGTTGGTTTTAATTTTTGGAGCATATGTACTTTTGAGTTTTAATTGGGATGATTTCAAGTCAAATTTTATTCGGGTCATTTCGGATCAAATGATTTCGGGTCAACTTTAATGTTGATAATTTTGGATCGGATGAATTCGGGTCACATTTAATTCGAGTCATTTCGATTCTATTCAATTTCGGAATGGATTCAGATCATGTCGTGGTTCATGTTTGGATTGTTCATTCATCATATTTTAGGTCCAATTTCGCATTCGATACGAATTGGATCTGAAATCGGACCTGAAACATATAGTTCACAAGGTCTGATGTAAGTCATGTAACATTTAGGTTTAATGTGGCAAATCTTCTATTTATATAGGTTTTTTGAAGCATAAATTGGTTGCTTTAGGATTAAAGGTTTAGCAACTTTTTGGTTGTAGAAACTACTCACAATCGCTTAAATGTAGCGTATTTAGTGGAAATGTCTTAAAAGTCCGCTCTTGAGGGATTGATTATATGTAAATTGAACATTTTCCATTAAAAGGATGATATAGGATTGATCATGCTACACATGCTTATACTAAGAGGATGGTGAGAAGCTCAAATTTGGTAGCTTAAATTAGCAACTTTAAGATGTGAGAAGCTCAAGTTTGGTTGTGGTGAGAGAATAAGGTGTCATGTTGAGGTGGATTAGAAAGGTTTGAATCCATTATAAAGGTGTAGTTCTGATTTCACATGAACCCTTATGAATCTAACAAACTAATGATATTCAGTGAAGCAAACAATCAAACGAATCTAAAGGTAAGTAATTGAGCACAATAGATTGGTGACGCGGTTTCGAATCACCCTTCTCTGTGGAGCCTCAAGAGGGGAGGCTCGTACCAAATCCACTATCAAGAACAAGGTTCAATGAGGTTACAATTACACAAGAGATCAAGCCTACTATTTGTCTATCTAGAACCAGAGAACAAAATTACAAGAGTAGAGGAAGAAAGGTCTTAGAGAGATATTAGGGTTTCGGCCCCCTAAGGCTGCCAAGAGCTTCAAGGCAAAGCTTTGGGATGCGCCTCTACATATCTCAACGAGCGTTCATAAACGCCGTCGTTCACTCCACCAGAGAACTCCTTCTCCAATTTCTCTCCCTCGCTCTCACTTTCTCGGAGTTTCTCTCTCTTCAACTGCTGAACTAGAATTCGGAATGAGATTCAGTAGTAGAGAGTCATGATTGTAAAGCTAGTCCAAGCTCCATCCATCTTAGGCTCCGTTCGGTATAGCGTCTTGGGGGAGATGAAGATGAAGATGAATGCTTTCATCTAGAAGCACCGTTGTTCGGCAGAGCTGAATGAGGAAAGATGGAGATGAAATTGTAGGCAAATTTAGCCATCTTCATCTAGTTTCAGCTCCCTACCCCCCCCCCCCAAGGGGATGGATGAAGATGAATATTGAAAAATTTACCCATCCTCATCTAGTGTTACCAGACGCAGCCTTATTCTAGCTCTGGGTTAGGCTTTCTCCTCATCTTCTTATATTAGACCCAATAATAAAATTGAGCTAGCCTTTTGAGTCTAATCCAAGTTATTACCTCCAAACCGGTTCTAAGAACTCGGGGAATCCATATCCGATTCGACCTTATATCAAGCTTCATAGCTATGTGTTTATGTCATAACAATCTTATGCCACCAAGTATAAAATCTGACTTAGGGTCCCTTGGGGAGCAGGTTTTCGACAACTTGTAGGAGCGTGTCGAAGATTCGTCCGCTGCTCCTTCTTGTCCGGCAGTTGGCATCTCTAGTAGCAAGAGGTTGGCGTCGAAGTGGGATGACACTCTTTTTCGCCCTCTTCCCCCAACTTCCTCGATTTCTTCATCTAGCATCTACGAGTGAACGAGTAAGTGATGTATCAAGTTTCGTAGTGAATATTGTTTTAGATTGAGACAATGTAGTTAAGCGTGTGCGGCAATGGAGTTTATGCAACGGTGTTCTTGCTTTAGTGGTATTGATTTTGTATCCTCGTACGTTGAGTTTGTCATATCCATTGTTTACAACTATGACCTTATTAGTATGTTTTGTTTGTGATGAATTTGTTTTCACTAGAACATTGAATTTGTTGAAAAATTAAAGTTGCTTGATGTATGTTTTTGGTTGTTAGAGTTTGTGTATGTACGCACTAAGTTTGTTTAACAAACAAATTATCCTCAGAATTCTTCTGATTGAATGTTCATGTCCTTAGATGCTTACACGAATGTTTGTTTGGATATTCTATTTTGTTGACTTTTTGTGTAATGGAAGTCATTTGTTGGACAATTTCATGTGACTCAGGTCTTGTCAATAATGATTTCCACACTATGCAGTTCTATAACATTTTGTGGATCATGTGTTCATTATGTCTTAGGTGTTGTGCTTCATGTGTTGATTATAAACAGAAGTATGTTATATAGTCATTATTTCATGAATACCTATTCCATATACTTATTTTAGATTTTGCATAAAGTACTAGATAGATGATTATGATAACATTTTTACCTATGGTTTGTTCTACATTGGACCAGTGAGTGTCCATTTTGGGTTGTTGTAATTCTATTATGTGTTAGTGTAGCGAAGTCTATTTCTTTTCATCTTGTTGGATGAGTTATCACTTTGTATTGTACTTTATATTTATAATTTTGAGTGATGGGAGGTTTGAAGTACACTTGACTAGCCACACATATTTTCAATAGGTATAGCAACAACAACACCATGGTACAAATGTAGGTTGAATTTTTTTTGTCATCTTCATATTCTTTTACTTATAATAACTTGCATCTTAATGGATTTGAATTCTTGTCCAACATGTTCATTGTTGCAATCACTATAACATTTTTATCATTAAAGTGTAGTTTCTGAGCACTTAGGAATCTAGATGCATATTCTAGTGGACATGATTTTGGATGATCGAATTAATTCTTTCCACTGGCAAGTAGTTCAGTATTCTGTAACGAGCTTTTTTATCTGCACATCAGCACGATAAGTACCTGTAACTTGTCAGTATTCTTGTTCCTAAGAGAGCTTCATTGAAGTTAATTTGTATGTAAACAAAATTATACATTATGGTTGTGAAACATCTTATGGCTTGAATTTAGAAATCCTTAACTAATTGTATGAAGAGAAATTTGTACTAAACCACCCGTTAAATAGGGGAATTTACAATTAACCACCCGTTATACAAAAATTTGTTTTAAACCACCCATAACTTTAATTCCGTTGACATATAGCCACCCATGACCTTATTCCGTTAGATTTTCCGTTAAATATTGTAAATTTACTAATTATTTTCAAAATATTATATTTACCCGGCCAATTTAGGTATTTTTTCTTAAAAAAATATTACAATTAACAAAAAAAAAATTATTTAGAGAATTTTTTTAATTAGAGATTTTTTTTCAAAATACTACATTTAACAAAAAAATTAAAAAAATAAATAAATGGAATAACATTTTTCTTGTTTATATTACATTTATATTAATATTGTACTCTGTCCGGTTAAAAATTTTTGTCCATATGATCACTTTTTCTTGTTTCATAATACTTATCCATTTCATATTTTTTTAAAAAAGTTCTTTTCTCCTATTAATTATACTTATCATAATTATTATACTTTTTCATATTTCTTTAAACAAATAATTAATTCTACATTATGATAAGGGTAATATAGGAATAACATTTTTTCTTAATGCGTATGCAATGTCCAAGTGAACAAATATTTTAAACCGGAGGGAGTACGTAATATGAACCAACCTTTATTAATCATACCATCTTCCGTAGTATTTATACATTCGATACGAAAAAAAAAACTTTTGACCGCGTAAGGAGAAGGGACCAACACTTAATTCCATTTGTTTTTAAAATTTTTTTTTTTGTAAAATGTAATATTTTGAAAAATAATTCTCTAATTAAAAGTGTTTTTGTTAATTGTAATATTTTTGTCAAATGTAATATTTAAAAAAAAAACCTAAATCGGCTGGGTAGATGTAATATTTTGAAAATAATTAGTAAATTTACAATATTTAACGAAATAAGGTCATGGGTGGTTATTTGTTAACGGAATTGAAGTTATGGGTGGTTTAAAACAAATTTTTGTATAATGGGTGGTTAATTGTAAATTCGCCTATTTAACGGGTGGTTTAGTGCAAATTTCTCTTGTATGAATTATGTAACTTTATGACTTATGATCATGTATTGAAAGAGTAGTTCATATTAGGGTGACTGTTTATTGTGTGAAGTCTCTTCTAATGAAATTATGATTATCATTACTGCAAAAATTCCTCATAAGTTTTGATGTTGCCTTAATTAACAGATGTTGTGTCAATGTTTCCATCTTGAAATTGCTCAACGTATAGAGTTTTTATTGGTCGTCTCTTATCACGATAAATTGATACAGCTTGTGTTTGATTTCTTATTCCTCATGTCACTAAAATCTTACTATTGTCGCAATGCTACTAAGTAATGTATATATTCATAAAGCCTTATACGGCTATTCTACCTTTACATAACCTAATCCACAACTACATATCAAAGTCATGTGTCGGAATCTGTTGTTATAAATAACCCCACTCTCCCTACACATAAAGCACTCAACTATTTGCATCATTGTTTCTTGATACCTAATTGTAAATTTGTAACTAATCTGTGAACTAGTGTTTGCCGATGAAAGGCAAACATTATTTTCATCATACAACGATTTATTATGTATTTTTTGCAAATTTTCCTACCCATATATGATCGACTTCATATGTTTATTAGGTTGATGTAGATGTTGATAACATGGACTAAAGAATCAAACGTAGCATTGCCGACTTTATGTCGTGGCTTCTAGGCTAGTTTCCACATCGGGGGTTATATTTCTCAGATGGAAACTCGAAATCAATTCGAGATGTGGGCATGTGAAATTTTACAAACCTCTACAATGAAGAACAAGTATGAATACGACAAAAACATTGTGGCATAAATGGAATCACTTCAAGAGCATAGGTGGTACAATTGTTTGGGACAGGTCGACTGGCCAGTTCGGTGGTGACGACTCGTGGTAGGAGTGGATGGGCAAGATATACCTTCATTTATTAGGCATTAATATTCTTTCTATTCATAAAACGAAAGAAATTGAAACATTAAGAATGTTTTGAAAATTATATAATAATATTAGTTGAAACGATAGAAAATAATAAACTTATAACATGACAAGATACAACATTCATGACATTTTTTTTATTAAAATATTAAGAATGTTTTGAAAATTATTGACTAAATTCTACAATAGTGATAAATCAAAATAGAGGAATAATAAAAGATAGTCCATGTGATTGCCCGTGCGATCACGCTAGTTACTTCGTAAATACTATAGAGTTGTCAAAACACAACCCGACCCAAAAAATCGTCTTGAATCGACCAAAAATTCAAGGGTTGAAAATAGACCAACCCAATTTAAACCGAATCCGACAAACCTGGAAAATTTCAGGTCCGGTTCGGGTCCAACCCGCCAAGTCAATATACCGAAAGCGGGAAATCAAAAAAATTTTTGGATGAGGCTCTTTAATCTCCACTTTCTAGAAAAACCCTAGGTCTTGTGCTTCTCTACAATCAAACGCTCGCTCTTCTCTAGATCAATGGATCGCTGACGGAGATTGAAACCCTAGCTTTGTTCTACTCCAATTACCTCAAGAGTCTACATCTCGCTTACTTTACCGGTCCGAACATTCCGTTTCTAGTCAACCTTTCAAGCTTATATCGCTGAGTGATTTGCTCCCGTACGTTCTCGACAGTGCAAGCTCGTCTTCCTCCTTCCTCTTTCTGCCAAATCTATCGACTCTCCACTATAATACTCTCTAGACTCTATCTCTACCTAATGATTTAAATTCTCAAGTTACAAAGAGGAATGTTGCTCTAAATGTATATGCTAGTATCGATAAATCAATAGGGCTGCTAAATTGCTTGATATAGTAACGTGTCTTGCAAGTATATCCAATCCATGTTTGAGGTATTTATGGTTTGGTCACTGCATTAGGTGTTGCTAATAGTTCCCCTTTTAAAAAAGTGTTATGAGTATTTCTAATAGAATATGTTAAAGAATCCAGGTTTTGTGCAATGAAAGGCTTTGATCTTTTTGAAAGAAAGCAAACTATCAGGTGAAGGACTTATAGTAATAATAATACTCTCTGATTTGAAGTTGGTGCAATTTTTGGATTGTTTTTAATAGGGTTATGAAGCAAGATTCTCCCATGAAGGTTGTTTTTTATTATTGCTCGTGTTTGACTTTAACATCAAGAGCTTTGTTTGTTCAAATTTGGATGAGGCTCTTTAATCTTTAGCTATGTGTTGGGATGCTATCAAGGACGCCTGCGTATTTGGTAGTATGCCCATACAAATCATCCCTTAGTTTTAATATGACAAACTCACTTTGATTCTAATGAATTTGTCCAAGTGTTCAGGAACGCCAATTAACAAAGGACAACAAGTGTGTGAGCGTTCCCTAGGCTTAGGGACGCCAGCTAACAGGAAGTAAGGACCAGCAAGAGACTACTTGAGAAGGACGGAGTCCCAAGCAAGTAGGAACGCAAGAAAGGAGTCCTTACTCACTAGCCGACAAGATGACATCACTCGACAATGTTTGATCATCCAAGGACACGTGGAGACCGATCCTGTAGCAGAGTCCAACACTACGTGGCGGACGATCCTGTAGCAGAGTTCATCAACACGTGGCGGCCGATCCTGTAGCGGAGTTCATCACACTCAGCTGGATACAGGAAGCTTCCTCATCACCGCCATACTCGTGGAGGAAGATCCTGTAGCCACGTCCCGGAAGGGCATGATCGTCAGAAGGAGAATGACGCCCTTCCCAAGTCCTATAAATACCCTGGGTATTTATTGTGACGCTAACGCTTTCAGAGAATAGTCAGAGAGAATCAGAGGAAAGCGACTCACTCAAGAACACGAAAAACTAACTCAAGAACTCAAGAACAGTGCTAGGACTTGTGTTAGATCGAGTGAGATTTTGTACCCAAACCACAAAACAGTTTGTAATCAGAAAAACCAAAAAGAGAGAGAGAGTTCTGCGAAGTACTGCAGAACGTAGGAATAGAGTCCTCTAGTAGATTGAACCAGCTTTAGTTGTAGGCTTAAAGGAGTTCTTTACAAGTGAACTTAGGGAAAAGCTAAGTGTCAGAGAACTGTAAAGACTCGTCAGTACAACTGTAAGAACGTTCAATATAAAGGAAGAACTATTCAAAAATCCTCCAAGGAGGTAGAGGTTTACACTCAAGGACTACTTGGTCTTGAGTGGTTCCTCTATAATTCACTACGTTCATTACTTACCTGTTTAGTACTTTATTCCGCTGCATTACTCAAGAACGCCCCTACTCCTCGTAGGGACGCCTGACCAAAGGACTCCTTTACCAAAGTAAAGGACGTCCCTCAATACTAACGATCCAACAATTGGTATCAGAGCGGGCGCTCTAGATTCTTACTGAGTTGCAGGTAAAAATGGACATGGAACCTATTGGAATCTCTTTTGTGAAGCCTCCGCGTCTGACGGACGGCAACTTCAACCGCTGGAAAACTAGGTTTGAGAACTTCTGCAGAAGCACAAATTATCAATGCTGGAACGTGATCAGAAAAGGTGACCTCAAGGTTCCGGAAGACAAGAAAGACAAAGAGGACGAGTGGGGTCTTGATGAATTCAAGCTGATGGAAACAAATGCTAAAGCAGTATGCTTTCTTCAAGCGTCCCTTTGCGAAAGGGATGCCACAAGAGTTAGCAATCTCCCCACAGCAAAACAATAGTGGGAAGCTCTTGAGAAATTTCATGTGGGAACCGCAGAAATGAAGGAGGACGTCCAGCTGAAAATCAAAAAGGAGTTCTATGCTTTTAGTATGTTGCCAAATGAAACGGTCAATGACTACTCGTACCATTTTGAGGGTCTTGTCACCAAGATGAGGAACTTGGGCATCTCAGAAACAGAGATCTCCATGAGAAACAGAGTTCAAGTAGTTATTGATGGGTTGACTGGAGTCTGGAACTTTGATAGGACAACTTTCAAAGAAAACACAGCCAACAAAACTCTAGATATGGAAGAGATCTATGGGAAGCTCAGGCAGTACGAAGAAAGAAGAATCTCTGACATGGCTCAGCTAGGAAAGAATCCTCAAACTGATCTGGCTTTGGCGTCCACAACACCAGAGTACGCTGAGTACCTACGCGGCCAAAGAAATCTAGCATTGATGATGCAAAGTAAATCAAAAGAAAAGCTTGAGAACTTGCGTCCCAAAGAGAAAGAAAGCAAGTCAAAGGAAGAGATTGACTCAGATGAGGAACTTGTTGAGAGAGTCTCACAAATAAAATTTGTCAAGACCCCGCTGAGTATAGCGAAGTCAGGATCGTCCACGGGAGTTAGTAGTTCTATAGTCTAGCAATCATATTACGAAACCAAAACAAAACAAAGCAAAGCAAGCAAATAAACACAAAAACACAAGTCTCGGAAAGAGGTCGTGGCCGACCCTAGGGAGGTCGCGGACTCGCGGCCGAACCAAAGCAGGGCTTCACAATCGCAAGGAAAACAACACAGAGGAGGTCGCGGCCGACCCTGCAACTGGTCGCAGCCGACCTATTCTGGGCACGAGAGTTGGTTTCGTAAAATCAAGGAAGAAACAACTAGGGGAGGGGATTCACCACACCACAAGCATGCATTCGAGCAATGATAAAGAACCAACTTAACTTGAAACCTCATGGGTGATTTTCATCACAAAAGAACACATTAAGAGCCTCCATTCACATGAAAGGATTAACATGCAATCCAACTTGTTCTTCGAAGGGTTTGACTTTCATCCAACCCGGATAGCCCTTGTTCACAACATAATCTTGCAATTAGTTTGCAAACAAGAACATTCCCCCTTCTTCAAGGGTTTTAAGCTCACAAGAGGGATTTATGGGTAGAGATTTCAAGCTAAGCATGGATCCAAACAATCAAGGTTTCAAGTGCACTTTCATGGTGGGTTTCACCCCAACCCTAGCAAGCTAACTACTCACACATAATCAAGCACGCAAACAAGGAAAGGGAAGAGGAAATCATCATCACAAACAAACAACTTCAATTAAATTCAAGATCCAAACTTACAACTTAAACAAACCCACAAATTCCTTCAAACACCATTGTTGTCTTCTTCTTCTTCCCTACAACTAGAACAATCTTTCTTCTTCACTACCTTTCCTACAAAACACCTCTCTCTCACACTCACACTCTTCTTCTCTACCGTCACCTTTGTTGGATCGTAAGTCAGTTAATGAGGGCGTCCTTAACTGGGTTAAGGGCGTCCTTTAGTGCAGCGGAAAGTAGACTTAACAGAATACAAGATAAGATAAGTGAACACAGATATTTATAGAGGAACCCCACTAAGACCAACTAGTCTTATGGGTAAACCTCTACCTCCGTTGGAGGATTTTCAATAGCCGTCCCTTATCTTATTGAGAGTGAGTCCTTACAACTTAGGCGAGTCGTTACACTTCTCTGAGCTAAGCGTCCGTCCTTAGTCTCACTAGTAACACTCCTTTCAACCTAACAAGTAACCTAACACTCTTAGCTATAAGGAAGCTATCACTCACGTCTCTCACGGTTCGTTGTGAGAGACAAACTACAACTCTAACTGATTTGTGGTTTGTTTTGGATTTGGTGTGGTTGGACTTTCTTTCTCTTGCTTCAAGCTCACTTGATCTTCTTGATCTTCGTTCGTGTTCTTGAATGCTTCGGGAGAGCTTGAGAGAAAGTCTTCAAAGTCCACACCGCTATGCATACCCCTTGGGGGGTATTTATAGCGGAAGTGGTTCTTGTCCTCTAGCGTCCTCTGAGACTTGGCAGGATCCTTGATCTTTGATCAACGGTGCGATGAGCCTCTTGAGGAAGTCAACTCTGTTGACGCTTGGGAAGCCTCCGCGTGGGTAGGGGACCATCGCTGGGAAAGCGACATCTTTGGAGTTGTCTACGCGTGCCCAGACAAGGGAAGCTTCCTTCTGAGGACTACGGCCGAACGTGATGTAATCATGTTGGGGCGGCCTTGATTTGAATTTGAACTTCGTCCGTATTTTGGCGCGCGTCCCTTCTTGATGAGGACGCCGTCCTATCTGCGCAGGAACTTGGCCAATTACGTTTAGCTTTGGAAGTTCTGATGACGTGCGTCCCTACAGCTTAGGGACTGCCGTTCACTTGTTGTCCTTTTCGCTCATGTGCGTCCACTGGACTTACCTGAGATCAACACTTGGACAACTTATCAAATACCTTTGAGTTTGTCATTATCAAAACAAGGGACGATCATTATTGGTTAGATATTAATGACTGGCGTTCTTAATATCGTCCCAACAATTTCCCCCTTTTTGATGATGACAAACTCTTTCAAACAATATGCACAGAAGTAAAGCTTTTAGCATGAGAAACTACACTTGATTTTCTTTTCAGTTTAGGTTGGCATGCAACTCATTTCCTTTAAGTGCGTCCTATTTTATTCTTAACTAGCGTCCTTTGGACTTGGCCGAAAATTCCCCCTAAACACATGCTTTCTATGACAACTTAAAGACAATCGCATCTCTGCAAAACTATACTTCCCCCTTTTGGCATCATCGAAAAGGAGAACAAGTCGAAAATCATGCAAGCACAAAGTCATAACTAAAGTAAAGAACGCTTAGACAAAATGAATCACAGATGTAATGAACGCCATTCAAGAAAAATAGAGTACGATCATTACAGACACTCAACTGGAGTTCTAAAACGGCAACAGCGTCCCATTGTCTTAACAAAAACAAAAGAAAAGATAAACTGTTTCAGGGTTAGAGAGGGGGAAGGTGATCATTTGCGGGGACGCTTGCCCAGGGCCTTGAGATGTTGCTCCTGAAGGTGGTTGTTCTGTGCAAGGAGCTCGTTGTTGCGCTCAAGAAGTTCTGTGTGGGTGTGAAGAGTGTCGTGAACCTGTTGGATTAGATCAATCATCATGCACTGGTTCTCGATCATCATGCCCATCAGATACTTCGTAGAGTGCTTCTCGGCCTCATCAGGGACGCTCATACCATCGATCTCGTCCTCTTCATCAGCAGCGTCCTCTGCTGGCGTCCCTACGACTTGCAAATTTTCAGGCTCTGGATCACCTTGAGCATCTCTAGCAGCAGCTGCAGCGGCTTTGGCTTTGCGCTCAGCGTCCTTTTTCTCCTTGGCCAGCTGCCTTTTCACCGATGGGAGCGGCTCATCACACCTCAATTTACCAACCGGAGGAAGTGTGATTTGCCTGACGTCCCAATGAATTCCGAAGGACTGTTCAGCTTTGGGGACGTAGAGGCCTTGCTGCTTCATGATCTGCTTTACAAGGCCGGGGAAGGGAAGAGAGTGCCTGCCGCCTGTGCATTTTCCCATATACTCCAAGATTACCCGCGGCAAATTGATTGGCTTGCGTTCTAAGAAGGCGTCCAGCAAGATACTGTCAGTGATCTGGACTATTGACTTCTTTTCTTGGCGGGGGACAACCATGCGCACAATGAAGTGATGCGCAAGGACGCCCGTCTTGGATAGGCAATGAGCGACTCTGTCCTTGGCGACTGGCTGTCTCCCGTTGAAAATGCGATTGAAGATCTCTTCCTGGGAGAACCGGCCGAAATTCTTGTTGGGCAGGTCATGGAGAGCGTCTGGAGGAGAGGGACGCAGGCCTAGCATATTGCGGACGGTACCCTCAGCAATTGAGTACTCGTCCCCATCAATTTCGAACGTCCCTTGAGGCTTCCCTTTTACTTCAGATATTTCGAATTTTGAGTAAAAGCGGAGAACCTGTTCGGGGTCGACTTCAGCGGCCTCGGCGCCAAGGTGGGTCCAGCCCTGGAACTCAAGCAGTTCCAAAAACTCTGGGCGTTGATTCTCTTCGAGGAACTGGGCGTTGAATAGGAGCGGCGACAAGATTTTCTTTAGACGTTTCTGCTTGCTGCCGTTGCTGATGATGACCTCGTCACCAGCGTCCTGTTCATCACCATCTCCGTCCTCATCCTCAGGCTCCTCATCCTGGTGAGGGGCATCCTCTTCATCTGAGGCCTCGTCCTCTTGATCGCAGGACTCGGCCATTTCCTGATCCGCAGTAGTGGACGCCTGTTCTGTGAGAGGCGCGTCCACAGCTGGAATCCTTGCCAAGGACTCGATGGGGACTTCAGAAGAAGTCGTCCCCTGGACTTGAGCAATGTCCTTGACTGCCTGAGCTGGCGGAGGAGGAGGAGTTGAAGCTCTGGGAGGAGAGGGAGTGGGAGTTCTTAGCTTTGCTTTGGTGGGGGCAGATGAGGTGCTGGGCGGAGCCATGGAAATGGGCTTGACCTTGAGCGGAGCAGGGGGAGGAGGTGGTTGCTTTAACGGGGAGTCCTCAAGCGAGACAACAGCTGGTACAGCGTCCTTGGCCAGGACCTGTACTGGAGGAGCGTCCTTTGGGACCTTTGGCATAGGCTTTGCCAGGTCCGCCTCTATCTCCGCGGCCAGCGGATCCTCAGCAGCCACAGACGCAGGAGTGGCATCCTCTACCCTTGGAGGAGGAGGAGGAAGTCGAGGGACTTCCAGTAGGCTCTGTTGGATCGCCGCAGCAATGGCGTCCTTTTCTGCCTGCTCCTGCCTGGCCTTCTCCTCTTTCTCTATTGCAAGCTCCGAGAGGCGGATAGCGGCCATTTGTTGCTCGGTCACCCCTTCAAGCTCAGCAGACGTCTTGAGGCGTCTCTTTGGGGCGGGAGGAGGGGAGGAAGGGATTGGTTTCGGTGGAGAGGAGGAAGGGCCTTTTATTTGGAGCGTTTTGGAGGGAGGGGGAGAGGAAGGCCTTTTGCGTTTTTGAGAAGGGACGGAGCCCGCAGGAGCCACGACGAACTCCATTATATCAGGGAGCAATTTGGCGAGCTCGTCCACGGTTCCACCAAACGAGTCAGAAATGATGCCTGGCCCCATGAATGGAGGGTTGGAGTTGTTGGTTTCCGCAAGGCGGGGCTTGACGTACGTTACCATGAAGTAGTAAAGTAGTCGTTGGATTTTAGGAGGATGTTCGTGAGCGGACGCCCTAAGACAGATGTTGGCGAGCGTCCTTGGCTCTTTTTCAAGCCAGTCCTCAATGAGAGGGTTAAGGGGAGGACGGCGTTTGGGTTGAGAGGGGAGCCGTCCAATTGAGCCACTGTAAACAGAGGCTTTGGTGATATTATCTGGCTCAGGCTCGGGTTTGAAGGGCTTCTCCAGAAATGAGAACCGCTTTTGATTGGGTTTGGATTGAGAGCGAGGAGGTTGTTGTTTTTGTTGTGGAGGTTGGGAGCGAAGGGGCTGGGGAGGGGTGTTGGAGTGGCGGCGCTGGGTGGATTGAGACGAAGAATGGTGGCTAGGGGGTTCTTGGCGGCCGGAAGGTCTGCCTCTTGACTCCATTAGTGACCGGCCTTTCACCGGAGGAGATCTCGAGGAGCTAGGGTTCTTCGCCGCCGGAGAGGAAGATTGGTTTTTGGTTGCTCTTGTATTGGCCATTTGAGAGAGGGTTTATATAGAGAAAGATTAGGGTTGAGGATGAGATTTTGGGATGCGTTTGAAGATTTTGCAAATCTTGAGAGATTGCTATAAGTGAGTAAACAACAGAGGAGCGAAGAAGGTGTTTCGGAATGCACAGGTGGGTATTTATAGGAAGAAGACGAAGTTGGACGGTCAGGGGTAACAGGGTCTTTACACTCGGCTTCCTCCACCCGCCTTCCCACACGTGGCTTTCTTCTTTGCTAAGAAACACAGCTGTTGAGCACTGTTTGCGCATATCCCGAGATCTTCGCTGAAACTTCTCTAAGACGGTTCACCTTCCCAATTTCAAACATTCAAACTTCTCATAACTGCAAAGGACTCTGACCTGGCGTCCTTTCAACACACAACACTTCACTACACTGAACTAAACCACGGCGTCCCAGACACTGATCTCAACCTCTGAACTTAGAACTCTGTACGGACAACTCTCAGTTCTTAACACGCGTCCCTTTAATCACTTAAAACCATTTTTGAAAATCAAGCAAGTATGTCCCGTAAAGATAAAACAAAGAACGCTCATAGGACGCGTTTGCAAGATTCTCGGCTTAGGTAAGCTTAGAGTTCCCATCATTTCGGCTTATGATGAGGGTAGATTGATCAGGGATACTCTTGAGATGAAAAGCGAATTGAATACCGTTCAAAAACATGAGCAACACATATGTCTTACACTAGCGTCCTTTAAAGATGACTTTAAATGAATACATTACTTTAAAACGAGTTCTCAACAAAACATAGCCAATCATGGAGGGAATAATAGAACGGGACTTGATCATTTAAAAGTTATCATCCCCAAAAGCAGCCGGAGGTGCTCGAAGGGACGTCTATCAAGTGCTTTTGTGAAAATATCGGCCACTTGGTCCTCAGTCCTAACATGATCTACCTTAATTAATCCAAGTTCAACATTATCACGAAGAAAGTGATGTCTTATATGAATATGCTTCGTCCTAGAATGATGAACAGGATTTTTGGCAATACTTATAGCACTAGTGTTATCACACAAGATAGGGACTGTGTTGAGGAACGTACCATAATCTTCAAGTTGGTACTTGATCCATAGGACTTGTGAACAGCACAAAGCAGCAGCAACGTACTCAGCTTCCGCGGTTGATAGTGCCACTGAGTTTTGCTTTTTGGATCCCCAAGATACAAGGCACGAGCCCAGGAATTGAGCCATTCCTGAGGTGCTCTTCCTATCCACCACATGGCCAGCGTAATCTGCGTCAGAGTACGCTACCAGGTTTAGGGACGTCTTTCTGGGATACCATAAACATAGGTCATCCCGTCCCTTGAGGTATCTGAAGATTCTCTTCACTTCTTGCATGTGGGACTCCTTTGGATTTGCTTGGAAGCGAGCACACAAGCACACAGCGAACATGATGTCAGGACGACTTGCCGTTAGGTATAGCAAGGACCCTATCATTCCTCTGTAGAGCTTTTGATCTACACTATTGCCTTCTTCATCAGCATACAAGCGAGTGTTGGGGGAGATGGGAGTATCAATGGGTTTTGAAGAGTTCATCCCATATTTCTCGAGCATTTCACGGATGTATTTTTGTTGATGAATGCACGTCCCATCTTTGAGCTGGGTGATTTGGAGTCCCAAGAAGAAGTTGAGTTCTCCTATGAGGGACATCTCAAACTCACTACTCATCAAGTTCTTGAATTCCTCTACAAGTTTCATGTTAGTGCTTCCAAAGACTATGTCATCGACATAGACTTGGACAATCAAGACATCTTTAAGGACTTTCTTTAAGAAAAGTGTTTTATCAATGTTACCTCGTGTGTACCCATTGGACAAGAGGAAGGACGCAAACCTATCGTACCATGCACGAGGGGCTTGCTTGAGTCCATAGAGTGCCTTGTCCAAGAAGTACACATGATCAGGGTGATCAGCGTCCTCAAATCCTGGAGGTTGAGCGACGTACACTTCTTCTTTAAGCTTGCCGTTGAGGAAGTCTGTTTTGACATCCATTTGAAAAAGCTTGAACCCTTTGTGAGCGGCATAGGCGATAAGGAGGCGAATGGCTTCAATTCTAGCAACAGGAGCGAAGGTCTCATCATAGTCGATTCCTTCCTCTTGTCTATAGCCTTGAGCCACAAGCCTTGCTTTATTTCTTGACACGCGACCACTCTCATCAAGCTTGTTCCTGTAGACCCAAGTCGTCCCTATTATGTTTTTGTTTCTTGGACGAGGGACGAGGGTCCAAACCTTGTTTCTTTCAAACTGATTAAGTTCTTCTTGCATGGCTTGAATCCAATCAGCGTCCTGAAGTGCCTCCTTTATGTTTTTAGGTTCAATTAAGGACACAAAGGCGTTGAAGGCACAGAATGCTATGTTGGCATTATGGGACTGATTCACAGCTGATCTTGTTTGAACTCCTTTTGAAATATCTGAGATGATTTGATCTGTTGAATGAAGTCTTGCAAGATTGGATCCCTTATGAGTATCGTCCCGTGCAGGAGTACATCTAGGGTCCGTCCAATCAGATTCATCTGAGTCAAACCCGTCGTCTTCATTGAAAGGCTCAGAGTGTTCCCCCTCAGGTTGAGCGTCCACTTCTTGACGCTGTTGACCTTGTAAGCTTGATTCAGCAACATCATGTTGACCCGGTGATTCACTCCGAGAGAGAATTTTCTGAGCAGCACTGGGAACTTCCACTGAGACTTCTTCAGGGTTTGGAGTAGCGTCCTTAGGAACATAGTATTTTCCAGAGGACCCAAGATCAACTTCATCGTCGGAGTCGTCCTGCTGATGAGAATATGAGCGGTCTTTCCCACTTGATTTTTCTTTGTGAGAGGCACTTTCCTTGAACACAACATGGATGCTCTCCTCAAGCCTTAGAGTTCGTTTATTGAAAACTCTATACGCTTTACTGGTGAGGGAGTACCCAAGGAATATGGCTTCGTCACTTCTTGCATCAAACTTTCCAAGTCTTTCTTTATCATTGTTGTGAACAAAGCATTTGCATCCAAAGACTTTGAGATAGTCGATGCGAGGCTTTCCTCCGTTCAACAACTCATAGGACGTCTTCTTCAGCAAAGGACGGATCATGGCTCGATTGACAATATAGCACGCTGTAGCAATAGCTTCCGCCCAGAAGTATTTGGGAACACTATTAGCCAGAAGCATAGTCCTTGCCATATCCTCCAGCGTCCTATTCTTTCTTTCCACCACTCCATTTTGTTGAGGAGTCCTTGGAGCTGAGAAGTTGTGAGAGACTCCATGTTGATCACAGTAGGCCACGAACTCTGAGTTTTGAAACTCCGTCCCATGATCTGATCTTATGGATTTGAGAGGCGTCTCAAGCGCAACTTCCACTTGTTTGATGAAGACTTTGAATGCGTTGAAGCAATCTGTTTTTGAAGCTAAGAAAAGAACCCAGGTGAATCGAGAATAATCATCTACAAGGACGTAAATGTACCTCTTTCCACCATAGCTCAACGTCTTCATTGGTCCACAAAGATCCATATGGAGAAGTTCCAAAGGTTTCTTTGTGCTGACATCGTTCTTTGACTTAAAGGACGTTCTTGTTTGCTTCCCTTTGATACAGGCTTCACACTGTTCAATTTTCTCAAGATCAATTTGGGGAAGACCTTTCACAAGATTTCTTTGATGAAGCTTGAGGATTGTGCTTAGTCCAGCATGTCCAAGTCGGCGATGCCAGAGGTCAGCGTCCTCCTTTGACACAGATAGGCACAACTCAGATTTTGGCTTGAACTCCTGATTGAAGATGTAGACATTGTTCTTTCGGACTCCTTTGAGGACGACTTTGTTTGATTTCTTGTTGATGACGAGGCACTCCTTTGAGTCAAATGTGACTAGGTTTTCACCTTGATCACACATTTGAGAGACGCTCAGGAGGTTGAAGCCAAGTCCTTCAACAAGGCTAACGTTTGTCGCTTTGATGGACGGATTGAGAATAGCAGTTCCCGTCCCTTTGATCTTTCCTTTGCCCTTGTTGCCAAACGAGACAGATTCTCCCGTGGCACTGCTTTGGATAGAAGTGAGATGGATCTGGCTTCCTGTCATATGATTTAAGGCGCCACTATCAATGATCCATGGGCGTCCCCTCACTTCCACCTGCCAAAACAAAGTTAGTGTTTGGTGACCCAGGCAAGGTGTTCCTTACCTGGTTCGTTACAGAAATAGAACTTTGGTTCTGGCATATAGTCACTTATATTCACTTCATTTGAAATAGCTTGCTTTCGGAAAGAACTCTTAGAACGTCTAGGACGTCTAGGGTTAGCCTTAGGGACGGACTTATTATTTTCAATGTTAGTCCTAGCAGCTTTGCCACTTTCAATGTCGTTTTTCAGTTTTAAGCATTCATATTTAAAGTGATCTCCTTTTCCACAATACCAACACGTCCTATAGTAAGTACCAAGGTAGTACTTCTTGTTGGGACGTTGGATTTTGTTCTCTTTCATCTTTTGAGGGTTACAAACTTTCGAACCCTCCCCCTTAGCAATTTTCTTATAGATCCTATGACTGGTGGAGTTAGTGTGGTAGTCCTCTTGACCTTTCTCTCCACTTTCTAGGACTCTAATTCTTTCGAGGAGATTCTTGGTCTTTTCCCTTTCTAATTCAAGTTCTGAGGTTTTGCTTGCCTCAAAGTCGCTAGGGAGAGAGTTTCTAGTGTCAGACTCGTATCCTAGTCCTCTCTTGGCTGGGACAAACACCATTGGTTGAACTTCCTCAGTTGCTGGGCTCTTCCCTAACACTTTCACCTCTTCCCTAAGCTTAGCATTCTCTAGCTTAAGACACATCACTTCAGTTTTCAGGGATTTGACTTCGACACATGAGGACTCTAGTTGTAATGATACTGTAGCACAGTTCTCACATTCAACTAACACATTTTCACTCTCAAGTTCAAGTTCATCCATTCTATGTTGCATGACTACGCTTTCTTCCATGATTCTTTTAATGAGCTTAATAAGTTTGGATTTGGAACACTTCTCCAAGGAATTCATCATGGATTCACGAGTTACCTCTTGTTCCTTTTCAGGAGCGTCCTCTTCAATGACTGGGGCGTCCTCCACAGCCATGTACGCCACTTGTTCATCATCTGAGGCGTCCTCTATGGCTATGTACGCCACTGGTTCTTCGGGTTCATCATCAACAGAACTCACACTATCCCATGCGGCTTCACACGCTCCCAAGAGGGCTTTCATCTTCATTTCTTTTGAGTTTAGTCCCGTAGTACACTTTTTGGCAAAGTGTCCTTTCTTGTTACACTTGTAGCAAGTAAGTTCCTTCATCTCTGCCTCTGTATACTTGGGACTCTCCTTTTTGTAAGGCATCTTGTTTTTCTTGGAATCTCTGGTCTTTTTACCCCATAAGCGAGCAACTTTGTGTAGAAGGGCAATCTCTTCCTCTTCTTCTAGCTATTCCTTGGTCTTGCTTTCCTTCTCTCTCAAGGCTTGAGCACGCATTCTTTCACGATTCTCATTTTTATTTGCTTCCACCATTAGGGCAATATCTCTTTGGTGGCGCAGATACTCAGCGTACTCTGGAGTTGACGTCATCAAGGCAAGATCTGTCTGGGGGTTCCTAGCCAATTCAGCCATATCGGCTTCCCTTCTTGCTTCATAGCCTCTCAGCTTCCCATAGATCTCTTCCATATCCAGGGTCTTGTTGGCTGTATTCTCCTTGAACGTAGTCCTATCAAAATTCCATTTTCCTGTAAGTCCATCAATGACTACTCCAACTCTGTTCCTCATTGAGATTTCAGCTTCTGGGATGCCCAAATTTCGCATCTTGGTCACAACAGCTTCAAAGCGGTATGAGTAGTCCTTGATAGTTTCATTAGGCAGCATTCTGAAGGCATAGAACTCTCGTTTGATTTCAAGCTTGACGTCTTCCTTCATCTCCGCCGTACCCACATGGTACTTCTCAAGAGCTTCCCATTGTAGTTTGGCCGTTGCCAAGTTGCTAACTCGGGTGGCGTCCCTCTCGCAAAGGGACGCTTGAAGGAAGCATATTGCCTTAGCGTTTGTTTCCAAAAGCTTGAATTCGTCAGGACCCCACTCGTCCTCTTTGTCTTTCTTGTCATCAGGGATGGTAAGGTCACCTTTCATGATCACTCTCCAGCATTGATAATTCTGACTTCTGCAAAAGTTCTCGAAGCGGATCTTCCAGTGGTTGAAGTTGCCGTCCGTCAGACGAGGAGGCTTTACAAAGGAGATTCCAATAGGTTCCATGTCCATCTTGTACCTGCAACTCAACAAAATCTAGAGCGCCTGCTCTGATACCAATTGTTGGATCGTAAGTCAGTTAATGAGGGCGTCCTTAACTGGGTTAAGGGCGTCCTTTAGTGCAGCGGAAAGTAGACTTAACAGAATACAAGATAAGATACGTGAACACAGATATTTATAGAGGAACCCCACTAAGACCAACTAGTCTTATGGGTAAACCTCTACCTCCGTTGGAGGATTTTCAATAGCCGTCCCTTATCTTATTGAGAGTGAGTCCTTACAACTTAGGCGAGTCGTTACACTTCTCTGAGCTAAGCGTCCGTCCTTAGTCTCACTAGTAACACTCCTTTCAACCTAACAAGTAACCTAACACTCTTAGCTATAAGGAAGCTATCACTCACGTCTCTCACGGTTCGTTGTAAGAGACAAACTACAACTCTAACTGATTTGTGGTTTGTTTTGGATTTGGTGTGGTTGGACTTTCTTTCTCTTGCTTCAAGCTCACTTGATCTTCTTGATCTTCGTTCGTGTTCTTGAATGCTTCGGGAGAGCTTGAGAGAAAGTCTTCAAAGTCCACACCGCTATGCATACCCCTTGGGGGGTATTTATAGCGGAAGTGGTTCTTGTCCTCTAGCGTCCTCTGAGACTTGGCAGGATCCTTGATCTTTGATCAACGGTGCGATGAGCCTCTTGAGGAAGTCAACTCTGTTGACGTTTGGGAAGCCTCCGCGTGGGTAGGGGACCATCACTTGGAAAGCGACATCTTTGGAGTTGTCTACACGTGCCCAGACAAGGGAAGCTTCCTTCTGAGGACTACGGCCGAACGTGATGTAATCATGTTGGGGCGGCCTTGATTTGAATTTGAACTTCGTCCGTATTTTGGCGCGCGTCCCTTCTTGATGAGGACGCCGTCCTATCTGCGCAGGAACTTGGCCAATTACATTTAGCTTTGGAAGTTCTGATGACGTGCGTCCCTACAGCTTAGGGACTGCCGTTCACTTGTTGTCCTTTTCGCTCATGTGCGTCCACTGGACTTACCTGAGATCAACACTTGGACAACTTATCAAATACCTTTGAGTTTGTCATTATCAAAACAAGGGACGATCATTATTGGTTTAGATATTAATGACTAGCGTTCTTAATATCGTCCCAACAACCTTCTTCTTCTTCTTCTTCAATCTCCACTTCTTCTTCTTCGCCCTCAGACCACTCTCTCCTCTCTTCCCTCCCTTGAGCCTTTTCCCTCCTTGGAAAAGCTAATTAGAAAAGGGAGACAAAATGGGTTTGTAGCAGCCCACAAAAGCAAGGGGAGGAAGCTTCCTCCACTGTCACATCTCTGCCACACGCCTGCCACAGCCGCCTGCTTTTCGGGTTTCGAAAATCCCGCCAAAAGGCATTACTTGCAGCGCACGGAGTTACTTTCGGTTGCTGAGAGGGGTCGGCCGCGACCATATGGGGGTCGGCGCCGACCTTCTGCAGGACGTGTACTTTTTCGCGTTTCTTGTTTCGGTCTTGCTTCAAATGGTTGGGCTTTTGCTGGATGCTTTTACCCTTTTGCTCCTTGACTTTCTTGAGTTCCTTGTACTTCTTTTGTGGCTCACTTGGTTGCAACTTTGGATTTTTGGCTCTTGACATCTTGACTCTCGACAACTACCGGTTCCTAGAAAGCTCCGAAAATGCATGAAAACGTCTCCAAAAAGCTCCAAATACCTACACAACACGAAACAACACACAAACGACTCCAACTCTCGAAAGAGGGCCGAAATCTTATGCTAAACACACAAACACAAAGGGAAAACATGCAAAACAAGCTAGAAAACTACCTAGAAAAACAACTAAAAAGCGCGACATCAAAATACCCCATACTTAAGCTTGCTTGTCCTCAAGCAATACCTTTCATGCATCAATACCAAGTAACAAGCTCAAAGAATGCCTTCAAGGAAAAATAAGCGCAAGGTAGAATGTTGAGCAACACAACTTCAATATCATAGCATACATGTGCAAATTCCAAGCAATAACAATCCAACCTCACAAGGGCAATGTGTTTCACTCAATTTCAAGTGTTTAAGATATATCAATCAAGCACTCAATCTCAATTCCAAATGCAATACCTCATAGACAATGGAAATTATATTCAAAATTCTCCACCGAAGAAATCAAAACAAGTCAAATCATCAAAAGAACTTAGGTGGCTCAATGAAGACTTCAAAGAAGTTTCATTCGGCCGGGTTGTAATGGGGCTCGGTATTTCAAAGGGTGTGGAATAATTTGGTCTTGTGGTGCTAATGAATCCGGGAACCTAGACTCCTAGACTTCAAAACTCAACTATACTCAACCAACTCTTCTTTCTTCCTCCAAACACCAAACACTTAACCTTCAAGCACACTTCACTTCACCTACTTCTTTGTCTTTCTTCTTATGAAGAAGCTTTGGCTCTAGCACTTATTCAAACAACTCTTTTTCTCATTTTCGTTTTTATCTTTTTTTTTTTTTTTTTTTTGAAAGGGCCTGGTGGGGGTCGGCCACGACCTAGGGAAGGTCGGCCGAGACCCACGGCAGGGACGCCCTTTTCACTACACTCGTGCATCCCGAGCCAACACTTCATCTTTTTCGGTTCTTTTCTTTCCTTAAGACAACTCCTTCCATTCCTACTTTCACAATCTCTTCATTTTCACTCCTCATCCACATCAACATCACCATCCACTCTAAGTCCTAATTCCCGGATTAAGGGGGTCAAGCTTATAATGGCTAGGATACTTTTGTGGGGCAAGAAATAAGGCTTTAGGCTCAAACAAGGGGCTTCAAACGAGGGATCATGCATGGGTAGGATGAAAAGGAAAGAAATGGGCTAATGAAAATAAGTTCAATATCATTTGATCTATCAAGTAATGAATGCATCTCCATTGGTTTCAAATTTCAAATAAGCATGCCATTGTCAAGTGATAAATGCATTTGGAAGAGTAAAATTCACACACGAAAGACCAAGGAATAAAACATACGTTCCTTGTGGCTAAAAGATTTCTCAATTAGGTTCAAATTTTGTTGGATTGCTTTTCACTTAGAATTATGCATGCTCAATGTCCATTATATGCTCAAATTTCAAAAATCAAAATCATGGTAGGCAATCTTTCAAAGAAAATTACAAGGAATTACATGATGATGCTCATAATCACTATCCTAGGACATCTTAGCAAAGGTATTTTTCCATCATGAAAATCAAAAAGAAAAGACTCAATCATGTAAGCACACACATAAACATGGAAATGCACACACAAGCAAAAACACACAACACAAACAAGTAGTATCTCCCAAACCACCCCATACTTAAACATCAATGTCCCCATTGATTAAAAGGTAAAGAGAGGGAAAAGAGAAACTAACTTGGGTTTGGAGCATTGTTGGAGAAGGTTCACCTTTGAGGAGGTTGAGGGAACAGAGAATCCGGGAACATCTTTTGGGCAAGCCAAGCATTGTAGGCAAATTGGGCTTGGCAGTCTTCATAGTACTCATCCCGGAAGTTGTCGAAGCCTTTAGTTGCATCTTGGAAACGAGCTAGATTTTGATCGTGGTGGAGTTGGATTTGAGAATATAGGAAGTTTTGTTGAATGCCGAGGGCGTCCATCTTGGCGTCGAGCATCTCCATGGTCGGGGGAACTTGGGTGCTAGACTCGCCACCTTGAGGCTGGAATTGTGGACGACCGGACCACCCGAATCCCGAAGGATTGGAGGAGTACGGGAACAACCCGGGTTGGGGACCCATCGTGTAGTCCATAGGATCATTGCCTTGCTGCCCTGCTGATCGGTCCGGGAATCGGAGGGTCTCACAATTTAAATTTATAAAACCGAACCTCACTTGTAGTAAAGAGGTAGGGTGTCGAACACACGGGAGTTCGTGCGTCGAGAGTACCCAAAAAGACTAAAAAGGAGGAGAAAATAAAGACAAACGAATGAAAACAAACGAGATCTCCTCGGACCGACACTAGGTCACTTCGGTCCGAGGTAGGATCGAGATCAATTTGTACGGGACCGACGTTGGGCAAGTCGGGCCCGAGGTGCTGGGTATCTCGGTCTTAGCAAATAAGTAGATCGGTCTTGGGTTTTTGGGTTCCTCCCCCAACTAGACTTGGATATTCCACCTCAATTCAGCCAATAAGTGTTTGATTCTAATGAGATCGAGGTTGCTCGCCTCAAATCCCTCCAATCTACACCTCGACCCAAGGGAGCTTTCACTCACCTTCGATGCTAGAGACTTGTGATGGGATAGAGACCACTTTCGCTTACTCTTACCAAACACAAGCTCTAGATCCCTTGCTTTCACAAGAGAATTGAAGCTCAATGTAGAGAGGATTCACAAATCAAGCACTCAAGGCTATGGAATTGGGGTTTTCTACCCAAATCTAGCTAGGGGGATTCCCCCATAGCCCAAGACTATGGAATCTACTCCATATGGTAAGAGAAAAGCATAAACAAAATGGAAATCAAGCAAATCTCAATCAACATCATCCAATCAAACTCCAATTGCATTCAAACTCAAAGTATCTACAAAATCCAAGTTCAAATCTACTTGATCAAAGCAAAACAAAGTACAAAACTCACAATTCCTCCTCTCTTCTCCACCGATCTCTCCTTCTCTTCCTTCTTCCTTCTTCTCCTTGCTCTCCAAGCCTTCCTTGAGCCTTTGAGAGTGAAATTGGGTTTGGTGTGTGTGTCCCACTCGTCCCCCTCACACTCCACACTTTGATTTGATCACTAATCACCTCTCTTATCCTTCTCTTTGGATTGGGGACCAAGGAATCCCAATTTAGAAAGGGGCAAATGTGGAAAGTTGCTAAAAATATCCTTGGGGAACAATCTTCTCACACGCCGACTTGGACCGACACGGGATGACCTCGGGCCCGACGTTGGGAACGTCGGTCCCGTTCACTGGAAGCTCGATCTCGGGCCCGACTTGGTGTATCTCGGTCCTGGGCCTCGATCCTTGCCTTCTTCCTTGGTTTCCTTTGGTTCCACTTCATTCTTAGCTTGGCTCTTGCACTCCTTGACCTGGCTTCTTCCTTAGCTCCTCGAAATCATCCTCATTCTTGCCATTTTACCTACAAAAACAAACAAACTCGCATAGTTTCCGACTCTTGAAGAAAACCGGGAACTAAGCTAAAAAGGAAACGAAACTAACAAAGAAGAGAATAAAAAACACATATTTACAAGGAAAATTAACCACTAAAACACCACCAAAATGGGAGACATCACCTCCCTCGCCGCCGACCTCAAACTGGCCGGAGCCGACCCCTTCATGCGCCAATCCACCATCCTGGAAGTGGTCGTGGGCGACCTTTGGGTGGTCGGCGCCGACCTCTTCCAGGGAGTCTCTTCTTCCGCGTTTTTGCCTTGTGCGCGTGGTTGGGCCATCTCTAGGGAACCGACTCGGCTGTCGTCTTACATGCTCATCTTCCGAGAGGAGTTGATAGTAGGGAGAAGGGTCTTTCGAAGGTGCCCAAGCATCATACCAATTAGGGAGGTAGAATAACTCACAATTTTCGTCGTTGAGGCGGACTTTGTGAGTCACTCCGGTGGGGTCGAGGAAGTTGTTGTGGTACCCAATCCCATAAGGGTCAAGTCATATAGGCTAGGAATCATATTTTTGAGGAGTTTCAAACAAAGGTCTAAGGCTAAAACGGGGCTACAAACAACGGTTTATCTTCATGGTAGGATATGGAAGATTTTGTGACTAATGAAATAAAGTTCAAATCAATGTGACAAAGCATAGAACAATTCTCATATTGGTCTTGGAAAACAGATAAACACCTCAATAGCAAGTTTTACTAAGCATGCATGAGCTAATCACACAAGAAAATGAGGGATATGCAATATTGAACAAACATCCCTAAAATGGCCAAAAATAATCTCACAGGGTTCACTCTAGCTTAGTTGCATCAAAACTCATCCAAGAACTCATGTGCTCAATAAAAACATGCAAGATATCATATCACATCAAAAGCAACATCCATTTAGAGGCTAAACTATCCAAAAATATGCAAAGGAATTTACATGCTCACATCATTATTAGCTCTCATATGGACATCTAAGATGGGAATTCCTAGTCCAAAAACGAAATCTTTTTGACATTTTTCACATCATTTTCGAATTTTTAGGGATTTTTTCGAAAAAATTTTCTCAAACCAAAAACAAACTCAAACAAACTCATCCATACATGCCATAAGATCAATCATCATTCTCATACATCATGCCACAATCCAAAGTGAAAACATCCCTTAAACAAGAAACAAACAACCTACACTTGGAACTAATGAGCAACTAACCCACCCCATACTTAA
The DNA here is from genome assembly GCA_963924305.1 of Polygonum maritimum. Classification (NCBI taxonomy): domain Eukaryota; kingdom Viridiplantae; phylum Streptophyta; class Magnoliopsida; order Caryophyllales; family Polygonaceae; genus Polygonum; species Polygonum maritimum. The sequence continues at coordinate 34,214,821 of OZ002728.1, forward strand.
AATTTTGATGTCCTCATCAAAAGAAATCAAAACTGAAAAGTAAAGAGAAGAGTAGAGAAAACTCACAATTCCTTATTCTTGAATGGCATTTTGAGGCTTAGTTTGGAGGTTGACCACGGCGTTGTCTCCTTTGGATCCTTGCGTGGCGCTCTCGCTCATACACTTGATCGTTGAAGGGATCTTGGCTTGGCGGTTGGATTAGTGGGGCGGGAGGTGTCCATTGGTCTTCACGGGATGAGAAATTCCCGGACATCCACTCGTTGAAACTAGCTTGCATGGACCACCTTTGATCCTCGGCCGCCCTCAAGTCCTCCACCTCACGTCTCGTGTAGGCGAGGTTGCGGTTCACCTCATCAAATCGTACTTGGAAGTTCTCTTGGTGTTGGAAAAGTTGTTGTTGTTGGAAGTTGAGTTGGTGCGCTTCTTGGAGCATTGATTGTTGTTGAAGTTGGAGATGCGACAATTGGTTCGCCAAGAAATTCATGTCCACCGATTGGTTAGGCTCGGAGAACACCATTCCGGGACCGTACCATTGGGCATACCCCTCATATCCTCCGTAGCTAGGTGGTGCTTGATGTGCTCCACTTCCCTCACCCCTCTCGAAGTGGCTCGGGACCGGATCGGGCAAGAACACGTCGGACCGACGTTGATGGACATCGGGCCCGACGTAGGATGCTCCTCGGTCCAAGAGTGTCGGGGCATGGTCGGTGAGCAAGTGTTGGTAACCACCTTCTTCTTCTTCTTCTTCTTCTTCTTCACCTCTAGGCACGTCCACCTCCATGTCGTCCCTCCTCACAAACTCATAACGGTTGGGCTCTTCCTCTTCGGTGTCCGGGGAAGCTTGAGGTGTAGTGAAACGGATGTGTTGTGGTTGTCTCCTAACCTCAAGTGTCCCCTCTGGCTCTCCATAAGGATTGACATTCCCCGCCCACACTTGATACCAATTGTAGTAAGAAGTGAGGTCGAAGAGTCGAGGCTCCAAAGGAACTTGCACATTGTTGAAGTTGGAGTGTGGGGCTAGGTAAGTAGAGGCGTCGATCACTAGTTTCTCCTTGATAATGTTGGCCTTCTTGAAGTACTTCAAGTCCATGAACTCCACGCCATTTGGGGCCGGTGTGTAGGTAGACAAGTCCACCTCAAGACGGTGAGCTAGTCGGGCAATCATGCCTCCGAAATAGATCCATGAAGAACTTTGGAAGTCCCTCACCATCTTCACCCATTCCCATGTGAGGTTCATCGGCTTCTCATTCTCAAACAACATCTCATAGAGAATCATGGCCTCCTCCTTCATCGGTTTGCTCAATTCGTGCCTTGCAAAGATAGAACAACCCAAGGCTCGGATCATGACACGGAAGAGTGGGTTGACTATCTCATTAGTTGATGCTCCTTTCCTCATCTCGCTCTTCCCGGCCAAAAACTTCCAAAGGTAGTCGACCTTTTCATTGTCAACATAAGCCTCCTCTCTCGTAAATGGGAACCCGAAATAGGTGGCCAAGTTCCGGAGAGAGAGTTCTTGCAATTCGTTGCCCATTTGGAAGGAAATCATGCCTTCACTCTCGGGTCCCTCATATGTGCACTTGAAAGTCGCTATGAACTCGGACGTCAAAGCGGGATAGTGAGTGTTGTTCCACCTTAGCAATACATTGAGTCCAATGTGATTATAGCACCGAGAAAGAGCTTCATCCATGTTCATCTTTTGAATTGACTCCCAATCTAACCACCGAGTGTGGTGAGATAGACCCATGAGACGCTCATACTCTCTAGCATCATCCTCATCCTCAATACGCACATCATCCATCCTTTGGACTCTCTTGGACGACTTCTTGGACTTCTTAGTGGCTTTCTCCATCCTTGTAGAAGATGCACGGGTAGACATGATACCTACACACAATCAAAACCAAAGAACTCCAAGATAAAATCTACACAAGCTTCCATCACAAACAACTCATCATGCAAAAAGATAACCACAAGGGTGGTCGATCTCGACCCTAGGGGGGGTCGATCCTGAGAGTATACACATGAATACCAACTCAACATGCAAAGAGATAACCCCATACTTGAACTTAACACACTCAATCCACAAAATTCAATCATGCATGAAGTAAGATTTTCATATCAATGGTCAAGCCTCAAATCATATCATGAATAGCATGCTATAACCAACGTTCAAGAGCAAGAAATCTTAAAATCACACAAAAGAAGCTCGAAAAACGTCGGACCGATATGCAAGAGACAACGGGCCCGAGGTTGGGGACCTCGGTCCGAGTCACTGGACCGACTTCGAACATCGGTCCCGAGGTACTGGGTATCTCGGACCGAGTCCATTCCGACTTCTCTTCCTAACTCTATCCACAAAACACATAATCATGCCCCTAAAATCCAAATTCTACCATCAATCAACATCAATCGAAGTTCCAAGTGGGATTTAGCAATAATTAAGCACAAATTTCATAAGACATGCAAATCACCATGGATGCTCAAAGTTCAAGCTCACTCAATCATGACATATCTCAAATCTAGCAATGAAAGCATGAAATTCACAAGGAATCAAGTAGAGATTGAGATTTACATACGAAATATGAAGAAACTAAGAACTTCTAGCAAGCAACTCTTAAAACTCAAATTTTCCTCTTCTAGATCTAGAAGAAGAGTGTAGATCTATGGTTTTTGGGTGGGATTTTTGGCTTTTGGTTCAATGTTTGAGTATACTAGGGGTTGGATCGAGATCTTGTGGTGAGGTAGCTTGAGGATCGACTATGGTGGGGGGAAAGGATCGATTTTGGGGTTGAGAGAAAATTGGGTATTTTGGGAAAGTAGTTATGGGGATGGTGATGTTAGGTAAGGGAAAAGGCTCTTAAATGGGGAAGAAGACAAAGGTGGGTCAAGAGGGTATAGTAGGAATTTCCACAAGGTCAAGGTCCAACATGGGTCGGCATACTTGGACCGACATCGGGCACCTCGGGCCCGAGGTACTGGGTAACTCGGTCCTACCCGATTTTGGTTCCTAAAATTCCCACGCCTTGGTTACTTCTATCCACAAGCTTTTGCATCATTTCCACAAATACCACACATGCTAATGAAGCTCACACAACACACATTTCCACAAAATACAAGCTAGAGAAGAGATTAGGACTAATCTAAGTTAAGGCAAAAAGAAACAAGCTAGAAACTACGAAAATGAATCTACCAAACCCGGGTTGCCTCCCGAGGAGCGCTTCTTTAACGTCATTAGCTTGACGTCTAACCTCTACCCTTCAAGGAGGGTGAAAAACGGTGAATTGATCCTCCTTGCCATGTGCTTCTCCACAATCCTCATAACCAAAGTGCCACCATTTGTGTTTGATGAAGGTGTGGCATCCAAAATCTCCATTATCCTTCTCCTCCAAAGTGTAGCTTGGCCTCTCTTGCATCATCTCGTCTTGCATTTTCTCTACTTGCTCTTCATTACCTACACCACAAAAGTCTAGAGAATTTCTAGGAGACTCAATGACATCATAACTCAACTCATCTTGCAAATCATCTAAGCAAAGATAATCATCTCCTAAATCCTCTTTCAAATCATCTAAGCATATGAAAGAATCTCCCACATCAAAAGGATATAGATTAGGATACTCTTCATGGTTTGGTGGGTTATCTCCATTTCTTGTCTCATCATGGATTTGTACATTGACCATGTCATGGTCTCTCAATGGTGCTTCCTCTCTTGTGGATTCCAACTTCTCCTTCTTGCACTTGGCACTTTCCTCTAGCTTCAAGATCGCCAATGCATCCGGTTCATTAAGGGCCTTGTTGAAATGGAACTCCACTTTCTCCTCTCCAATCTCGAAAGTGACCTTCCCATTCCTCACATCAAACTTGGCACCCGCAGTAGCTAGAAACGGCCTTCCGAGAATAATGGGCACCATCGGATCCTCTTTCATGTCTAAGATCACGAAATCATCGGGCACAAAATATCTTCCCACTCGAACCGGGACGTCATCAAGAATTCCGGTGGCCTTTGTTGAAGAACCATCGGCCATGGTGAGACTCATATCGACCGGCTCCATATCTCCGAGGTTAGCCCTTCTCCATATGCTCATGGGCATAACCGAAATACTTGCTCCTAGATCACAAAGAGCTTTGAATTGTTGAGAACCAATCCCTACGGTGATGGCGAATCTTCCGGGGTCACCAAGTTTTTGAGGTAGCTCCAATATCTTCACCTCGTCTTGCATCTCAACGATTGACCTCTTCTTGCTCAAGATTTCCTTCAAAAACTTAGCATAAGACGGCATCTCACTTAGAGCATCGGTGAAAGGAATGGTAATGTTCAAGCCTTGCAAAAGCTTCAAGAACTGCTTGAACTTGCCCTCAACAATCTCCTTGGGCTTCTTCATAGGATATGGAAGAGTAGTGCCACTTTGCTTCTTGCTTGGATCAACCTCCTTGGATCGATCTTTCTCAACATTTCCACCTTGGACCGATGTTGGAAGTACCTCGGGACCGACTTCAGGGACATCGGTCCCAGGGCAAAGATCATCTGGGCACGTTGGGCCGACTTCAGGGCAAGTCGGGCCCGAGTTGGGTTCAACCTCGGTCCACTCCAGGGGACTTCCTCCATCTACAGGATCGACTTCTGGTAACGTCGGGCCCGAGTTGCTGGGAACCTCGGTCCGACTCTCTTCTCTCGGTTTTGGAACTTGTGGCTCGGGCAAACTCCGTCCACTCCTTAATCCTATGGCTCGAACTTCGTTTTGTTGTTGTGGGGCACGGGGATTCTCCTCGGGTCGGCCCGGGAGTCTCCCTTCCTCTCTTGGAAGTTGATTCGCCATGTGAACAATTTGGTTGTCCACTTGCCTTCTCCACACACAAACTCCTTGAATTGGGAAGCCAATTCCTTGAACTCGCCTCTCATCTCTTGTGCCCATTGTGGAGTTTGCTCATAGAACCCCGGAGGTCGGTATGGTGGTTGTTGGGCTCTTGGCTCGTTGTTGTTGAAGTTGTTGTTGTAGCCACTAGCTTGCCCTTGGTTCCACCTTCCTCCATTGTTGTTGAAGTTGGATCTTCCTCCGAAATTTCTTTGGACATAATGAGCCTCCTCAATTTGCTCCACCAACCGAACTTGGCGCTCATTTGGACACTCTTGTGCTCCATGCTTCAAGGAACCACACTCTTCACATGCTCTTGTGGTTTGTTGGGCATAACTCATCTTCCTCCTCATCTTGTTCAATTCATCCTCCAAGAATTGGATCTTCACATCTTTGTCCACCTCTTCACTTTTGGGATCGTAGAGCTTCTTCGGACCTTCTCCATGGACTCTTGCTTCCTTGCTCACATTGCTCACCCCATACATCGCCTCATAGTCCGAGAGTTTGTCCAACAACTCCCATGCTTGTTCCGGCGGCAAGTCAATGAACCCACAATCGGTATGGAGGTTCAATTTGTCCTTCGTGGCGGTGTTGATCCCTTGGAAGAATATGTCTTGAAGGACATAAGGTTGTTGACCATGTGTCGGGCACGCTCTCAACATCTCTTTGAACCGGTCCCCCGCCTCGAAAAGTGGCTCATGAGCTCCTTGTTGGAAACTAGCAATCTTCCTTCTAAGCTCCGTCGTCTTGGTGGGCGGGAAGAACTTCATCAAGAACGCTTCATTTAGGGCCCTCGATGATGTGATGGATCGAGGTGCTTGACTCTCCAACCAATGCAAAGCCTTGCCTCCCAAAGACCACTTGAAGGCTTTGAGTAGCACGTACTCAAGTGTCTCATCGTCCGTGGAAATGGTCTCACAAAGGTCCTTGAATTGCTTCACATGCTCGATCGGACACTCATTCGGCCTCCCTTGGAATTGCTCTCTCTTGATGAGTGAGATAAATTGAGTTTTTATCTCAAAATTCCTTGACACCTCCGGCAAGACGATGGCCGGCTCCGGGACCTTCAACTCCGGATGCATGTATTGTCTAGCATTCCGGGGTTGAGTGTTGATTTGAGCCTCCAACCTTATCCTTTGCTCCCTCTCTCTACGGGCCTCGACATCTCGATTTGCCATCTGAATTTTCATTCGAGCCATGTCGGCTCTCATCCTCTCAAACTCCTCATCTCGGGCTTGGTCCGCCATCCTCTTCTTCTTGCGGGCTTGCCTAAGAATACTCTCCGGGTCACACACAAAATCGAGCTCAAGGGTTCCTCGGACGGAACTAGCTCGCATGCACCTATAAACAAAGACAAAAACAAAAACCAAATCAAAACAAACAAGGGGTTTGGGCTAGTCCCTCACCCAAATCACTACCAAAATGCAAAGACTCAACAAAGAGGGTACCTCGAACAAGTTGAACTCCCCGGCAACGGCGCCAAAATTCTGATCGGTCCGGGAATCGGAGGGTCTCACAATTTAAATTTATAAAACCTCACTTGTAGTAAAGAGGTAGGGTGTCGAACACACGGGAGTTCGTGCGTCGAGAGTACCCGAAAAGACTAAAAAGAGGAGAAAATAAAGACAAACGAAGGAAAACAAACGAGATCTCCTCGGACCGACACTGGGTCACTTCGGTCCGAGGTAGGATCGAGATCAATTTGTACGGGACCGACGTTGGGCAAGTCGGGCCCGAGGTGCTGGGTATCTCGGTCTTAGCAAATAAGTAGATCGGTCTTGGGTTTTTGGGTTCCTCCCCCAACTAGACTTGGATATTCCACCTCAATTCAGCCAATAAGTGTTTGATTCTAATGAGATCGAGGTTGCTCTCCTCAAATCCCTCCAATCTACACCTCGACCCAAGGGAGCTTTCACTCACCTTCGATGCTAGAGACTTGTGATGGGATAGAGACCACTTTCGCTTACTCTTACTAAACACAAGCTCTAGATCCCTTGCTTTCACAAGAGAATTGAAGCTCAATGTAGAGAGGATTCACAAATCAAGCACTCAAGGCTATGGAATTGGGGTTTTCTACCCAAATCTAGCTAGGGGGATTCCCCCATAGCCCAAGACTATGGAATCTACTCCATATGGTAAGAGAAAAGCATAAACAAAATGGAAATCAAGCAAATCTCAATCAACATCATCCAATCAAACTCCAATTGCATTCAAACTCAAAGTATCTACAAAATCCAAGTTCAAATCTACTTGATCAAAGCAAAACAAAGTACAAAACTCACAATTCCTCCTCTCTTCTCCACCGATCTCTCCTTCTCTTCCTTCTTCCTTCTTCTCCTTGCTCTCCAAGCCTTCCTTGAGCCTTTGAGAGTGAAATTGGGTTTGGTGTGTGTGTCCCACTCGTCCCCCTCACACTCCACACTTTGATTTGATCACTAATCACCTCTCTTATCCTTCTCTTTGGATTGGGGACCAAGGAATCCCAATTTAGAAAGGGGCAAATGTGGAAAGTTGCTAAAAATATGCCTTGGGGAACAATCTTCTCACACGCCGACTTGGACCGACACGGGATGACCTCGGGCCCGACGTTGGGAACGTCGGTCCCGTTCACTGGACGCTCGATCTCGGGCCCGACTTGGTGTATCTCGATCCTGGGCCTCGATCCTTGCCTTCTTCCTTGGTTTCCTTTGGTTCCACTTCATTCTTAGCTCTGCTCTTGCACTCCTTGACTTGGCTTCTTCCTTAGCTCCTCGAAATCATCCTCATTCTTGCCATTTTACCTACAAAAACAAACAAACTCGCATAGTTTCCGACTCTTGAAGAAAATCGGGAACTAGGCTAAAAAGGAAACGAAACTAACAAAGAAGAGAATAAAAAACACATATTTACAAGGAAAATTAACCACTAAAACACCACCAAAATGAGAGACATCACCTGCTTCACCGCCGACCTCAAACTGGCCGGAGCCGACCCCTTCATGCGCCAATCCACCATCCTGGAAGTGGTCGTGGGCGACCTCTGGGTGGTCGGCGCCGACCTCTTCCAAGGAGTCTCTTCTTTCGCGTTTTTGCCTTGTGCGCGTGGTTCGGCCATCTCTCGGGAACCGACTCGGCTGTCGTCTTACATGCTCATCTTCCGAGAGGAGTTGATAGTAGGGAGAAGGGTCTTTCGAAGGTGCCCAAGCATCATACCAATTAGGGAGGTAGAATAACTCACAATTTTCGTCGTTGACGCGGACTTTGTGAGTCACTCCGGTGGGGTCGAGGAAGTTGTTGTGGTAGCCAATCGCCTCAGTCCACTCAACCACCTTGGTGTTCAAATAGTACCGGACATCCATGCGGGTCACGGGCTTGGAGTTGTAGCGGGCAAGATCAACCTTGAGGGCTTGGGCAATGAGGACCACCAACCAACCACACATAGTAAATTTCGGGTTCCTTCGTTGGTTGATGATGTTGTGGACGAACTCATAGGCAAAGTTCATTGTAGGGGCATTAGTGAAGAGGATGGAGGTCAAGCACGCGAGCTCTCGCAAGGTGGGGCGGGAGAGCTCGTACTTGCACCAAATAGCGGCGCCAAGAATGCGCAAAATCACCTTGAAGACCGGGCTAGCAATGTCCCGAGCATGTGGGTTGCTCGTGGTTTCTCCTTTGCCGGCGATGTAAGACCACATCTTTTGGACGGGGAAGTCCTTTAGGGCGTAGGCTCCCGATGGTGTAGGAAGGCCTAGCATCTTGTTGAGCTTGGTGATGGTGGTGGAGTGCTTCTTCCCGCCCATTTGAAATTCAATCTTGGTCTTGCCAAAGTCGGTCGGGTGTGGTCCCGAGATGGTGAGGGTGGCGGCGAATTCACAAGTAAGCACCGGGTAATGTCTCGGGACGGGGTCCTCAAGGAGTCGTTCGGCTCCAAGTAAGCGGAACGCCTCCTCCACCGCCGATTGCATATGGAGGCTCACATGCGAGTCGGGATGGTAGGACCGCGCCTTCACCGTCTCTGCCATCATGTCCACATAAAGTTGCATTTGCCCTTCGTCTCGGATCACCACGTCATCCATCACCGCCACATTCTTGCCCTTCTTTTGTTTCTTGGATGCCCTTGAAGATGAAGCCATTGTTTCTACAAAACCAACAAGAAACATCCAAGGTAATTTCCAACTCAAACAACACAAACATCACACAAGAGATACACAACCAATTGCCAAAAAGTCATCCCATACTTGCTAGAAACACACAGTTTCAATTTACTACGAAAATTCTCAATCAAGCATGCATAATCATGAGACACAAGCAAGAAATGGGAAAGACTCATGCTTTAATCAATCAATTCATGGCAAGAACAACCCAAATAGCATGTTTTCAAAGGGATTACGAGACGTCCGGGGTCGGGGACGACCCATGGGAGCTCGTGCATACACAAGTACGCGCCCAAACAAGCAACGGGCAAATTTTCAACTTCTGCCGGTGGTCGGCCGCGACCACCAGGGGGTCGGCGCCGACCTGCTATAGCACACCCCACTCGAAAATTCAGCTTAAGTCCTCTCTAATGGCTACCAAAAATCCTAGAAAAATTTGATTGACCCAAACTCACCCAAATAAGCATAGATCAAGCAAGAAAGCATGCCAAAACTCAACAATCCACAACCAAACATGTAAATCTAAGCACATACAACCCAAATTTGAACATTCAAGCTCAAGAACACCCAAATCTAGATTTCAAACTAAACCCTCGAAATAACCCAAGTAAACTTGAATTTAAGAGCAAGGGAGTAGAGGAATATACCAAAAGAGTGTTAAACAAGATGAATGCAAGCAAAATATGGGTCGAAGCCGAGGTTGTGAGCGGTCGGGGTTGTGGGTTTTTGGTATGGGTGGGTCGAAATTTCTGGGTTCTTGTGGGAGATTTGAGTAGAGGAAGGAAAATTAGGAAGGCTTGTGGTGAAATTTGGGAGAGAGGAGCTAGATTTAGTGGTTATGGAGCAAGATGGTTGAATGAGAGCTTGGAGGGAGGCAATGGAGGCAATGGGTCGTGTGAATGAATGCTAGGTCGGGGAAGGGGAACAAAAAGAGGTGGGGAAGGGATAAAAATTGTAAAGAAAAAGTTCAGGGGCTTACTTGTAATTTCCCGAAATTTTTAGCCAATTTCTACCTTTCACCGGAGGGGGTCGGCCGCGACCACCAGGGGGTCGGCGCCGACCATCACCAGAGAGTGCTCCATCCTTTCATTTGTTCGTCCAACTTCTTGCTCCCGACCAAAGCCTCGGGTTCCTACAAAATACTTATGGAAATGCAAAGCAAACTACCTATCTAGACTAAGAAAGACAAAGATCGGGTTGCCTCCCGAAAAGCGCTTTCTTTAACGTCTTTGAGCTAGACGTGGTACCTTGGTAGGTGACGTTGATAAGAGCCCATGTGGCTCGGATTTCTTCATCGGGGTCCACCTTCTCATAGTACTTCTTCAACCGGTGGCCATTGACCTTGAAAATTCCTCCATTGTTGTCTATGAGGTCGGCCGCTCCGTGAGGGTACATACGATGAACCGTGAAAGGTCCACTCCACCGGGTTCTCAACTTCCCGGGAAAGAGGCGAAGCCTAGAGTTGAAGAGAAGTACTCGGTCACCTTCTTTGATGTTTTTGGGCACAAGCTTCCTATCATGCCACCTCTTTGTCTTTTCCTTGTAGATCCTTGAATTCTCATACGCCTTGAGCCTCAATTCCTCCAACTCTTGCAAGTTCATGAATCTTTTTGCTCCGGCCGCGTCGAGGTCCATGTTGAGCTCTTTGAGAGCCCATAAAGCTTTATGTTCAAGCTCGACGGGCAAGTGGCATGACTTGCCATACACTAGGTTGAAAGGAGTGGTGCGGAGTGGTGTCTTGTAGGCGGTGCGGTATGCCCACAAAGCACCATCTAGCTTGGAGGACCAATCTTTCCTTGAGCGAGATACCGTCTTTTCAAGGATAGCCTTGATTTGCCGGTTAGAGACCTCCACTTGACCACTAGTTTGGGGATGGTAAGGCGTGGCCACCTTGTGAGATACCCCATACTTGGTCAAAAGAGATTCAAAGCTCCTCTCAATGAAATGTGAACCACCATCGCTAATGAGAACTCGGGGTACACCAAACCGGGGGAAAATGTTGGTCTTCATGAACTTAGCCACCACTCGTGCATCATTTGTTCTTGTGGCTACGGCTTCAACCCACTTGGAAACATAATCAACCGCCACGAGTATATACTTATAGGGACCCGATGAGGGGAAGGGTCCCATGAAGTCAATACCCCAAACATCAAAGAGTTCCACTTCTAAAATTCCGGTGAGCGGGTTCTCGTTCCTCCATGTAATGTTTCCCGCTCTTTGGCATTCACCACAAGCGGTCACATAAGCTTGCACATCCTTGAACATAGTAGGCCAATAGAATCCACTTTGAAGAATCTTCGTGGTGGTTTTGAATCCTTTAGCGTGGCCTCCCGTCGGAAGAGTGTGGCAATGACGGATTACTCCTTCTATCTCTTCATCCGGCACACAACGTCTAAAGATGTGATCACTTCCTTGCTTGAACAAGTAAGGGTCATCCCAATAGTAGCGCTTGACGTCGTGGAGGAATTTCTTCTTGGCTTGAGAGTTCAATCCATCCGGAATGATGCCACCTACAACATAATTGGCAAAATCCGCAAACCACGGGGCTTTCACCCCCTTAATAGCATCTATTGAGTGCAAAATGGGAGAAGAGGGAAGAGGGTTAGGAAGTACACAAGAGAGGTAAAAGATGTGACCTTGGGCGACCTCGCGCAGGGTCGCTTGAGAACCATTTCGATTACCACCAAGAACCGGAGAAGGAGCAGAGGAGGTCGCAGCCGACCTAATGGGGGTCGCGGCCGACCTACTCCAGGAGCTTCCTTCTCGCAACACTTCATAGCTTAGAAGAGTTTCGTTCCGGCGGGAGTCGTTGATGGGAACCATGATTCCGGATTCCGTAATGTGCTCAATGGGTAGTCTTGAAAGGTGATCCGCCACGAGGTTTTCCGCTCCCTTCTTGTCTCGTATTTCTAGATCAAATTCTTGAAGGAGGAGCATCCACCGGAGCAAGCGCGGTTTAGCATCCTTCTTGTCCATGAGGTAACGGACAGCGGCGTGGTCGGTGTAGACTATCACCTTCGAGCCCACTAAGTAAGAACGGAACTTCTCAAATGCGAACACCACGGCTAGAAACTCTTTCTCCGTCGTTGTGTACTTGCCTTGGGCCTCATCAAGCGTCTTGCTTGCATAGTAAATAGCATGAAGCTTCTTCTCCTTTCTTTGCCCAAGAACCGCACCTATGGCATAATCACTTGCATCACACATGATCTCGAAGGGGAGTGTCCAATCCGGAGGTTGCATGATAGGAGCCGACACAAGTGCATCCCGGATCCTTTGAAAAGCTTCAAGACACTCGGAAGAAAACTCAAACACAACATCTTTCATGAGGAGGTTAGTCAATGGCTTGGAAATTTTAGAGAAATCTTTGATAAACCTCCTATAAAATCCGGCATGTCCTAGGAAGCTTCTAATTCCTTTTACGGAAGTGGGGGGTGGCAACTTTTCAATTAATTCAATTTTAGCTTGATCCACTTCAATTCCCCTCTTAGATACCACATGACCTAGGACAATCCCTTCTCTAACCATAAAGTGACATTTTTCCCAATTTAGCACTAGGTTGGTTTCTTCACACCTCTTAAGAACTCTAGAAAGATTAGCAAGGCAAGAGTCAAAAGTGGTACCATACACCGAGAAGTCATCCATGAACACCTCCAAAATGTCCTCTATCATGTCGGAGAAGATGGCCATCATGCACCGTTGGAAGGTGGCGGGTGCATTGCACAGTCCGAATGGCATCCTCCTATAGGAAAATGTTCCGTAAGAGCATGTGAAAGTTGTCTTCTCTTGGTCATCGGGGTGTATGGGAACCTGCCAAAAACCACTATAGCCATCGAGATAACAAAAGTAGTCATGAAGAGCTAATCTCTCTAGCACTTGGTCAATAAAGGGCAAAGGAAAATGGTCTTTCCTAGTGGCACTATTGAGTTTCCTATAATCAATGCACATGCGCCAACTAGTAGTAGTCCTAGTAGGAATCAATTCGCCCTTCTCATTTTCCACCACGGTGAGGCCGCTCTTCTTAGGCACTACATGAACCGGGCTCACCCATTTGCTATCCGAGATCGGGAATATGATTCCCGCATCAAGCATCCTCAAAATCTCCTTCTTCACAACTTCCTTCATGTTTGGATTGAGGCGTCGTTGATGCTCAATGGTTGGTCTATTTCCTTCCTCAAGAAAAATTCGATGCATGCACAAGGAAGGTGAAAGTCCACTCAAGTCCTCAAGCGAGTACCCAATGGCTTTCCTATGAATCCTAAGAACATCAAGCAACTTTCCAACTTCTTCCGAATTTAGATTTGCATTTACAATAACCGGAAAAGTGGAATTTGGGCCAAGAAACTCATACCTCAAAGACTCGGGGAGAGTCTTAAGATCCGGAGTAGGCGGGGGTGGTGTAATAATGTCGTCGTCTTCATCCGCCTTCAGAAACTCCTTCGCTTCACCATCTTCATCTTCAATCAAACATGATGGTGAGATCCTGTTGGTGGTCGCGGGCGGCCTAGGGGTGGTCGGCTCCGACCTATCACAGGGGAGGTTCACTTCTACTTCGTCATCTTCACTCGTGTACTCTCCAAGCAACGCTTTGACCTCCATGACTTCACCGGTCTCCTTCATGGTAGGGTTGAATCGGAACTCTACCACCTCTTCTCCAATCTCAAAAGTGAGGAGACCTTTCTTCACGTCAATAACGGTACCGGCGGTGGCAAGGAATGGCCGTCCAAGAATGATTGGGACGACGGGGTCTTCCGGCATTTCCATCACAATAAAGTCATTGGGCACAAAGAACTTGCCGACTTGGATAGGAAAGTCGTCAACAATACCGGTGGGTTGCACACAAGAGCCATCCGCCATGTAGAGCCTCATGTTTACCGGGACCAAAGGACCCATGTTGGTCTTGGACCATATAGAAAGAGGGAGAAGACTAGCACTTGCACCAAGATCACATAGAGCTTTGAATCGGTGAGCACCTATGCCAATGGTAATAGCAAACTTACCCGGATCACCAAGTTTTTCCGGGAGCTCTATAGACCGCACTTCATTGGTCAATTCGGACAATGACCGCTTCTTAGACAAGATTTCCTTGAGAAATTTGGTGTAGGCGGGCATCTCGTTCAACGCTTCGGCAAAGGGAATGGTGATGTTGAGGCCTTGGAGAACTTTTACGAAGCGTTTGAACTTTCCCTCCGTGAAATCATTAGCCTTTTTGGATGGGTAGGGAAGCACCTTCGTTGTCGGAGGCAAGGGGACGGAAATCGGGGTTCTCTGAGGAGGTTCGGCAGCGACCTGGGGGTGGTCGGCTGCGACCTCCTCTGTAGCCAGGACAGGGTCGGTGGAGACCATTGGGGGGTCGGCCACGAACTGTTCCAGGGGAGTCTCGTCCTCTTTGTTCCCCGATTCTCCACTTGCTACTCGGTCCGGCAACTTCTTCCCGCTTCTTAGGTGAATGGCGGCAATATGGCCTCTTGGGTTCTCATCGGGGTGGCCCGGTAAGCGCCCTTGAGGTCGTGGGATTTGAGCCGCAAGATCACCGAGTTGGGAGTCAACATTCTTTCTCCATGTGTCAAGATCTCCCAATCTCGTGTGGACACCTTTCAACTGAGTGGTGAGCTCGGTTCTCACCCCTTGCATCAATCCTTCTTGCAACTCTTGGACCCATGATGGCTCCGCTTGATAACCGGGAGGTCTATAAGGAGGGCCCCTCTGTTCTTGCGGGGGAGGTGGATAACCTTGGCCTTGGCCATGGGTATTCCATTGAGGATAGTTGTTGTTCCTCCCCGCATAAACATTGTTTTGGCCTCGGTAGGGTCCTCTCATATAGTTTGCCTCCGCATAAGCCTCGACGGCCCGGACTTGCTCCACATTAGTACAAGAGGCGGCGGTGTGAGATTGAGAACCGCACTCTTGATAAGGAGGGCCGGCGGACTTGAAGTAGCTCACTTGCTTCTTGAGCTTGTTGATCTCATCTTGCATAAATTGGAACTTCACATCTTGATCAATGGGCTCACTATTGGGATCATAGAGCTTTCTTGGTGGGATCCGGACGGTTTGTTGGGTCCCGTACATGGCATCATAGTTGGTGAGTTTGTCCATGAGACCCCATGCCTCGTCGGGATCCATCTCAATGAAACCGCAATCGGTGTGGAGGTTGATGCGGTCTTTTGTTGTGGCATTTATTCCTTGAAAGAATATCTCTTGAAGAACATAAGGAGGTTGTCCATGGGTTGGACATTGCCGAAGAAGCTCCTTAAATCTCTCCCAAGTTTCAACAAATGTCTCGTTGGGAAGTTGATGGTAGGAGGTGATGCGCTTCCTTAGCTCGGTGGTTTTGGCCGGTCGAAAGAACTTCGTCATGAACAAGTCGTGCAAAGTCTTCCATGTAGTGATAGACCTAGCGGGCAAACTTTCGAGCCAATGAAGAGCTTTCCCACACAAAGACCACTTGAACGCCTTGAGGAGAACATACTCAAGTGAGACACCATCGGCGCGATAGTGTCACAAAGATCGGTGAAGTTCTTGATGTGCTCCATGGGGCATTCGGTGGGCTTGCCTTCATATTGAGATCTTTTGATAAGAGTGATGAAGTGGGACTTGATCTCAAAAGCACGCTCTATTGCCGGGAGCACAATAGCGGATTCGGGAACCCTAAGCTCTGGATGCATGTATTGCTTAGCGTTCCTCGGGATGGCATCAAGTTGTTCTCGGAGGCGGGCGGCTTCCTCTCTTTCTTGCCGCGCAGCTGCGGCTTAAGCATCACGCTCCATTTGCATGCGCTCCATTTGAGCGCGAAGTTCAGCCATTTGATGAGCAAGAGCCTCAGCGTCGGCCATTTCTTTTCGTTCTCTTAGTCTCCGGCGAAGGGTTCTCTCTATTTCGGGATCAAAGGGGAAATGGTCAATTACCCTTTGCGAACTAGAGGGCATACACCTGCGTTCAAAGCACTAAAGAAACGAATTAGTAACAAAATAGGGGTTCGGGCTAGTCCCTCACCCAAAAGAAAGCTAGACTTGGAAACTAAACTAACTCCCCGGCAACGGCGCCAATTTGTTGAGAGAGTCTCACAAATAAAATTTGTCAAGACCCCGCTGAGTATAGCAAAGTCAGGATCGTCCATGGGAGTTAGTAGTTCTATAGTCTAGCAATCATATTACGAAACCAAAACAAAACGAAGCAAAGCAAGCAAACAAACACAAAAACACAAGTCTCGGAAAGAGGTCGTGGCCGACCCTAGGGAGGTCGCGGACTCGCGGCCGACCCAAAGCAGGGCTTCACAATCGCAAGGAAAACAACAAACAGGAGGTCGCGGCCGACCCTGCAACTGGTCGCAGCCGACCTATTCTGGGCACGAGAGTTGGTTTCGTAAAATCAATGAAGAAACAACTAGGGGAGGGGATTCACCACACCACAAGGATGCATTCGAGCAATGATAAAGAACCAACTTAACTTGAAACCTCATGGGTGATTTTCATCACAAAAGAACACATTAAGAGCCTCCATTCACATGAAAGGATTAACATGCAATCCAACTTGTTCTTCGAAGGGTTTGACTTTCATCCAACCCGGATAGCCCTTGTTCACAACATAATCTTGCAATTAGTTTGCAAACAAGAACATTCCCCCTTCTTCAAGGGTTTTAAGCTCACAAGAGGGATTTATGGGTAGAGATTTCAAGCTAAGCATGGATCCAAACAATCAAGGTTTCAAGTGCACTTTCATGGTGGGTTTCACCCCAACCCTAGCAAGCTAACTACTCACACATAATCAAGCACACAAACAAGGAAAGGGAAGAGGAAATCATCATCACAAACAAACAACTTCAATTAAATTCAAGATCCAAACTTACAACTTAAACAAACCCACAAATTCCTTCAAACACCATTGTTGTCTTCTTCTTCTTCCCTACAACTAGAACAAGCTTTCTTCTTCACTACCTTTCCTACAAACCACCTCTCTCTCACACTCACACTCTTCTTCTCTACCGTCACCTTCTTCTTCTTCTTCAATCTCCACTTCTTCTTCTTCACCCTCAGACCACTCTCTCCTCTCTTCCCTCCCTTGAGCCTTTTCCCTCCTTGGAAAAGCTAATTAGAAAAGGGAGACAAAATGGGTTTTGTAGCAGCCCACAAAAGCAAGGGGAGGAAGCTTCCTCCACTGTCACATCTCTACCACACGCCTGCCACAGCCGCCTGCTTTTCGGGTTTCGAAAATCCCGCCAAAAGGCATTACTTGCAGCGCACGGAGTTACTTTCGGATGCTGAGAGGGGTCGGCCGCGACCATATGGGGGTCGGCACCGACCTTCTGCAGGACGTGGACTTTTTCGCGTTTCTTGTTTCGGTCTTGCTTCAAATGGTTGGGCTTTTGCTGGGTGCTTTTACCCTTTTGCTCCTTGACTTTCTTGAGTTCCTTGTACTTCTTTGAGGCTCACTTGATTGCGACTTCGGATTTTTGGCTCTTGACATCTTGACTCTCGACAACTACCGGTTCCTAGAAAGCTCCGAAAATGCATGAAAACGTCTCCAAAAAGCTCCAAATACCTACACAGCACGAAACAACACACAAACGACTCCAACTCTCGAAAGAGGGCCGAAATCTTATGCTAAACACACAAACACAAAGGGAAAACATGCAAAACAAGCTAGAAAACTACCTAGAAAAACAATTAAAAAGCGCGACATCAGAACTATCTCTTATTCACAAGGCTCTCAAGTACTATAACAAGAAGAACAAGCATAGCAATAAGAACAAGTCTTACAAAAAGGAGAGTCCCAAGTACACAAAGGCTGAAATGAAGGAACTCACATGTTACAAATGCAACAAGAAAGGACATTTTGCTAAAAAGTGTACTGCGGGAACGTCCTCCAAGGACAAGAAGAAAGCTCTCATTGGAGCGTGCACAGCTGCATGGGATGATCTTAGTTCAAGTGATGATGAACGTAAAGATCAAGTTGCATACATGGCAGTGGAGGACGCCCCAGTTGTTGAAGAAAACGCCTCCGACAATGAACAAGAGGTAACTCACGATTCCATGATGCGTTCCTTAGAAAAATGTTCAAAACCAAAACTCCTTAAACTTATTGGTAAAATCATGGAGGAAAGTCTTGCTATGAAAAGAAGAATGGATGAACTTAAAGATGAAAATATTGTGGTTGAATGTGAAAACTGTAGTTCCATGACCATTCAACTAGAGTCCTCATGTGAAGAAACTAAGTCCCTAAAAACTGAACTTATATGTCTCAAACTTGAGAACGCCAAGCTTAGGGAAGAAGTGAAAGTGTTGGGAAAGAGTCCCATAGTTGAGGAAGTAAAACCAATAGTTTTTGTCCCAGCCAATTGAGGTCTAGGCTATGAGTCTGACACTAGGAACTCTCTCCCTAGCGACTTTGAGGTTAGCAAAACTTCAGAACTTGAACTTAAAAGGGAGAAAACCAAGAATCTTCTTGAAAGAATTAGAGTCCTAGAAAGTGGAGAAAAAGGGCAAGAGGACTACTATACTAATTCCACTAGTCATAAAATTTATAAGAAAATTGCAAAAGGGGACGGTTCAAAAGTGTGTGATCCCCAAAAGATGAAGCAAAACAAAATCCAACGTCCCAACAAGAAGTATTACCACGGTACTTACTATAAGACGTGTTGGTACTGTGGACAAGGAGACCACTTCAAATATGACTGTGTGAAACTAAAAGAAGATATTGCAAGTGGTAAAACTGCTAGGACTAACAATGAGAATGCCAAATCCGTTCCCAAAGCTAATCCTAGGCGTCCTAGACGTTCAAAGAGTTCTTTCCGCAAGTATGCCATTTCTAATGAAGTTAACATTAATGACTATATGCCAGAACCAGAGTTCTATTTTTGTAATGAGCCAGGTAAGGAACACCTTGCCTGGGTCGCCAAAAACTAACCTTGTTTTGGCAGGTGGAAGTGAGGGGACGCCCATGGATCATTGATAGTGGCGCCTCAAATCATATGACAGGAAGCCAGATCCATCTCACTTCTATCCAAAGTAGTGCCACAGGAGGAACTGTCTCGTTTGGCAACAAGGGAAAGGGAAAGATCAAAGGAACGGGAACTGCTATTCTAAACCCGTCCATCAAAGCTACAAATGTAAGTCTTGTTGAAGGACTTGGCTTCATTCTCCTCAGCGTTTCCCAAATGTGTGATCAAGGTGAGAACCTAGTCACATTTGACTCAAAGGAGTGCCTCGTCATCAACAAGAAGTCCAACAAAGTTGTTCTCAAAGGAGTTCGCAAGAACAATATCTATATCTTCAATCAAGAGTTCAAGCCTAAATCAGAATTGTGCCTATCTGCCTCAAAGGAGGACGTTGATCTCTGGCATCGCCGACTTGGCAATGCTGGACCAAGCACAATCCTCAAGCTACACCAGCGAAATCTTGTGAAAGGACTTCCCCGAATTGATCCTGAGAAAGTTGAACAGTGTGAAGCCTGTATCAAAGGGAAGCAAACAAGAACGTCTTTCAAGTCCAAGAACGAAGTAAGTACAAAGAAGCCTTTGGCACTTCTCCATATGGATCTTTGTGGACCAATGAAGACGCTGAGCTACGGTGGAAAGAGGTACATTTACGTTCTCGTAGATGATTTTTCTCGATTCACTTGGGTTCTTTTCTTGGTGTCCAAAGCAGACTGTTTCAACGCGTTCAAAGTCTTCATCAAACAAGTGGAAGTTTCCCTTGAGACGCCTCTCAAAGCCATAAGATCAGACCATGGGATGGAGTTCCAGAATTCAGAGTTCCTGGCCTACTGTGATCAACATGGTGTCTCGCACAACTTCTCAGCTCCAAGAACTCCTCAACAAAATGGAGTTGTGGAAAGAAAGAACAGGACGCTGGAGGATATGGCAAGAACTATGCTCTTGGCTAATGGCATCCCCAAGTACTTCTGGGCGGAAGCTATTGCTACAGCATGTACATCATCAATCGTGCCATGATCCGTCCCTTGCTGAAAAAGATGTCCTATGAGTTGTTGAATGGAAGAAAGCCTCGCATTGATTATCTCAGAGTCTTTGGTTGCAAACGTTTCGTTCACAACAATGATAAAGAAAAACTTGGAAAGTTTGATGCAAGGAGTGATGAAGCCATATTCCTTGGGTACTCTCTCACCAGCAAAGCATATAGAGTTTTCAACAAAAGGACTCTAAAGCTTGAGGAGAGTATTCATGTTGCGTTCAAGGAGAGTTCTTCTCACAAAGAAAAATCAAGTAAGAAAGAACGCTCCTCGTCACAACAGCAGGACGACTCTGAAGACGAAGTTGAAGATTGGTCCTCTGGAAAATACTATGTTCCTAAGGACGCTACTCCAAATCCTGAAGAAGTCTCAGTGGACGTTCCTAGTGTTGTTCAGGGAGTTCCATCTCGTAGTGAATCTCCAGTTCAACAAGATGTGGCTGAATCAAGTCAACAAGTCGAGCAACGTCAAGGTGTGGACGCTCTCTCTGAGGGGGAACGCACTGAAGACGATGCTTAAGGCGATAGTGATGATTCTGATGAAGAGATTGATCCAAGATTTGCTCAATTGTTTCAAAGGGAGTCCCGCTTCTCTAGGGACCACCCAACTTCTCAGATTGTCACAGATCCTTCTCAAGGAGTTCAAACAAGGTCAGCTGCAAGCAAGTCCCAGAGTGCAAATTTAGCTTTTTGTGCGTTCAATGCCTTTGTCTCTATGGTGGAACCAAAGAATATCAAAGAAGCACTCCTCGACGCTGACTAGATTCAAGCGATGCAAGAAGAACTCAACCAGTTTGAAAGGAACAAAGTTTGGACCCTCGTCCCTCGTCCCAAAGGCAAAAACATCATAGGGACGCGTTGGGTGTTCAGAAATAAACTTGATCAAAGTGGACGTGTGTCAAGGAACAAGGCAAGACTGGTGGCTCAAGGATTCAAGCAAGAGGAAGGCATAGACTATGATGAGACCTTTGCTCCTGTTGCTAGAATTGAAGCCGTTCGTCTCCTTATTGCCTTCGCCGCTCACAAAGGATTCAAGTTATTTCAGATGGACGTCAAGACTGCATTCCTCAACGGAAAATTGAAGGAGGAAGTGTACGTTGCACAACCGCCTGGTTTCGAGGACGCATCTCACACAAACCATGTGTACTACTTGGACAAAGCGCTCTATGGACTTAAGCAAGCCCCTTGTGCGTGGTACGATAGGTTTGCGTCCTTTCTTTTGTCTCATGGGTACACTAGAGGTTCAATTGATAAAACTTTGTTCATAAAGAAAGTTCACAAGGACATTTTGATTGCCCAAGTCTATGTTGATGATATAGTCTTTGGTAGTACTAACATGAAACTTGTAGATGAGTTCAAGTCCTTAATGAGTAGTGAGTTTGAAATGTCCCTCATTGGAGAACTCAATTTCTTCTTGGGACTTCAAATCAACCAACTCAAGGAAGGGACGCGCATTCACCAACAAAAATATGTCCGTGAAATGCTTGAGAAGTACGGGATGAACATGTCCAAACCTGTTGCAACCCCTTGTTCTCCAAATTCGCGTCTTTACGCAGATGAACAGGGAAAGGACGTTGATCAGAAGCTTTACAGAGGAATGATTGGTTCTTTGCTCTATTTGACCGCAAGCCGTCCCGACATCATGTTTGCCGTTTGCTTGTGTGCACCCTTCCAGGCGAATCCAAAGGAGTCCCACATGCAAGAAGTCAAGAGGATCTTCCGCTACCTCAAAGGACGCGACGATCTTTGTCTTTGGTACCCTAGGAAGACGTCCTTCAAGCTTGTTGGCTACTCGGACGCTGATTATGCTAGTCATGTAATTGATAGAAAAAGCACTTCAGGAATGGCACAGTTCCTTGGTTCATGCTTAGTCTCCTGGGGATTTAAGAAACAGAACTCTGTGGCGCTTTCAACTGCGGAAGCTGAGTACGTTGCTGCTGCCTCGTGCTGTTCACAAGTTATCTGGATCAAATATCAACTGGAGGACTACGGTATCAATCTTGAAACTATTCCCATTCGCTGTGATAACACAAGTGCTATTGCAATTTCTAAGAATTCTGTTTTTCATTCACGCACAAAGCATATTCATATAAGGCATCATTTCTTGCGTGATAATGTTGAACTAGGACTCATTAGTATGGAGCATGTAAGGGCTGAAGACCAAATAGCTGATATTTTCACTAAGGCGCTTGATAGACGTCCCTTTGAGCATCTCAGGTTGCTCTTGGGGATGATAACTTTTAAGTAGCAAGTCCCGTTCTGCTATTCCCTCAATGATTGACTATGTTTAGTAGATTCTAAGTGTTTAAGGACTGTTATGCATTGAGTTCATATTTGCAAGGACGCTAGTCTAAAACCTCATATGTTTGCTAATTTGGAACGCCATTCAAATTTTCTCTATTTTGTCTTGAAAAGAGTATCCCTGATCACCCAACCCTCATTATAAGCCGAAATGATGGGAACTCTAAGCTTACCCTAGCCGAGAACTTTGCAAAAGCGTCCTATGAGCTTCATATTTTCTTTTACGGGACGTACTTGCTTTGTTCTCAAATGGTTCGCAAGGTGACCACATGGACGGTTGAATTGGTTTTGATTTGCTTGAAGAGGTAATTTTTGCTAAGTATGAGAGAACGCCAATGGTTTGAAAGAGAGAACGCCAGTTCAGTCTTGAGAAGAAGTTGAAGGGTCAAAATTTTGAAAATTTGAAAGTTTGATCAGTGACCGTTACACTTTCTCAAAGCTTAAGGGGGAAGTTATGCCACGTGTTGCATAGGAAATCAATGTTAATTACAATTGTGCCACCGTTTCCTCTATATAAGGCCAGAATACTCGCTCTCAGAATTTATTATTCTCAACCACTTCCCTGCTCAATTCAGTGCTCTGCCTTCTTTCTAGAATTCCGAAGAGTTTCTCTCTCTACAAGTCATCAGAATTATGTCTAATCTTCTAGGGAACGTTGCCGGATCTTCTACCGGCGGGAAGAGAAGAAGGTTGGTGAAGTCTAACACCATTGAGAAGCCAAAACCCTTAGCTCTCAACGAATCTCTAGTGGACTTCATCAACAAGAAGCCCAAAACCTTGTATATGTTGATCAGGGAACGCATGGAGCTTCCTCATGTCAAGCAGGACGCAGTGAAGACGAGGAATTACGAGAAGTTCATAGAACGTTTCGTCATCCACGGCCTGCACAAGAACGACTATAAAGATCTGCTTGGCCGTATAGAGGACGTTCTATTCTTCCAACAGTTTGGAGGTGAGAATCTTGGTCCTTTACTTGATCTTATCCCCGATCTCCACAACCAAGTTTTCCCTGACTTTCCCATGTACCCAAGGGACTCCCCGGCCTACAAAATGCTAAAGAACCGTTTGCCAAGTCCCTCTCCCCCTCCTCCTTCAGTTCCCACCGTCACAACGAAAAAGATTTTGAAGCGTCCTGCCCCCTCTTCTCCTCTCTCAAAATCATCTCAACCTTTCTCCTCTTCAAAACCTACCGAAATTGTGGACAAGTTTCTGATGTCCGCATTTTAGGTAGATTTTTAGGGTCTAGATAGTTTAGATTTAGTGGTGTTTTGTGCTTGAGTCTTGTGTTTTTGAGTCGTTTTGCATGAGTTTTCGTATTTCCTTGAGATTCGGAAACTACGCATATTTGTGTCATTTTGTAGGTGTTTTGGAGCTTGAAAGACGAGTTTGGAGCGAGGCTAGGAGAGGATGGACGAGCTAGGAGGAAGATTCCAAGTGGAAGAGAAGAAGAAGAGCTATAGAGAATCCAAAGCAAGAGGAAAAGTCAAGGAAAAAGTCCCAAGATCGAGCTCAAGGAGGTCGAGCTCGAGCCACATTGCAAAACTTGGAGCGCAAGGAAAACAAGCCTCAGGATCGACCCTGAGGGGGTCGATATCGACCCTAATAGGGTCGAACCTAGGCGCCGACTTCTCCTATCCGGATTTACATGTTGAAGTTTCCTAGTTTGTATTTTAGGAAGGTTGTTTCTTTGTGTTTCCTAGTTAGATTAGGACTCCTTTTCTTCTATAAAAGGAGGTTGAACCTATAGTTTTTAATTTTCAATCAATTAATCAAATCAAGACTTGTAGAGCTAGGGAGAAGACTTGGAGAGCAAGTTTGAGAAATTTGTAAGATTGATCTTTGGTTTAATTTGAATTTTAGTTTGGTTTTGATGATGTCTTCTTCTTCTTCCTCTTCTCTTCTTGCTATGTGTGAGTAGTCTTTTTAAGTTCTAGGGTTGGGCAAAAAACCCAACACAATCATGCATGTTTAAAACTTGAATTCATGACTTGAATGCTTAAGGATCATATCTAACCTATCTTGTGCTTAAACCTTGGTGAAAATTGAGGCATGTCTTGTGATTGACCATAGCGAAAGTGAAAAGTTGATTACTTGATTACATCTAATAGGATTATTTGCGAAAGTTGATATTCCTAGGTTGAAGGATAGATGGAAAGTTGTTTGATTTGCGAAAGTTGATTGAATAGCTTGAATAGTTTGCGAAAGTTAACTTTTCTATGATCTAGATGGCATGATAGTTGTGAATTCTTGTTGAAAGCATGTATGGTTGTTGTTGTGGTAGCCCTAGCCCTAGGATTTGCCTTTTATATTGATTGAAATTCGTGTTTTTGCTTTGATCATGACTCCCTAAGTCGTGCTCGAGTCGTTGCTTGTGATTGTGTGAGTTTTTGTGTGCGTTCGTGCTTATTTGCTCTCAGGATCGACCCACCTAGGGTCGAGATCGACCCTCTTCAGGTCGAGCCTGAGTTGATTTGTTTGCGTTTCTTTTGCTCTTTTTGTAGTTTTCGACTAAACTTAGCACTATTCTCACTCCCGTGGACGATCCTGACTTCGCTATACTCAGCGGGGTCTTGAATACAAGTTTAATTTTTCAAGAAACCCTTCAACAGTTTCCACCTCACTTAAAGGAGGGACGCTCCAAGAAAGTCAATGACCCAAGGCCCCACAAAAAGGCCAAAACTTCAAGCGTCCCCTCCTCAAAAACCTCCACGAAAAGGCCTAGCTCCACAAAACGGCCGTCCAATCTCTCCAAAGAATCCACCCCACCTCCTCAAAAGGCCATCACAATTGAACAAATACCAACCCCTCCTCCGTCCCCCAAGCCTTCCACCACAAACGCCCTCATTCCCTACCAACCAAAACCTCATTCCTCTCCCCTCAATCTAGCCAACTTCCCATCTGCTCCGGCCCATATCTCCCCGCCAAAGGACCCCGAGACTCCAAGGTCCCGTCGTCCTTCCTCTGAAAGCGGACCGGATGAAGCTGAGAAGCGTTCCACTCTTGAGCACACCTTTCGCCGACGCAAAGCTGGCGAAAAGCCTAAGGTGTTGCTACACAAGGACGCTCCAGAGCCCGAGCACATCTCCTCTTCCTCCTCCTCTAGCTCATCTGAGAGCCAAAGAGGAACGCCTGCTGGTGAGTCCTCCCCATTCGTTGATGTTATTGGGGACTCCAGTGACGAGGCGGAAGGAGTCGAGAATGCTCTTGCGGCTAAAGAAGCAGAAAAAGAACAAGTTGCTGAGGACGCTGGCGAGCACCAGGTCTCTCAAAAGGACGCTGAGCCCACTTTATCTGACGAGCTCGAGCATGATGCACTTGAAATCCCTTCCTACAATCAAAACCTTCCCATCCTCAATCCCCTCCCATCTACCCAAGAAATCCCCTCCCCTCAAATCCAAGTCCCTGCGGACGCTGAGCCCTCAAATGCCAATCAATCAGAGGTTCAGGACGCCGAAGAGACGTCCCAAGGAAGAGCTCCCTCTGAATCAGAACAGGCCACAGCTGGTGGCACTGAAGCTAATGAACAAGGCACAGAGGACGCTTCCTCCAAGGACGCTGCTGAAAGTGACTCTGAGGACGCTGATGATGAATCTGATGATGATGATGAGGACTCAAAGTCCCCAAAAGGAAAACGAAAGCGCAAGCCTGATGGTGCGCCCGTCAAAGTTCTCAGCCCCTTGATCTACTCCGAAGAGTGGCTCTCCTCCTTCAACGATGATAAAGTTCAGGAGTTCCTTGAGCTTTTAAGGTTTCAAGGCTGGTTGAACGTTGGGCCTGCGCCTACAGTAGTGGACAAAGAGCAGATAAAGGCGTTCTATAGAGATCTGCGCTACAAGTCTAAAGATGGCTCTCTCCACTTCAAGATAGATGGTGAGAAAGCATCAGTTACTGAACGCCAGATCCGTTCCTTCATGGGCCTCAACCCTCAAAAGCCCCCGTCCAACGCTTTAAGCTCCCTACCGGAAAGTGGCTTCGAAACAACTGATGAGGAACTGCCGCTGGTTGAAAGGGTGTTTCAAGGCAAAAAGCCTTATGGACTGGACAGGGTAGCTCACGTGTTGAGCAAGGTTGGCGCCATCGCACATTACTTCATTTGTCGCGCCGTCCTTCCCAGGCAAGAGAAGCGTTCGATCGTTCAAACTCATGATCTCATTCTGATTGACGCTCTTCTCGAACGCCGCCCCATAAATCTAGCCAAAATTGCTATGCAACATATGGCTAAGTGTGGGAGGAATCGACACGCCTTGCCGTACCCAGGGCTGGTCAAGCTAATTCTTCAGTCCCAGAAAGCTTATGATGAAAGTGCTCCCTCTGAAGAGCTCGGACTTAAATGGAATGCCAAGAAGGGACTGGTCGAAATTCGCCACAATGAGGAACTGCCTTCAGTGATCAAACAGTTAGAAGCTGAGGCCAAGGAAGCCAGGAAAAAGGCTGAGCAAGAACGTCTAGCAGCTAAAGCTGAAGAAGAACGCCTTGCTTCAATGGATCAAGAGTTCCCTCGTGAAGAAGAGCCAGCAGTAAACCTTGCAGCTCTTGATCAGATGCTATTGGCTCCTTCTCCTCCTCAAGTACCTCCACTGGACGCTCCCTCTTCCAGATCAGGACAAGTGCCTCGTTCTGCCCCCGCTAATATTGCCCAGCATCCTCCTGCAGAACTCATGGGCGCCATAATGGACAACCAGTGCCTAATCTTCTCCGCTCTCAAGGACTTGTCCACGGCTCTCAGTAAGTCGGCTGAACTTCACGAACAACTTCTCAAGTTCTTTCAAGATCAGAGCCGTCCTCAGTGATCGCCGTCCTCCAACCCTTTTATCCCTCAATCTTTTTGCTCTTGCTTCTTTTGCTTTAAACACTAAGTTCTTGGTTTGTAATAACCGTACTCTCATTTCTATTTGAATAGAAATTCACTGTTTGTGCGCATGTGTTTGTTCAAGCGTTCCACTGCTTTTAGTTATGTGTTTGTGCTAACGTCCTTATCACTTGTTATCCTTTTCGATGATGCCAAAGGGGGAAGTGTAGTTTTGCAGAGATGCGCTACAAAATAGTTATCTAGAATAAGCAAGTGTTAAGGGGGAACTATTAAGTGAAAGGTCTAAGAAACGCCCATGCTAGAATAAAAGAGGACGCTTAGAAAGTTTTATAGGACGCGACTCTCTCCTTAAAATCCAAATGATAGAGAATCAAAGGATGAAAACTTGTGTTTACTGAAATTTCTCTAAGTGTTAGAGGACGCCTCTAAGTTTTCATGCACGCTAAGTTCCAATGCCAAAACTATTTTGCTGAAGAGTTTGTCATCATCAAAAAGGGGGAAATTGTTGGGACGCTATCAAGGACGCCTGCGTACTTGGTAGTGTGCCCATACAAATCGTCCCATAGTTTTGATATGACAAACTCACTTTGATTCTAATAAATTTGTCCAAGTGTTCAGGAACGCCAATTAACAAAGGACAACAAGTGTGTGAGCGTTCCCTAGGCTTAGGGACGCCAGCTAACAGGAAGTAAGGACCAGCAAGAGACTACTTGAGAAGGACGGAGTCCCGAGCAAGTAGGAACGCAAGAAAGGAGTCCTTACTCACTAGCCGACAGGATGACATCACTCGACAATGTTTGATCATCCAAGGACACATGGAGACCGATCCTGTAGCAGAGTCCAACACTACGTGGCGGACGATCCTGTAGCAGAGTTCATCAACACGTGGCGGCCGATCCTGTAGCGGAGTTCATCACACACAGCTGGATACAGGAAGCTTCCTCATCACCGCCATACTCGTGGAGGAAGATCCTGTAGCCACGTCCCGGAAGGGCATGATCGTCATAAGGAGAATGACGCCCTTCCCAAGTCCTATAAATACCCCAGGGTATTTATTGTGACGCTAACGCTTTCAGAGAATATTCAGAGAGAATCAGAGGAAAGCGACTCACTCAAGAACACGAAGAACTAACTCAAGAACTCAAGAACAGTGCTAGGACTTGTGTTAGATCGAGTGAGATTTTGCACCCAAACCAAAAAACAGTTTGTAATAAGAAAAACCAAAAAGAGAGAGAGAGAGAGTTCTGCGAAGTACTGCAGAACGTAGGAATAGAGTCCTCTAGTAGATTGAACCAGCTTTAGTTGTAGGCTTAAAGGAGTTCTTTACAAGTGAACTTAGGGAAAAGCTAAGTGTCAGAGAACTGTAAAGACTCGCCAGTACAACTGTAAGAACGTTCAATATAAAGGAAGAACTATTCAAAAATCCTCCAAGGAGGTAGAGGTTTACACTCAAGGACTACTTGGTCTTGAGTGGTTCCTCTATAATTCACTGCATTCATTACTTACCTGTTTAGTACTTTATTCCGCTGCATTACTCAAGAACGCCCCTACTCCTCGTAGGGATGCCTGACCACAGGACTCCCTTACCAAAGTAAAGGACGTCCCTCAGTACTAACGATCCAACACTATGACATTCTCCTTTTCGTGTATTTTGGTTGTTTTAACTTTTAAATAACATTGAGTTTTTATTTATTTGATCTTCAAATTCTGTTGCTACAAAAATAGTTTGCTCGTTCCTTAAGATCGCCTTTGAAATTCTTCATTCTTTTTGTATTCTCATTAGCTTCTTGTCCAAAGGTGAATTGGATGTAGGTTTAAGGATGAATCTCACATGTTTAAATTATTATTGTTATTTTATTAGGTAAAGCTAGAATATATAAGGAGTAGCAAGATTTTTTTGTGAATGTATTAGGTAAACAAAGTGGTTAATTCAACTAGTTGTTTATTACTTATGTTGTATGTGTATTTGGAGGTGTTGGCAGATTTTTGACTACTAGTTTAGTGGTTACAATCACATGGTGCAATCATTTTGTCACCTATACTAGTACATTATCCTCTTTCGGTCATTTCTTAGTATTCCACTTTTGCATTTTCATCAAAGAAAGACATGATATTTGTAGTTGCATAACATTAACAAGATAAACTTGATCTGCTTATAATCGATCTTAAAGGAGGCACTTCAAAAAATGGCACCACAACAAGGAACCCCTTGGTCATCAAATATGTCAACTCGTCCTTCTCTAACATTTCGAGTTGGATGTGGATATACTTCTGCTTCTACACAATCGTCATCATCTCTGTCAATAATCAAAACAAGTAATAAAATTATATTATGATAATTAACTTGATTTTAAGTTTTAATATTCACACATTTACTCCCTTTTGAATCTGATTACATTATTATCCATTTTATAGTACGATCTTTGGGTTCGGTACTTCGATATCTCCATCTATTGTTGCTACTTTAAAAACTAAGAAAAGGAAATGGAGTTCTCCCATTTCGAAAGAATACAATTTGTATGATGGAGGGTTGTTTGAAGATGGAGTGTCAAGAGCTCTTTTCAAGTACTATAAGGGAGGACCAATTCTTGCTCCTTCTGATGTTAGTACCTCTAATTTTAAACGTCATCTCGAAAAATGTGAGTTTGTCTTTGGAATTAAGAAAATATCAAAAAATGAGATTATGCTTCATACATTTGATTCAAAACTCTATAAGGAAATGATTGCATTGGCTATCATTAGGCATGGATGTCCTTTTACTTTTGGTGAGCATGAAGCAAATAGAAGTATTCATAGTTTCCTACACGAAGGGTTCAAACCAATCAGCAGAGACACAGCCAAAAACCATGCTATGACAATTCATAAAAGAGAGAGAGGGAGGCTTATGGAGTTGATGCATAAAGTTTCAGGAAAAATTTGCTTGACTTCTGCTATGTGGACTTCTATTGTGGAGCAAGGATATATTTCTCTAACAACTCATTTTATTGATGATGAATGGAATTTACATGCAAAGATCTTAGACTTCTGTCATGTGGAACCACCTCACACTGTAGTAAAGTTACATGATAGGATACTTGTTCTCTTAAATAATTGGGCAATAGGCAACAAAGTGTTTTCTATCTCACTAGATAATGCTAGGTGTAACGATAGCATGCAAACATTTCTTACTCTAAGTCTCTCTGTGCATAATTCTCTGCCTTGTGATGGTAAATATTTCCATGTGCAGTATAGTGTTAATATTCTGAACTTAATTGTTCAAGAAGGTATAAAAGTCATTGATGTTGCTGTCGATAAGGTCAGAAAGCTAGTGGTTTGGACTGTTGAGCTAGAGCGTAGAAAGCTAAAATTTAAGGAGATTGCTTTGTATGTTGGTATTGATTGCTCTAAAAATTTGTGCTTGGATTGTGTCCTACGAGATAGAATTCTACATATAAAATGTTAGATAGGGCAATAGTTTATCGGAAGGCTTTTGAAAAATGTGTGGACAGATCTGATCCTAACTTTCCTCCTCCTACTACTGATGAAGAATGGGGTAGAATTGAGAAGATTTGTGCTCTTTTAAGCCCCTTTGATGAGCTAACCACTCTAATGTCTGGAAGACAATGTTGTAAATCCAATTTATATTTTACAAATGTTTGGAACATTGAGTTGTTACTACAGACATTCGCTTCTTCTTAGGATGAATTTCTAAAAAGGATGGCCCTGAAAATGAAGCCAAAATTTGATAAGTATTGGGCTTCTTATTGCATGATTCTTTCGTTTGTTGTTATGCTCGATCCTCATTATAAAACTCACCTTATCATCTATTACTTTAAGAAGTTGGATCCTGAAACGGCCTCATCTAAGACCAACCATATTAAAACCTAACTCTACAAGCTGTATGAGGAGTATGTTGTGATCTTTGGTCCTCATCTATGAGGAGCCACGAGTATGGTTCAAGATAAACGTGTGGATGCTCTAAGGGTAAATTATTTTAAATATCTCAATGTCATGAAATTTAGTATACTTTGTTTTTTAAATTGATTTTTATTTACATGATGGTGCTTCTTTTAAACGGATATTCAACATTTGAAGATATTTCTGAAGATAAGTCTGAATTAGATGCATATTTACAATCAACTAGGATGAATTATACACAAGAACTAGACGTGCTCAACTGGTGGAAGGTAAATGCAAGAAATTATCCCGTGGTTTCTAAAATGGCAAAGGATATCTTAGCCAGTTCCATTACTACTGTAGCGTCAAAGTCAACTTTTAGTATGGGTAGCAGAGTTCTTACAAAATGGAGAGCATCTCTTCATCCAGTCACCGCAGATGCGCTTTTGTCAACTTATTCTTGGTTATATGGATTTGACATTAAAGAAGGTAACTTAGCTTAGTTTGTGTCAAGTTGTTAAGTTTCAAGTTCAAGATAGTTTGACTACCATGCTTATATAATGTGGTAGATGTTGAGAACCAAGAAATTCATGGACTTGAATTTCAATTTTCTACTAATGAAGACAGCAATCGAGAAGAGGAGATGGAGGACTGAATTTGAATGACTTTGCCAGCTTTTGTGGGTGTAATTGCGATCATTGGTTAGTTGCATTTGTTGGCTGATCTTATAGCCTTTTTGTAATCACAAGCATGTTTCAGAGAGATTTAAGATAATATGTGGCTTGTTTAATGTTAGGTGTATTCCATTAATGTTTAAAATGTGGAATGCTCTAGTAGCTCTTTTTTTTGTTGGCCTGTAGCAACCTATTTATAGCCTGGGGCAAAGTTGAATAGTTTAGTTTTGTGTGACATACTGCCATACTAGCATGTATATCATTCGTAGCCGACTAGTAAGATAACTATAATGTAAACAATGTTGAATGCTTTAGTAGTAGTAGTAGCAACATTAATCAACAATCATGTGGTAATTTATATTTGTTTTGGCATTGTAGTAAATTGTAATCGTGCAATATGTTATTTTTTGCCTCACTAAATGACAATGGTTGGTGTTGAGTTTGACTGTTGAGACATATTTATATGTTAAATAGTAAAAAATATCAGTTTTAATTTGGAGGATTGGGGAGAATTTGGATTAATAGAGTAAGATTATTCCATTTGTTTGTAGTTAATCAAATGTGTATATATAAACGTCTGAATGAAAAATTAAGGCCTTTTCTTGGCTAACCGACCTCCATTATATGCTTTTGAAGAATATTTTATTTAGCACTCAATTAATTTTCTTATACGAATTTTCCACCTGCTTAACACAATTGGATTAGATATTATCTTGTTTAGATAAAACTGATTTTGCTAAGACAGAAAGAATTAGATTGTTAAACATATAACATATATTTTAATAGTGCAAAAACATAAATAATGAGGTCATTGACCCGATAGGTCAACCCGAACCCGGACATTAACCTGTCATAACCCGACCGGACTTAACCTATAAACCGATTGACCCGAACCTGAACTCAACTCGAACCTGAAGTGACCCGACCCAAACCCAATTGAACTGGCCCGATTGACAGGTCTAAATATTAATAATCACCCTTACTGTTTACATTTTTTAAAACCAATGAAACAAAAAGAAAAAATAGTAACTAATTTGGGCAACTTGATCTATTGGGTTAGTCCTATTAAGCTTAAGGAAAGTTACATTTATATTTATAATACAAATATATTAAGTTATGTACTTTGCCACTTTTAATAAACATATAATATTAATGATTGTGAAAATTTCAAAATTTAAGTTGTGTCTATACATACATGATCACACTTAATGTAGAGCAATGTTAATGAATGTGAAGATTTTAAAATTATTGATAATGATGAACTAATTTTAAAGAAAATTTTAAAAATTCAAACATCCAAATTATGGGTGATGATTGAGGTAACTAGGTTGTCGATTCCATGCATCAAAACTTGTGCTTCGACTGTCCACATCCCACTCCGTCTATAATTTCATTTATATACTATTTTGTGTATACACTCCGTCTATATTGATTTTTGCTGCATCCCATGCTCCGTCTATAATATAATCTATCTTACTTATATTTTGTTATGGATAAATAAAACCTTAATTTTTCTTCTATAATATATTAATAAGATCATAATTTTATTATAGATTTTTATATATTTTTAATATGCACATTTCGATATAAAAAATAATAAATTGGGTTTAATATTACATTTCACTTTGGTATAAATAAGTATGCAGTTTACAGTATATGAGTGCACATTTTATAGTATATGAATGTGCATTTTTTAGCATATGAGTTTGAAATTCGTATTAATGAGTTTGCACTTTTTTAGTATATAGTATTTGAGTGTGCAACTCGTATATTAAAGAGTTTGCACTTTATAGTATATGATAGTTTATAGTATTTGTGAGTGTGCATTTCCAGTAAAGACTTTGTAATTTGCAGTACATGAATGTGCAAAGTTATCATTTATTTAATACAAGGTATAAATCAAAATTTTTATTGGTTCATTAATAACAAAGGTGGACCCCATTAAATTTTGCACCCTGTCAAAAGTGGATGGGTATTTGAACGGAGTGCAAATTGATTTAACTTTTTTTATTCTTAAAATACATGGATGGGGGAGTTTGGAGATAAGAGTGCAAAAAATTAGTTTTTAGGACTGGAACGTGGATAGTCTTAGGGTTTGTTCCAAATTCCAATGCAAAATTACCAATTACCTTGCTTAAATACCAACTTCGTCAAGCCTTACTTGCAAATCTAATCGGCAGAATACATATACAGACCCCTGTACTTGAACGTTTTTTCCTATCGGCCCCCCGTACTTTAAAATGTTCAATTAGACCCTTGTACTACCCATATTTTTGCCTATTAAACACTTTTTGCCCATGCGGACCCGCGTGTGTTATCTAAACTCTTAAACGCCCGTATTTGAACGGAGTCATACTAGCTATGTTAGTTGATTTTTAAATTTAACAAAAAGGGAAAAAATCTTTTCATTTGCCCAAGAACTGGACTAAAAATAAAATAAAACTCGGGCACCACAAAGTAGAGCCACAACGGAAATGAACCAGAAAAGCAAAGACGTACACAACTAGAGATTAAGTGCAAAGGTACGAACCACAATTGCACCACAAATTATAAGCTAATTAAGGTGCAGATTAAAGCACCAAATGAACTAGAAATTCCAAACAAATCAGATCTTACTCATTTGAGAACGCACACAACTAGATCAAGCAAAGCAAAGACGTACAAATCGGAAACAGATTAGAAAGTCTCTAGAAGCACAAATCGAAAGCAAATCAATACGAAGAACTAGTAATTGCATCAGATCGAAAGCACACTCGATCCTCGTGCTCGCAAATTGAGCCATATCGATCGCCCGAGCTCGGAGAGGTTTGGAATGGATCCCAGAGGTCGAGCGAGAACAGGTCCAAGCCGTTGTTTCTCCGCCCACCGAAAAAGCTCGGGATCGGCAAGGTTTTGCTTTTGATTGAAGAACTAGCCGCCGGATATGGAGGGGGATCCGGCAGGGAGGGGCGGGCGGGAGCGGAATTAGAGAAATTAGGGTTTGTGAAATTGGGGGAACGTGGGGGAGGGACGGGCGCAAAATTGGGCGGGGCTGGCCGGCGCCGTCTTTTCCGGCGGATGCAACGCCGGCGGAGATGTCGTTGGAGTCGACTGCTCGGCTCTCTGTGCTTGCTTCGTGTGAACTCCGGTTGGGAAGTAGAGCACCGGAAAAGAGGAGCGTAGAAGGGTAAGGGAAGGATTTCTCTTTTCCTTTTTTTTTTTAAAACTTGTTTTATTATTTATTAATGTTATAATATCAAAATTTGTAAAGTTGGGTTGATTAGGCTTATGTGGCATGTTACTTGTCATTTTTTTTTAATTACGTGGCAGACACCTTGCGCGTGTGAATCACGTATCGGGGCCGTCTGCCATCTGTGTTCAATAGGTAAAAATAGGGGTAGTATAAGAGTCTAATTGAACATTTTAAAGTATGAAGGGCTAATAGGAAAAAACGTTCAAGTACCGGGTTTCTGTATATGTATTCTGTCAAATGTAATCTCATGACATGCATCTCTCATAAAGCATTGTTTAGCGTACAAACAATAATCACGTTCGGTGGACAAACAGATCTTTAACGTGAGGCTGAGTTGCATTCCAAAAAGAATAAACAAGTCATCATCCATTTCAAAAATTATTACTACTATTATTTTATCTTCTTCTTTCTCATCATCTTAAGAGAGTACCCACGATTGACGCTTGGGCATGTGCACGCAATTAAAACACAAAAACAGGAAGGGATCTATCCCCCCAAATCACAGCCCTCTAATTCTAAACTGCAAGTGGGCAGTATTGCTCTTTTTGTTTCCGGGCGTCAGATTCCCAAAAGGAATCGTCAACACCACCTTCTAACTTGTTTCTTCTTCTGTTCCTCAACATCAGAGCTTTAGCTGTCAAGGTAAAGGTAGCTCCCTCTTCTTCCCTGAATTGGGTTTTGCTGATTATCAGTAATTCTCTTATGTTTTTATTGATTCTTCGGAAGTGGTGCATGAAAAAAGAAAAGATGATCCAAATTCTAATTTTAGCTGTGTAAAGTTGATGCAATTCTTAATTCTGGGTCTGATTCATTTGGCTATGAAATTGAACTGTCATGTCCGGATTAGGAAATGAAAACCTCCGAATTCAGTGACTCTCCGCTTTTGATTTCCTTGCTGGTACTTACATACAGGTGGGGTTTTCAAAATTTGGGCAGCCCAGAATGCGTTTTTATTCTTTTTGTGATCGCTTATCTGAATTCCGAATGGCCGAAGTGGGTGACTACAGCTCTAATGTTTGGTAATTTCTGATACAAAATCAAGCATTCCGAGCTAGTTGCTGGCAAAATTCCATTTGTAAAGCCTTTCCTTTCTTTCTAGCAAATGGTGAGGAGTAAGGACATGTTGAACAGACTTTATTGCTCCTTCTTAAGCTCCAAAAATGGGCTATGGACAATTCCCTCAAACTCAGGGCTAAAATTGACTTATCTTATACATGTTGATTCTGGGATAAACCATTGTTCAGTATCTATGGCAGTCTAGAGGGAGAACTGCATGAGATCTTGATCTTTGACAGATTCTACATGCTATTATTTAGCCCATGACTCAACTTTGTATTCATGTATTTGGTTTTTTTGTGAACATTTCCATGCAGGATCGTAGTATGGTTGGTCAAGTAGCCACAGTGATATAGCCTTTGCTAATGGGAAACTCGGAATCTACTTACGATAACGATACTGCAGAAAATCTTCCACCTCCTTCATCCTATTCTTACGCAGGAAGCTCATTGCCTCCAAGTTACCCGACACCTCCTCCGGTATCCTCTTCATATCCAGAAAACTCAGTGAATCCGAGTTACCCAACAACTCACAGAAGTATGGCGAGTGGGCAGCGGCCGAATTTCATACCAGACAACTTCAGCTCATTGGATGAGGTTTCCCTTCTGAAGGCATTCTTATGGATAAGATTCCTTGTTGGTTTGTAGTAGCCTCTTTGTTTCTTGGGAATTACAAGATGTATAAGGTATCACAATTTTTCATTTTCAGGTAATTGAGGCTTTAAGAGAAGCCGGTCTAGAGTCGTCAAACCTAATTCTTGGAGTTGATTTCACAAAGAGCAATGAATGGACAGGTAAGCTTTCACCAACTAATTTTATAAAAACCAGGGAGCAATTTATTTGGTGACCACTGATATATGCTTGCTTTTCAAGGGAAACACTCATTCAACCGGAAGAGTTTACATGCAATTGGTAGCGTCGCCAATCCATATGAGCAAGCCATTTCCATAATTGGACAGACTTTGTCTCCCTTTGATGATGACAATTTGATTCCTTGTTTTGGATTTGGAGATGGTTAGCCTTTTCTTTACTTGTTGAAACATTTACATAGGACCATCTGGTGTTGTCTTTTGTACTTCATTTACTGTCTGTGTTTATATCAGTTATACTGTATTTTATGTACTGTTTCTCATCCAGCAACAACACATGACCAACATGTGTTCAGCTTCTACCCTGATCACCGGCCTTGCAACGGTTTTGAGGAAGCGCTAGCACGATACAAGGAGATAATTCCTCATTTAAAGCTGTCAGGTACTAGACTTTCTGTTGCCTGGTGCATTATTCATCTGCAGTTAGCCATTATCGTCTATTACCAGCTCATGAATGTTAAATGGTCTCTGCTGAAGGAACTTTCAAACTCCCAAAGTTATGACATTATATTCTTAGAGGTGATTCTTATGCATGAATCCTAGGTCCTACTTCGTTTGCCCCGGTAATTGATGCAGCAGTTGACATTGTGGAGGAGAGTAATGGACAATATCATGTTCTCGTAATCATTGCTGATGGGCAGGTGGAAATATTTATACATACAACATCATGTTCTGGGAAAATGAAGTATTTGTATTCTCAGTTGACCACACTTTATGTAAACATAGGTTACAAGGAGTGGTGATGTACCACCTGGGAGGTTCAGTCCACAAGAACAAGCAACTATTGATTCAATTGTTGCTGCCAGGTAATCAAACATCCATTTCTCTTCCTTTTTTAAATTCAAACTTCAGTCATATTCCTATGGTGACTAATGGATTGTGATGATCAGTCGTTATCCTCTATCAATTGTTTTGGTTGGAGTTGGAGATGGACCATGGGATGCCATGAAACAATTTGACGACAACATTCTCAATCGTGAATTTGACAATTTCCAGGTAGTTTATTGCAATTCTTTGGAGTTAAATGCCAATTCTTCATATCCCTACATTTCCAATTGTTTTCTATGGTGGTGTTTGGATCACCCAAGATAGTGAACTATCTTGCATTAGAATGCATTCTGTTGCATTTAAACATAATGCATTCATTGTCCTGACTAATCCAAATGCATACTTAAAGGCTCTTGGCATAGCCTTCTTAAATTATTGTTTTCATCCTTCCTTCTTGTGAATTTGCAGTTTGTGAACTTTACCAAGATCATGTCAGACAACAATCACAGATCCAAAAAAGAAGCCGCATTTGCGCTTGCTGCTTTGATGGAGATACCGATTCA
This sequence comes from Polygonum maritimum, assembly GCA_963924305.1. Classification (NCBI taxonomy): domain Eukaryota; kingdom Viridiplantae; phylum Streptophyta; class Magnoliopsida; order Caryophyllales; family Polygonaceae; genus Polygonum; species Polygonum maritimum. The sequence continues at coordinate 34,252,906 of OZ002728.1, forward strand.
GTACAGGGCCACACAAAGCATTCAGTTGTCAGGGTACACTATAAACTCAGAACTCAGTTTATCCTCTTTAGATTTTCTGCAAATGACTCTAAACAAACAGCTTTATCTTGCAGGAAGAAAAGCAGTGTCTCAAGAACACAGCCACTCCCTCCTCCTAGAGAAGTAATAGAACATGATAACGCAGTTCGATCAGTGTCACATGCTACAAGTGCAAGCCTTGAGGCAGTAGATGAACCAGCCACCTTTTCTTCTGAACAGGTAGTGTATTTTATGATTCCAGATTCCTATACAATCTCGTTAATTTGATAATTGAGATTCTTATTCTTGTTTTTTGCTACAAATTTGAAGGTTTGCCCTATATGTTTGACAAATCCAAGGAATATGGCATTTCAATGTGGTCACATGGTAAGAATTCTATTGTTGCACAGTGTTAACACATGTTTGGCTAACTAAGCACGCAATCAACTGAGGAGTTTTGTTTGTGGTTAATTGTAGACGTGCAAGGATTGCGGTCCAACTCTCACAACGTGTCCTCTGTGCCGAGAACCCATTAAAACGAGGATAAGACTGTACACTTGAGTAATCCTTGATCGTCTTGAATCTTTGATGTATGTTTGCTCAATACTCCCTTATTTTTATACTTGCTGAAATCAACCTCAGTTAGTTGCGTTGAACAATGTAAACAGCAGTGTGGATACTACAGGACTCAAACGTCTCATTTGTGAGTGTGTGTGTGTGTAAATTCTAAAATGTGCAACACAACCTTTCTGAGGAAACACTAGGAGATGTTGTTGGCCTCCAGTTTTAGAGTTAGTATGAAACGAAGTCATTACTTATTATAACGTCTTTATGAACTACTTTCTAAGGGTTAAGCCACACAATCCTCTTTATCTGAATGGATTGAGTATTTGGTAAAGGTGATACTCGGTATATGCCAAGAACGGCACTCACTCATTTGGATGCCATAATGAAGATGAGATAAGAAAGAAGGTGAGGAAGGGCATGAAAATGGGATGTTCATGGCGATTCCTAAGCTGGCTTGAAAACAGAAATGGAAGAGATGTATTGAAATGGTCTCCCTTATTATGATCCAGCTTGAAGTTTACAGGAAGACATGTAAAAGCAGAGCGTTTTTTCCCCCAACTGGGATGAGTAGGAATGCATATATGGTCCCCATATTTTCTGGCGTGTGGACAACTTAATTGGACTAATATGTAAAGGTTTACCATATTTTCTGGCGTGTGGACAACTTAATTGGACTAATATGTAAGGGTTTACCATATTTTCTGGCGTATGGACAATTTTTGGCAAACTGGAAAATATTCAGTGTTCATTGGAAAGCACATGGCCAAGTCTACAATATAGATCTTATCAATGTAAATGGAAACATCTTCTCTAGAACGTGCAGCAATAATAGAGCTTCTATAACAAATGACCAAGAAGCTGAAATTGGCTCGTTAAAGTGTCCTCCTGAACATGACAGCATTCTGGTGTAAACAAGAATCATAGTATACAGGAAAATGCCTGCCATTAGTGTTCGAACTAGATCCTTGAGAAGAAACAGAGTTATTCTGGTTAGTTTGCTGAGATTTCTGCTAAGAATGGAGGGCCATTGAATCTTGGGTTGAGAAGAAACGCTTCCTACTTGACAGAGGAAGGGCTCTCTCTATCAGTACAGAATATGAACATGTCCATTTACTTGGTATCGTGATCATGGCAATTATAGTTCACTAAGAGCAATGCCACACCAATAGCAATCAGTTCTACTCTTAATTTGATGTCCATTTATTTATTGTTTAGATCATGTCCATTTACTTTAATATTCTCTACTGAGACTTCTAGTGCACTGCTTTTTACATCTGTAGCTCAGTCTATGCAATGATTCATCATACATGGTTCTCCGTTTGCAAAAAGTGATTTGCATAGACCAAAGTTGTTCAGCTTTTTCCATATGTAGCTCAGTCTATGCAATGACTCATCATACATGGTTTTCCAAAGTTGCATAGACCACATTTGTTCAGCAATGCAACGTCATTATACAGCTACAGATAACTATATAACGTCCCATATGAAGTAAATACTACTACTCACCAAGCAAACTGATAAAAAAACACAGACTGAATCAGCAAAAATGATTTGTCAACTTAGCACTCGCCTATCTCCTATCTCCTACACCGGGTTTATTATGCTAGCGGTTTTCTCCGGTCAGTTCCATGCCTCTTCCCTTGGACACCTACACTTATCTCTGCAACTTCAGTACAACGAAAACAGTCATAAGAAAAACGGACAGAATTAAGAAGACTTACTATGTGATAAGATTACTAGAAGAACCACACCAACAGCAAACCTGTCTGACTAATCATGGATGAAAGAAGGTGGAGTGAACAAATCAGAAAAGCCTTGTAGCATCCCTAGCAGGCTGAATCGTGGAAGCTGAGTCCCAAAGTGGAAAACCTCAATCTCATTGTCATTCTGAAAGCATCGGCACAACGGAAGCCCTTCCTTCTCAAGGACCACACAGTTTCCCCTCCAAGGCCGAGGCAGATCCTCAGCGGAGACCGAAAAGGAGCAGTCCCTGTTGATGAAGAACACTCTCTCCCCCAAATCCTCAACACTCTCCCACTCCCACCGAGCCGTATGCTTAGTCAGCTTATAAACCTGACACTCGGGAGGATGGCTGAAATCATGACGGAACCTCAAAACCAAGTACAGATCCCCATCAGAAACCACCAACCGCTTGCGATATGACTTGGCGGAGCCGCTATCGAGAACGGGCTCGCATTCGAGTCGATTCATCCGCATATCGCCGCAGTCAAACACATAAACACAAGTGGCCGAGTCAATAGCGTAGAAAGTGCGGGCTCTGAGCTTGACAAAGTCCTCGATTTCACAGTCGAGTGTTGTGAATTCTTGGCGGCTGGCACTCGTCGTCTGGCTCTTCTTGGAGAGGCTGAATCTCCAGGCGTAAATCCCCTTCCAAGGGTCTATCCACAGAGCCACGGCCTCAAGATCCCGATCCGTAGCCGAATTCGAAGCGGAGACGAGATCGGGGACCAGATCGAGCTTCTCAGTGCTCTCGATCTGGTTGCAGTCCCCGCAGAGGGCGTTGTAGCCGTAGGACATGGCGAATTGAGTGGCAATCCACTCGGAGGAGGAGTTGATGGTAAAGGAGTTGAGCGCGATCGTCTGGTAGGTGAGGGCGTGGCGGAGGAGGAGGCTGCCGGCGGCGGATTCTTGGACGGAGACCAGCCAGGAGGAGGAGGATCACGGCGGCGGGGGCGGAGAAGGTAAATGGCGGAGGCGATGAGGGTGAGGGGGCGAGTTTCGGAGGTTTCGTGAGGGATGGAGATGGTGCGCGGGAAGAAAGGGGAGGGCGAGAGGGAGAAGACGGCGAGGCGCCATGATCGGCAGACGGACCGGAATCGGAGGAGGTCGTGGGGGTTGTGGAGGCGCTCGAAGATGCTCTCGATCAGATCGGTGGGGAGGTCCGACCAATCAACGCCCGCCGGACAGCCGTGGGCTTCCGTTCCGAGGAGAGAAGAGGATTTCATGGTTTTTCTGCGGTTATTGGGCGGTTTCATCGTCCTCTTCTCTCTCTGTTTGCCTACAGCTTCTTGAAAAGGGTTGTGTTTCCCCAATTAATAAAGTTCAGAAAAGGAACACGTGTGGCGTGCGTGACTCTCAAGTCTCAAACCAACCGTGCAAGGCAAGGTATGTTTATGTAGAGAGGTGTGTGACTGTGACACTGTGTGCCTACTCCGCAATTTAGCACCCTCAAGTCCTCAACAAACCCGGGCTTTTCGGCCTGTCCTGCCACAAAATTTTGGATTGTACATAAGTACAGTATTCCTTTGTTGGGACCGCCCTTATCCGGTCTGAAATTAGAGTTGGGCATGGCCGAAGCTATTGGCCCATTAGGCCTGCCCGATCCAACACATTACTTTTAATTCATTCATGTACTGTATAATATTAGTGTGGCGCTATAATATGGAGTATAAGGCTCCGTTCGGGTAGTCTAGCTGAAGCTTTACTTCTGACTGAAAAAATTAGTTGAAACTGGAAAAAATAGTTGAATTATAACAGAAGCTGAAACTGAATGAACTAGCTGACGTGCATAACAAGTGTTCGATAAGACGAGCTGAGGAAAACATATTGGTTTGTAAAATTACCATAAAGGACTTATATATCTAGTTAAAAAGACCAAAAAGGGCTTCAATATAGACAAAATTTCAACCCAAATTTGAGTCCAGAATTCAACAAATATGTACTACTTATTACTTTAATTTTCTTTTAATTGATTTTCTTTTTAATTAATTTATTTCCCACTTGACCTTCTTTCTTTTCTCTGATTTTCGTTCCTTCCATTTTCATTCTGCACATCACGACACCAAATCCCGATCGATATGGTCGCCCAACTCGTCCTACCCGCCGGCCTTACGGCGCACCGGCCACCTCCGACAGCGAACAACCGTGGCTCACTCTCGTCCAGCCGCCTTCGCACTCAGCCCCCTTCTCCCTCGCGCTCGCTCGCCTCACCAGCTCTTCCCAACCACCGGCGAGCCGCCCGTTCCAGATCTGTACCGTACCCCCCACGCCGGCGGCTCGATTCGACTCGTTCCCTTAGCTTGGTCCGCTCCTTTTCCTTCTCTCGCTCCCGACGGCCTTTTGCTCCGCCTCCGGCGAGTGGAGCCGGAGTGGAGACGGGGCTAGAGGTGGTGCCATTGGCGTTGTAGGGAGTGGGGTTGGGGGTGGAAGGTTGGGTGGGGGTGAGATTGAGATTCGAATTGAGGGAGGTGAGGATGAGGGTATGGGGGGAAATCTCTCAATTCAGCCCGAGGAAGCTCCTCGGAGGAGCGTGTAAAAATGGAGGTTTTTTAAGCTCCATTCAGCTTTACGGGATCCGTTTCTGCCCCACAAGCCCTTGTTCCAGCTCCGATACCCGAACGCCCTAAACGAGCTTAAAATACCCGGTTCAGCTCCATTAAGCCCACTTAAGCTCCATTCAGCCCCCAACTGAACGGACCCTAAGTGATGAAATAGTTTTTGCCTCACATCATGATCCCTATCCGATCCATTTTTAGTCGGATATCCGAGAAAATATATCCGTTTGGATCGGATATCTGTTGTTTTCTTGTGTAAGAACAAGGGCCATGGATGGCTGAAAGTAGAGAAAAGAGGAGAAGAAGATGAAGCTTCTGATCTCTATTGCATTACAAACGGGGGTTTTTACAAAGTTGAGTAGCTAGCTATAGAGCTAATCATGATGAAAGTACATAAAAGCTGCTTTTGGAGCACTCTACACACAAGCAGCAAATTCAATCAAAATATTAAATAAGCTAGCTAAGGAAAGTCAAAAGTGTAATGTGAACACAACTCCAACACCCCCCCTCAAGATGGCGGTGGGTTGATCAACCCCATCTTGGGAAGCACAACCTTCAAGCTTGATCCTGGGAGAGGCTTAGTCAAGAAATCAGCAAGCTGTGAGTTGGTGGAGACATGAGAGAGTGTGATCAACCCTTCCAGGAGCTTTTCCCTAGCAAAATGACAATCGAGTTCTATGTGTTTGGTACGCTCGTGGAAAACAGGGTTGCGAGCAATGTAGACAGCAGCTTGATTGTCGCATTTGACTGGGATAGGCATGATTCCTTCCACTCCAAGTTCATGAAACAACCTGCTTATCCATGCCAATTCTGCACATACCCTCCTTAGTGACCTGTATTCCGCTTCAGCTGAGGATAGTGATACACTTTGTTGCTTCTTGGACTTCCATGATACAAGACTGCCTCCAAACAAGATAATGAACCCACTCACTGATTTTCTAGAATGGGGGCAAGTCGCCCAGTCTGCATCACAATAGGCTATCATCTTTTGATTGTCATTGTTGTTGAGAAGTATAGCCTTGGAAATCGTCCCCTTTAAGTACGCCAAAACATGTAGAGCAGCTTTCATGTGTGGCTCACGAGGGTTGTTGTTGAATTGGCTGAGTAGTTGGACAGGATATGCAATATCTGGCCGAGTATTCACCAAGAAATTCAGTTTCCCCACCAATTGTCTATAGTGGAGCGCATCAGCTAAGGGCTTTCCTTCATCTGGCGAGAGTTTGTGTCTTGGATCAAGTGGACTGGCTGCTGCTCTTGCACCTTCACACTCAAAATCAATGAGCATTTCTGAAATGAATTTCTGTTGGCTCATGAGCAGTCCATGATGAGTCTTAGTAAACTCAATTCCTAGGAAGAAGTGTAGTTCCCCCAGATCCTTGATCTTGAAGGTTGCGTTCAAGTGAGATTTTAGGCTCTCAATCTCTTCTGAATCATTGCCTGTCACTAGGATATCATCCACATAAACCGCAACAAAAATAGTAGAGTGGTCTGTCTTCCTTGAAAACAACGAGTAGTCATTCATGGATTGAGAGAAACCCTTAGAACGCAATGAAGAGGACAACTTTGCATACCACTGACGTGAGGCCTGTTTCAGGCCATACAGAGACTTCTTGAGCTTGCAGACTTGGCCTTCTCTTTCAGTTGTGAGCCCTGGTGGCAGCTTCATATAAACCTCCTCATTTAACTCCCCGTGTAGGAAGGCATTATTCACATCTAATTGTGAAATTTGCCAACCTCTTTTTAAAGCAACTGAGATTAATGCCCTTATTGTGGTCATCTTGATCATAGGTGAAAAAGTCTCTGTGTAATCTATTCCTTCTCTCTGAGTGAATCCTCTGACCACTAGCCTCGCCTTATATCTCTCAATGCTCCCATCTGATTTTCTTTTGATTTTGTACACCCATTTGCAGGTGATTGCTTTCTTCCCTTTTGGAAGCTCAACCACATCCCAAGTATCATTGGAACTCAGTGCTGAGAATTCATCTCTCATGGCTTGTCTCCATACCTCAAACTTACATGCTTGCTCATAATTGAAAGGCTCGGCTTGGGGCTGGAGTTGGGACACAATTGAGTCATGAGAGAAAGAGATGTTTGATGTCAAGGTATGCCCACAATAATGGTGATCCTCATGGACGACAGCACACACATAATCTGAAAGGTAGGGAGGAGGAGCACGTGATCTGGTAGACCTCTTGGGGGGTTGCTCTTCTTCTGACTCATTGACTGTCTCTCCTAATTGTGATGCTTCCATGACTTCATTCTCATTAACATCGCCAACATCATCATCATCATCTAGGAATGGCGTAGTTGGTGACGAGCTGTTTGGCAAGAACTCTTTGAGTGAAGGGCTATGAAAAGGGAAAATATTCTCATGAAACACAACATCACGAGAGAGGAGAACTTGTTTCGTTTCAAGGTTATAAAGTTTGTAGGCTTTCTTGCCAAAAGGATAGCCAAGAAATAAGCAAGGCGAAGCTCTAGCCTGGAACTTGTCTCTCCCTTGTTTTAAGGTGGAGGCAAAGCACAAGCAACCAAAGCTTCTAATGTGATCATATGTAGGCTTCTTATGATAAAGGAGCTCATAGGGAGTTTTATCCTTGAGAACCTTTGTAGGCAAGCGATTTATGATGTAAGTGGCTGTCAAGATGCTCTCACCCCAGAACCTAATCGGCAGCTTGGACTGGAACATCAAAGCTCTAGCAACCTCTAGGATGTGTCTGTGCTTTCTCTCCACCACCCCATTCTGTTGGGGAGTGGCTACACATGAAGTTTCATGTTTGATTCCCATCTGAGAAAAATATTCTGTCATCTCCCTACTCCCTCCAAGTTCCAGGGCGTTATCTGATCTTACAACTTGTAATCTCTTCCCAAACTGGTTTTTTGTCATGGCTGCAAAACTTTTAAGAATGCTAAATGCATTGCTCTTGGCTGATAACAAATGAACCCAGGTTGAGCGAGTAAAATCATCAACAATAGTCATAAAATACTTATAGCCATTGAAAGTCGGAGTGTGATAAGGACCCCAAATGTCTACATGAATAAGTTGAAAAGCATCTCTAGTGCTAATGCTGCTTGAAGGAAACGGAGGTCTGTCTTGTCTTGACTTAGCACAGACCACACAAGGTACAATCTCAGACTTGTTTCCATTAGCAAAAGGCAGCGAACTAAGCTTATAAAAAGGTAAATGACCCAACCTTGCATGCCAAGTATTGAGATCAACATGACAAGAAATTACAGAACTACTAGTTGAGTTACTGGCTGAAGCTTTACTTGACTCTGAACTTAGCAGAAACAGATCATTCTTGTTTTCACCAACCTCCAAAGCTGTCTTCGTCGAATGAGCCTGTAATACACATTTGGTCGGGGTAAACAACACATTACATGACATATCTCTGATCAATTTTCCGACTGATATCAAATTGCAACTGAAATTGGGCACAAATAGCACATCCTTCAATACTAAATCTGACATCACATTAACAGACCCAGCAGTCTCAACCATGGTTGTTTCCTTTGTGGGCAGGGTGACAATAAAGGGTCTAACTAGTTTTCTTTTGGTGTCAAACAAGCCAATGTCACCACACATATGGCAACTCGCACCACTGTCTATAATCCAAGTAGTTTTCTTGTCAAATATGTTTGAGGTAAGGGAGTTACCTGCAAATCCAGCAAAGTCATCTCGAGCCACCTCTTTTCCCTTCTTGTTGTTTGAGTTGAGAAGTCTTAGGAGCTGTGATATTTGCTCTTGAGTCAACTCACTTGCTCCAGCATTTCCCGAAAACTTCTTTCCTTGCTCTGGCCTTTTATTCTTGTTTTCCTTGTAACCTGGAGGAAAACCTATCAAGTGGTAACACTTGTCCACGTTGTGGTTGGTTTTCTTACAGTTTGTACAGTATAACTGCTTCCTTTCTCCGCCTCCTCTCTGCCCTTCGTGACTTTTACCAGAAGCCCTAGCATTGACGTTCATTGATGCGGATTCGTTTGAGATTTGAGAGGAGTTTTGCATCTCTCTCTGTTTCTCCTCTTGCAGTAGCATGGAGTAGGCATGACTGACCGTGGGCAATGGCTTCATCATGAGTATCCCTCCTCTCATGCTTGTGTATTGCTCGTTGAGTCCCATGAGGAAATGAACTAACTTTCTTTCTTCACCATGCTTTACAATCTCCTGGACGCATCCACAGGTACATGGAGGGAATTGGTGCATTGCATTCAATTCCTCCCAAAGGGTCTTGAACCTTGTAAAGTAGGATGAGATTGAACTTGCTCCTTGAGTCAACCCGCTGAGTTCTTTCTCAATGGAGTAGAGTTGTGCTCCGCTGACCTGCCCGAAGCGAGTCACCAATTCGTCCCAAATACCACGAGTAGTATCGGTATAGAGCACACTACGTCTGATGTCAGGGCTGAGTGCATTAAGAATCCACATGATAACCATGCTATTGCATCGTTCCCACCTCTCAAAACGAGCGTCGGTCTTTGGTGGCCTGGCAAGAGTTCCGTTAACAAAACCCGCCTTGTTCTTCGCTGAGAGGGCTGTGTAAAGGGAGATTTTCCATTCTCCAAAGTTCATCCCGCCGAAGACTTGTGGGACAAAAGAGAGTCCTGGATGATCATTAGAATGAAGGAAAAGAGGGTCATTGTGGTCTGCAGTGTTGACCGCCATTGTTGAAAGGTCTCGGAATGAAAAAGAAAGGGTTTTTCTAGAAGGGGGAAAGATGATCTATTGAATGATCAAGTTTTGATGTGGAAATTTGGATCAAAGCTCTGATACCATGTTGTTTTCTTGTGTAAGAACAAGGGCCATGGATGGCTGAAAGTAGAGAAAAGAGGAGAAGAAAATGAAGCTTCTGATCTCTATTGCATTACAAACGGGGGTTTTTACAAAGTTGAGTAACTAGCTATAGAGCTAATCATGATGAAAGTACATAAAAGCTGCTTTTGGAGCACTCTACACACAAGCAGCAAATTCAATCAAAATATTAAATAAGCTAGCTAAGGAAAGTCAAAAGTGTAATGTGAACACAACTCCAACAATATCCGATGGCGGATATCCCGGATATCCAAAAGATCCATTTTGATCAAACTTGCTTAAATTAAAATATTACTTGTGCACCGTCGACTATGAGAGAGCATTGAGAGTTGTGGGTTGGAGTTGAGGGCGAGACTCTAGAGCAAGAAAGAGGCGATAGCCATTACTTGTGCGTTGTTGGGTGTTTGCCTGTTTGGAAGAAAGTGGAGCCGTGTTCCATATTGTAGATGAGATGATTAGGTCAAATATATTTTTACTTTAGATAAAACGTTTATATTGCCATGTCATTAGGCCTGCCCATTAGTGAAGTGTTGGGCCTGGTGGGCCGGTGGCAGCCGAGCATCAAATTCATACACAGTTATACACGTGGGTTCCATACTTAAATAAGTGGAATGGTAGAAATACAATACAAATTATACAATTGCATTAGACATGCATTTATTTTTATTTATTTTTGGTAAAAACATGTATTTATTTTTACATATATATTTTTTAAATATATATACGGATATTTTCGGATATCCATTTATCTTAAACTCCGATCCGTATCCGATCCAAATATCCGGAAAAAATAGCGAATCGGATACGAATCGATTTTAGTCGGATTAATTTGGATACGGATAAAAACGGATCAACGGATATCTCGGATCGGATCGTCGGATCGGATATCAAATTCACAGCCTTACCTTTCACCTTCCCCTTCCCCTTCCTCTTTCCTTTTGCCCAATATGAACATTGAAAATTTCAGCCACTAATCCCACGAATCCTCCTCCTTTCTACCCCTAATTAGTCTAGCTCTTTAGAAAAATCAAGTGAACACTTCAAGAGTCATTTTAGTGTCTGAACCTAAATCAAGAAGATCTAAATCCGATGGAAACCCTAGGCTCGAGCAATGCTCACGGTGGATGGGTTTCTCTTCAATGACGATGTCGGTTGAAAGTTGGTGCCCTAGGTTAGACTGAATAAAGATTAAGAAGTGTGGGGTGAAAAAAGAAGATAAATCGGCAAAAATGATCGATTATACTTTTGATTGAAAAACATGAACCACTTCTTATGGCCAAGGAAGCCAAAACGGTCTGTTATCAATTGTATTTCTTTGATTGAAAAATTTGTCCTTCATTATATGGTTGAGAAAGCCACTTTCTACGGCTGATGAAGCCAAATCGATCTTTTACAAATTATGTTTCTTTGATTGAAAATTTTGTCTTTCATCATTGGATTGCGTCATTTCTTCTTGTCGGTAGAGGGTGTCTTCTCTTCTCGCTTGCGTCGCAAGTCTTTACTTGCTTGCACCGCAAGATTGTTGACTCATTTGCGTCGCAAGTCTTTACTTGCTTGCACTGCAAGATTGTTGACTCGTTTGTGTCTCAAGTCTTTACTTGCTTGCACCGCAAGATTGTTGACTCGTTTGCATCGCAAGTTTGTGCTTGCTTGCGCCGCAAGTATTTTGATGTTATGTACCAAATATATGGGCTGAATTTAGCAATTAGTAGACATTGTGGGGCAAAATCATAATATGTGGGAAAGAATATAAGGCTTTAGCTATTCTCCTTTGTAATCATCGTTGAATGAATTCTGAATGTTCTTTCTTCTATCTTTCTCTAAATCTTCCTCTTTTCCTTCTTCTTTCCTTCTCTAATCCTTTCTTTCTCTCTAATCTCTTCTTAATCACTCTCTAATTGTTTGGGACATAACAAATTGGTATCAGAGCGGTAAGAACCTTGGCTGAATTTCTCAATTGGATGTACCCAATTTGACCTAATTCTTCAAAATTGATTGAGCTCGTACAATGGCAATGGCGGCTGGATATAGACAGATTCATGAGTTTGAACGGAGTCTGGATCGAAAACTTGATGAGTTGGAGAACTTATTGAGGGCGTTGGCAACTGGACGGGAAAATCCGATCGCGCCAATTCAAGGCGGGGGCCAGATCCAATCTTGCGACGAGGTTCATAGCGGAATTAAAAATCAAGGCGTCCACAGAGGTAATGAACATGATCCAACTCTTTTGGTCAAGATTCATCTCGAGTACTACGTAATTTCGTCGGATGTGTTGAATCAAGTTTTTTCAAGAATTGGGGAGTTGGAAACCATCGAACGATTGAATCAGGAGTTCCACTTTCAGTGGAGAATCCGTTTTCGAAATCGCGGATTGGCTTTCAAGGCGTTTAAATGTTTTGACGGAAGATGCATCTACGATGATTGCTGTCGAATGGAATTGCTCATCGATCGAACCACCAGTGAGGCCATCAAGATGGCGGTTCCGATCGAAGCTGTGATCCAAACCAAAGAAATGAAGAGCATGGACGATAAGTTGGAGCAGCCCACGGAAGACATGAGAAATCTCTGGTCTGAGGATCGCTCAACACTTTCTATGGATCCGGACCAAAATTGGTGCTATCGGAAAATGGAGCCTATGAGTCAGATTCAGCCGTGTGCACTCAAGGTGCTCGATGGAATTCCGAATTCTCAGTGTGATGTTGTGCAAGCAATAACCTCTGATTTGGAACAAGAAAATTGCGACCCAAGTAGTTCATTGGAAAATATTGAGAATTGGGATGCAAAATCTGATCGAGATGCTATTTTTGAGTTTCAAGTTTCAACAATCAACCAATTCAGAGAAGAACATGTAGAAGACAACATGGAGGTAAATTCTAAACCCTTAGAAGTTGTAGTTTCTAGCACTACACTTGAGAAGATTGAGGCATTTGATGAATTGATTGGCTTGCTTGAAGTTAGATTGTGTGATATGAAGGCTAGTTCACTTGAGTTCTTAGCAGTACCAACTGCACAAGAAGTGTTCGATGAAAGGTCTGAGAGAGGTTTCAATGGAATTGATTACTCTGTTCAAGTGAGTAGTGCTCAAATGCAAATGGGTAATTGGGTTTTTGACCCTGGAAGTACTAAGGATCAGAATAACAAGTACAATCGATTGAATCAAAGGCATCTTGAGAGTTTTTATGCAGTCGTCTTTGATGGAAATAGCCAGGAAACTGATGTGAGTATTCAATCGAGTGTTGATGTGAATGCTTATGAAAACGATTGCTTTGGAGCAAGTTTGAAGGGTTCATTGAATCGGGTTGATTCTGTTGGAGCTTCCAACTGTATAATTACAAATGGTGAGAGCATCTTGTTCCCTTTTGATAGAGGGAAGCCAGTGTGTGTCTTGGGTTTAGTTGAAGTACACGGTGCTAAGAAAAGGCAAAAATGGGACCCTGGTGGAAGTGTTTGGTCTTGGAGGAGCCCCTTTCCTGAACCACTTTCATTTTTGAGGAAAGAAATTGGTCCATAATGAATGCTTCAATGTTGTTGTGGTGAGGTGGATGATTTGCCAGACTGAAGTTGTGGTGAAGAACACATACTTGTGGATTTTTGCGGATGTTGTTGAGGTAGGTGTGAAGCTAGCTAATTTTCTGATGTTGGTGTGAAGCTAGCTATTTTGCTGATGTTGTGGCCTGGTTTCAACTGTGATATTGATTTTACAAGGAGGAGTTTACAAGGCAGCTTACACTTTTACTCATGTTGAAGCTAATGAAGTCATCTATGGTGGGCCAGTGTAAGGAATTGGTTGCTAATGCTGAAGACTGTCATTTGCTAGTTTGGACCATGTACTGAGGGTGGGAACAAAGGTGGTGCAATTTGTTCCAACTAATTATGTTCCACAAATTACTGTCTCCAACTCTTTGCAAATGAAGAATTGGAAGAAGTCACTCAATGGAAGACCTCAGGAATCAGCTACAATACTTTTGCCTATCTCTTTTATAGTTTTATGTGTAAAAACTTTGAGGACAAAGTTTCTTTAAGGGAGGGAGAAATGTTATGTACCAAATATATGGGCTGAATTTAGCAATTAGTAGACATTGTGGGGCAAAATCATAATATGTGGGAAAGAATATAAGGCTTTAGCTATTCTCCTCTGTAATCATCGTTGAATGAATTCTGAATGTTCTTTCTTCTATCTTTCTCTGAATCTTCCTCTTTTCCTTCTTCTTTCCTTCTCTAATCCTTTCTTTCTCTCTACTCTCTTCTTAATCACTCTCTAATTGTTTGGGACATAACATTTGACTCACTTGCGCCGTAAGTCTTTACTCACTTGCGCCTCAAGCTAAGACTTATGGTGCAAGGTTGGTTACTCTTTGCAAGACGGCTGGTACTTTTTGGCGTTCTAATCATTCGAGGAGGTGAAGCTATGTTAAGGATTGGACAAAGTTGTATTAAGTCAAGTTTCTTGATGCTCTGAGACTTGTGAAGATCCTTAATTCATCTCGGTGGAGAGAACATCAATTGTCTATTTCACACACCCCCTGGATGGGTTGACTTGTTGTTCGACACTACATTTTTAGTGTTTTACTCACCCCAATCCTGAATGCGGTTTGCTCTATCTTTTCAAGGATTTGTATATTCTCTAGTCGTTCTTGCTCGTTTTATGCTTGAACCTTTTTTTGTCATGCTTAGCCTATCATGGTTGTCGTGTTCCACGGCCTCTCGGATTAACATTCAATTGGTACTCCGAGTTCTCACGTTTTCAAAAAAAAAGTGCTAAAATAGAGGGCGGGCTTATAGGTTTTGGTAATTAATTATGTTATAGGTTTTGATAGCAGATCAATCTGACGTATACTATGGGCAGGCTTGAGCATTCATGTATAACATTCATTCATTCATGTATAACATTTGTGTAATTAAGTTATTTGTAAGCAATTAGTTTATAATATTAACAACTTTTACTTATAGGTTTTGATAGCAGATCAATCTAACGTATATTGTGGGCGGGCTTGAGCATCTACATCGAAAATGTCTGGACAAAATTTCGTATTTAGCTCGGCCTAAACCCAAATGCCTTCAAATCTACTTCTTATCTTGTTATTTTTGCAATTGGTTTCACACCTATGAGAAGCCATGCTATTTAGAGCTTCACCCCAATATTTATTCATAAAACTCAATGACATTTCAGATTCGATATATATTTTCTTCTTTTTCTACATCAAGCACGTATAATACTCATTCCGCACAAAACCCTTAATGGTTTATCCTCTTTACATTTTCAGCAATTGACGGTCTCTAAACAAACTTGCAGGAAGAAAAGCAGTGGCTCAAGAACAAAGCCACTCTCTCCTCCTAGAGAAGTAATAGAACATGATAACGCAGTTCGATCAGTGTCACATGCTACAAGTGCAAGCCTTAAGGCTGTAGATGAACCAACCACCTTGTCTTCTGAACAGGTAGTGTATTTTATGATTCCAGAGTCCTATTCAATCTCGTTAATTTGATAATTGAGATTCTTATTCTTGTTTTTTGCTACAAATTTGAAGGTTTGCCCTATATGTTTGACAAATCCAAGGAATACGGTATTTCAATGTGGACACATGGTAGGAATTCTATTGTTGCAGAGTGTTTACACATGTTTGGCTAATTAAGAGCTCAATCAACTGAGGAGTTTTGTTTGTGGTTAATTTTTGACGTGCAAGGATTGAGGTCGAACTCTCACAACATGTCCTCTGTGCCGAGAACACATTAAAACGAGGATAAGATTATACACTTGAGTAATCCTTGATTGTCTTGAATGTTTGATGTTTGCTCAATAATCCCGTATTTATGTACTTGTTGAAATCAACCTCAGTTAGGTGCATCGAACAATGTAAACAACAATGTGGATACTATAAGACTGAAACGTCTCATTTATGAGTGTGTTTGTGTAAAGTCTAAAATGTGCAACACAACCTTTCTGAGGAAGGGCTAGGATGATGGTGTTGGCTTTCAGTTTTACAGTTAGTATGAAAAAAAGTCATTACTTATTAGAACTCCTTTATGAACTACTTTCCAAGGGTTAAGCCACACAATCCTCTATATTTGAATGGATTGAGTATTTGGTAAAGATGATACTCCGTATATGCCAAGAACGACACTCACTCATTTGGATGCCATAATAAAGATGATATAAGAAAGAAGGTGAGGAAGGGCATGAAAATGGGATGTTCATGGAGATTTTTAAGCTGGCTTGAAAACAGAAATGGAAGAGATTTACTTAAATGGTCTCCCTTATTAGGATGCATATATGGTCCCCATGTTGAAGTTTACAGAGAAAGATATGTAAGAGCTTGCACTATGGTGAGGAGAGGTAATCCTCTCTTTACTTTCTCTCTCCTCACCTCCTTTTGACACCTCGTGTACCTTATATTTTACCCCACTTTTTCCTCTTCCTCTTTCTCTATTTCCACTCACATCTATGAGAATCATTTCTTCTCCTCTCTCCGAATTATATATATATATATATTATCAATTTATAATTTATTCACTCCTTATGATTATAATTAATTAATTAATTTAACATTCAATAAAAAATATATTAATTATGACAATATAAACTGATTACTACTAATAATTAAATCTTGATTAACATTAAGACAATACAAACAAAAACAGAAAATAAGATTTAAAATGAAAACATTAAACATAAATAACAACATTATTGTCATAAGAATTTAATCACAACATTATTTTGCAAGTTTGCGTTAGTTGGATCATGATTATTCATGGGATGATGAGGGAGGAAGATAGCAAGATTGAATGAGATGAAAAACATATGCAATATAGGGTTCAATTTATAGACAAAAAAAGTTGTATGAATTGTTTTTTAAAAAAAATGTCATATTTTTTATATTATTGTTTGTAATTTTGTTAATGCTTAATTGTAATGAAAACAAAATGATAGTAGTTGATAGATTAAAAAGGTATGAATTATTAGGTTCAATTTATAGACAAAAAAGGTTGTAAATTTTTGTTTTTAAATGTCAACTTTTAATATTTTTGTTTCTAATTTGTTAATTCTTAATTGTAATCAAAATAAATGAATGTAGTTATAGATGAAAAATGTATACAATATTAGGTTCAAGATTAGACATAAAAAATTGTAAGAATTATTCTATTTATTTTTTGTGTTTAGAAATATCATTTTTAGACTATTTTTATTTGTAATATTTTAATGCTAAATTGTAATGAAAATAAATGAATGTAGTTGATAGATAAGAGACACATGTTAAATTTTGATTGACTGAATATGGAGAGGAATGCACAGAAGTCAATGTGTACATTCCTCTACCCATAGAGGAATCCAACTCATTCCTCTCTCAAGAGAGGATACTCTCTTTCAACCCATATCCAAAAGGACACTCATTTTTAATAAAAAATGGATAGAAAAAGGAAGAAAAAAGAGATAATTTTATTGATAATGGATGCTCTAAAAGCAGAGCGTTTTTTTTAACAATTTGGGATGAGTAGGAATGCATATATGGTCCCCATATTTTCTGGCGTGTGGACAACTTAATTGGAATAATATGTAAGGTTTTAGCATATTTAATTGATCATGTCCATTTACTTTAGTGCACTAATTTTTCCATTTGTAGCTCAGTCTATGCAATGACTCATCATACATGGTTCTCCGTTTTCGATCAGTGTCACATGCTACAAGTGCAAGCCTTAGGGCTGTAGATGAACAAACCACCTTGTCTTCTGAACAGGTAGTGTATTTTATGATTCCAAAGTCCTATTCAATCTCGTTGATTTGATAATTGAGATTCTTATTCTTGTTTTTTGCTACAAATTTGAAGGTTTACCCTATATGTTTGACAAATCCAAGGAATATGGTATTTCAATGTGGTCACATGGTAGGAATTCTATTGTTGCACAGTGTTTACACATGTTTGGCTAATTAAGAGCGCAATCAATTGAGGAGTTTTGTTTGTGGTTAATCGTAGACGTGCAAGGATTGCGGTCGAACTCTCACAACATGTCCTCTGTGCCGAGAACACATTAAAACGAGGATAAGATTATACACTTGAGTAATCCTTGATCGTCTTGAATGTTTGATGTTTGCTCAATACTCCCGTATTTTTATACTTGCTGAAATCAACCTCAGTTAGTTGCATCGAACAATGTAAACAACAATGTGGATACTATAGGACTGAAACGTCTCATTTATGAGTGTGTTTGTGTAAACTCTAAAATGTGCAACACAACCTTTCTGAGGAAGGGCTAGGATGATGGTGTTGGCTTTCTGTTTTAGAGTTAGTATGAAACAAAGTCATTACTTATTATAACGTCTTTATGAACTACTTTTCAAGGGTTAAGCCACACAATCCTCTATTTTTGAATGGATTGAGTATTTGGTAAAGATGATACTCCGTATATACCAAGAACGACACTCACTCATTTGGATGCCATAATAAAGATGATATAAGAAAGAAGGTGAGGAAGGGCATGAAAATGGGATGTTCATGGAGATTTTTAAGCTGGCTTGAAAACAAAAATGGAAGAGATTTATTTAAATGCTCTCCCTTATTAGGAATGCATACATGGTCCCCATGTTGAAGTTTACAGAGAAAGATATGTAAGAGCTTGCACTATGGTGAGGAGAGGTAATCCTCTCTTTACTTTCTCTCTCCTCACCTCCTTTTGACACCTCATCTATCCTATATTTTACCCCACTTTTTCCTCTTCCTCTTTCTCTATTTCCACTCACATCTATGAGAATCATTTCTTCTCCTCTCTCCCAATTATATATATATTATCAATTTATAATTTATTCACTCCTTATGATTATAATTAATTAATTAAATAATTTAACATTCAATAAAAAATACATTACGTATGACAATATAAACTGATTACTACAAATAATTAAATTTTGATTAACATTAAGACAATACAAACAAAAACAGATAGCAAGAAATGAAAACATTAAGCATAAAAAAACAGATAAGATTTAAAATGAAAACATTAAGCATAAATAACAACATTATTTTCATAAGAATTTAATCACAACATTATTTTGCAAGTTTGGGTTAGTTAGATCATGATTATTCATGGGATGATGAGGGAGGAAGACAGCAAGATAGAATGAGATGAAAAACATATGCAATATTGGGTTCAATTTATATACAAAAAAAGTTGTAGGAATTGTTTTTTTAAAAAAATGTCATATTTTTTATATTATTGTTTGTAATTTTGTTAATGCTTAATTGTAATGAAAAAAAAATGATTGTAGTTGATAGATGAAAAAGGTATGAATTATTAGGTTTAATTTATAGACAAAAAAGGTTGTAAATTTTTGTTTTTAAATGTCAACTTTTAATATTTTTATTTGTAATTTGTTAATTCTTAATTGTAATGAAAATAAATGAATGTAGTTATAGATGAAAAATGTATACAATATTAGGTTCAATATATAGACATAAAAAATTGTAAGAATTATTCTATTTATTTTTTGTGTTTAAAAATATCATTTTTGGATTATTTTTATTTGTAATATTTTAATGCTAAATTTTAAATGAAAATAAATGAATGTAGTTGATAGATAAGAGACAAATGTCAAATTTTGATTGAGTGAATATGGAGAGGAATGCACAAAAGTCAATGTGTACACTCCTCTACCCATAGAGGAATCCAACTCATTCCTCCCTCAAGAGAAGATACTCTCTTTCAACCCATATCCAATAGGACACTCATTTTTCATAAAAAATGGATAGACAAAAGAAAGAAAAAAGAGATAATTTTATTGATAATGGATGCTCTAAGAGCAGAGCGTTTTTTTTAACAATTGGGGATGAGTAGGAATGCATATATGGTCCCCATATTTTCTGGCGTGTGGACAACTTAATTGGACTAATATGTAAGGTTTTAGCATATTTAATTGATCACGTCCATTTACTTTAGTGCACTACTTTTTCCATTTGTAGCTCAGTCTATGCAATGACTCATCATACATGGTTCTCTGTTTTCGATCAGTGTCACATGCTACAAGTGCAAGCCTTAAGGCTGTAGATGAACCAATCACCTTGTTTTCTGAACAGGAAGTGTATTTTATGATTCCAGATTCCTATTCAAAATCGTTAATTTGATAATTGAGATTCTTATTCTTGTTTTTTGCTACAAATTTGAAGGTTTGCCCTATATGTTTGACAAATCCAAGGAATATGGTATTTCAATGTGGTCACATGGTAGGAATTCTATTGTTGCACAGTGTTTACACATGTAAGTTTGGCTAATTAAGAGCGCAATCAACTGAGGAGTTTTGTTTGTGGTTAATTGTAGACGTGCAAGGATTGCGGTCCAACTCTCACAACATGTCCTCTGTGCCGAGAACACATTAAAACGAGGATAAGATTATACACTTGAGTAATCCTTGATCGTCTTGAATGTTTGATGTTTGCTCAATACTCCCGTATTTTTATACTTGCTGAAATCAACCTCAGTTAGTTGCATCGAACAATGTAAACAACAATGTGGATACTATAGGACTGAAACGTCTCGTTTATGAGTGTGTTTGTGTAAAGTCTAAAACGTGCAATACAACCTTTCTGAGGAAGGGCTAGAATGATGGTGTTGGCTTTCAGTTTTAGAGTTAGTATGAAATAAAGTCATTACTTATTATAACTCCTTTATGAACTACTTTCCAAGGGTTAAGCCACACAATCCTCTGTATTTGAATGGATTGAGTATTTGGTAAAGATGATACTCCGTATATTCCAAGAACGATACTCACTCATTTGGATGCCATAATGAAGATGATATAAGAAAGAAGGTGAGGAAGGGCATGAAAATGGGATGTTCATGGAGATTTTTAAGCTGGCTTGAAAACAGAAATGGAAGAGATTTATTTAAATGGTCTCCCTTATTAGGAATGCATATATGGTCCCCATGTTGAAGTTTACAGAGAAAGATATGTAAGAGCTTACACTATGGTGAGGAGAGGTAATCCTATCTTTACTTTCTCTCTCCTCACCTCCTTTTGCCACTTCATCTACCCTATATTTTACCCCACTTTTTCCTCTTCCTCTTTCTCTATTTCCACTCACATCTATGAGAATCATTTCTTCTCCTCTCTCCCAATTATATATATATTATCAATTTATAATTTATTCACTTCTTATGATTATAATTAATTAATTAAATAATTTAACATTCAATAAAAATATATTAATTATGACAATATAAATTGATTACTACTAATAATTAAATCTTGATTAACATTAAGCCAATACAAACAAAAACAGAAAATAAGATTTAAAATGAAAACATTAAGCATAAATAACAACATTATTGTCATAAGAATTTAATCACAACATTATTTTGCAAGTTTGGGTTAGTTGTTGGATCATGATTATTCATGGGATGATGAGGGAGGAAGATAGCAAGATAGAATGAGATGAAATACATATGCAATATTGGGTTCAATTTATAGACAAAAAAAGTTGTATGAATTGTTTTTTTTTTAAAATGTCATATTTTTTATATTATTGTTTGTAATTTTGTTAATGCTTAACTGTAATGAAAACGAAATGATTGTAGTTGATACATGAAAAAGGTATGCAATATTAGGTTCAATTTATAGACAAAAAAGGTAGTAAATTTTTGTTTTTAAATGTCAACTTTTAATATTTTTGTTCGTAATTTGTTAATTCTTAATTGTAATGAAAATAAATGAATGTAGTTATAGATTAAAAATGTATACAATATTAGGTTCAATATATAGACATAAAAAATTGTAAGAATTATTCTATTTATTTTTTGTGTTTAAAAATATCATTTTTAGATTATTTTTATTTGAAATGTTTTAATGCTAAATTGTAATGAAAATAAATGAATGTAGTTGATAGATAAGAGACAAATGTCAAATTTTGATTGAGTGAATATGGAGAGGAATGCACAAAAGTCAAAATGTACATTCCTCTACCCATAGAGGAATCCGACTCATTCCTCTCTCAAGAGAAGATACTCTCTTTCAACCCATATCCAATAGGACACTCATTTTTCATAAAAAATGGATAGACAAAAGAAAGAAAAAAGAGATAATTTTATTGATAATGGATGCTCTAAAAGCAGAGCGTTTTTTTTAACAATTGGGGATGAGTAGGAATGCATATATGGTCCCCATATTTTCTGGCGTGTGGACAACTTAATTGGACTAATATGTAAGGTTTTAGCATATTTAATTGATCACGTCCATTTACTTTAGTGCACTACTTTTTCCATTTGTAGCTCAGTCTATGCAATGACTCATCATACATGGTTCTCTGTTTTCGATCAGTGTCACATGCTACAAGTGCAAGCCTTAAGGCTGTAGATGAACCAATCACCTTGTTTTCTGAACAGGAAGTGTATTTTATGATTCCAGATTCCTATTCAAAATCGTTAATTTGATAATTGAGATTCTTATTCTTGTTTTTTGCTACAAATTTGAAGGTTTGCCCTATATGTTTGACAAATCCAAGGAATATGGTATTTCAATGTGGTCACATGGTAGGAATTCTATTGTTGCACAGTGTTTACACATGTAAGTTTGGCTAATTAAGAGCGCAATCAACTGAGGAGTTTTGTTTGTGGTTAATTGTAGACGTGCAAGGATTGCGGTCTAACTCTCACAACATGTCCTCTGTGCCGAGAACACATTAAAATGAGGATAAGATTATACACTTGAGTAATCCTTGATCGTCTTGAATGTTTGATGTTTGCTCAATACTCCCGTATTTTTATACTTGCTGAAATCAACCTCAGTTAGTTGCATCGAACAATGTAAACAACAATGTGGATACTATAGGACTGAAACGTCTCGTTTATGAGTGTGTTTGTGTAAAGTCTAAAACGTGCAACACAACCTTTCTGAGGAAGGGCTAGAATGAAGGTGTTGGCTTTCAGTTTTAGAGTTAGTATGAAATAAAGTCATTACTTATTATAACTCCTTTATGAACTACTTTCCAAGGGTTAAGCCACACAATCCTCTGTATTTGAATGGATTGAGTATTTAGTAAAGATGATACTCCGTATATGCCAAGAACGATACTCACTCATTTGGATGCCATAATGAAGATGATATAAGAAAGAAGGTGAGGAAGGGCATGAAAATGGGATGTTCATGGAGATTTTTAAGCTGGCTTGAAAACAGAAATGGAAGAGATTTATTTAAATGGTCTCCCTAATTAGGAATGCATATATGGTCCCCATGTTGAAGTTTACAGAGAAAGATATGTAAGAGCTTACACTATGGTGAGGAGAGGTAATCCTCTCTTTACTTTCTCTCTCCTCACCTCTTTTTGCCACCTCATCTACCCTATATTTTACCCCACTTTTTCCTCTTCCTCTTTCTCTATTTCCACTCACATCTATGAGAATCATTTCTTCTCCTCTCTCCCAATTATATATATATTATCAATTTATAATTTATTCACTCCTTATGATTATAATTAATTAATTAAATAATTTAACATTCAATAAAAAATATATTAATTATGACAATATAAATTGATTACTACTAATAATTAAATCTTGATTAACATTAAGCCAATACAAACAAAAACAGAAAATAAGATTTAAAATGAAAACATTAAGCATAAATAACAACATTATTGTCATAAGAATTTAATCACAACATTATTTTGCAAGTTTGGGTTAGTTGTTGGATCATGATTATTCATGGGATGATGAGGGAGGAAGATAGCAAGATAGAATGAGATGAAATACATATGCAATATTGGGTTCAATTTATAGACAAAAAAAGTTGTATGAATTGTTTTTTTTTTTAAATGTCATATTTTTTATATTATTGTTTGTAATTTTGTTAATGCTTAACTGTAATGAAAACGAAATGATTGTAGTTGATACATGAAAAAGGTATGCAATATTAGGTTCAATTTATAGACAAAAAAGGTAGTAAATTTTTGTTTTTAAATGTCAACTTTAAATATTTTTGTTTGTAATTTGTTAATTCTTAATCGTAATGAAAATAAATGAATGTAGTTATAGATTAAAAATGTATACAATATTAGGTTCAATATATAGACATAAAAAATTGTAAGAATTATTCTATTTATTTTTTGTGTTTAAAAATATCATTTTTAGATTATTTTTATTTGAAATGTTTTAATGCTAAATTGTAATGAAAATAAATGAATGTAGTTGATAGATAAGAGACAAATGTCAAATTTTGATTGAGTGAATATGGAGAGGAATGCACAAAAGTCAAAATGTACATTCCTCTACCCATAGAGGAATCCAACTCATTCCTCTCTCAAGAGAGGATACTCTCTTTCAACCCATATCCAAAAGGACACTCATTTTTAATAAAAAATGGATAGAAAAAGGAAGAAAAAAAAGATAATTTTATTGATAATGGATGCTCGAAAAGCGTAGCCTTTTTTTTAACAATTGGGGATGAGTAGGAATGCATATATGGTCCCCATATTTTCTGGCGTGTGGACAACTAAATTGGACTAATATGTAAGGTTTTAGCATATTTAATTGATCACGTCCCTTTACTTTAGTGCACTACTTTTTCCATTTGTAGCTCAATCTATGCAATGACTCATCATACATGGTTCTCCATTTTCGATCAGTGTCACATGCTACAAGTGCAAGCCTTAAGGCTGTAGATGAACCAACCACCTTGTTTTCTGAACAGGAAGTGTATTTTATGATTCCAGAGTCCCCTTTAATCTCGTTAATCTGATAATTGAGATTCTTATTCTTGTTTTTTGCTACAAATTTGAAGGTTTGCCATATATGTTTGACAAATCCAAGGAATATGGTATTTCAATGTGGTCACATTGTAGGAATTCTATTGTTGCACAGTGTTTACACATGTACGTTTGGCTAATTAATAGCGCAATCAACTAAGGAGTTTTGTTTGTGGTTAATTGTAGACGTTCAAGGATTGCGGTCCAACTCTCACAACATTTCCTCTGTGCCGAGAACACATTAAAACGAGGATAAGATTATACACTTGAGTAATCCTTGATCGTCTTGAATGTTTGATGTTTGCTCAACACTCCCGTATTTTTATACTTGCTGAAATCAACCTCAGTTAGTTGCATCGAACAATGTAAACAACAATGTGGATACTATAGGACTGAAACGTCTCGTTTATGAGTGTGTTTGAGTAAAGTCTAAAATGTGCAACACAACCTTTCTGAGAAAGGGCTAGGATGATGGTGTTGGCTTTCAGTTTTAGAGTTAGTATGAAATAAAGTCATTACTTATTATAACTCCTTTATGAACTACTTTCCAAGGGTTAAGCCACACAATCCTCTGTATTTGAATGGATTGAGTCTTTGGTAAAGATGATACTCCGTATATGCCAAGAACGACACTCACTCATTTGGATGCCATAATGAAGATGATATAAGAAAGAAGGTGAGGAAGGGCATGAAAATGGGATGTTCATGGAGATTTTTAAGCTGGCTTGAAAACAGAAATGGAAGAGATTTATTTAAATGGTCTCTCTTATTAGGAATGCATATATGGTCCCCATGTTGAAGTTTACAGAGAAAGATATGTAAGAGCTTACACTATGGTGAGGAGAGGTAATCCTCTCTTTACTTTCTCTCTCCTCACCTCCTTTTGACACCTCATCTACCCTATATTTTACCCCACTTTTTCCTCTTCCTCTTTCTCTATTTCCACTCACATCTATAAGAATCATTTCTTCTCCTCTCTCTCAATTATATATATATATTATCAATTTATAATTTGTTCACTCCTTATGATTATAATTAATTAATTAAATAATTTAACATTCAATACAAAATATATTAATTATGACAATATAAATTGATTACTACTAATAATTAATTCTTGATTAACATTAAGACAATACAAACAACAACAGAAAATAAGATTTAAAATGAAAACATTAAGCATAAATAACAACATTATTGTCATAAGAATTTAATCACAACATTATTTTGCAAGTTTGGGTTAGTTGGATCATGATTATTCATGGGATGATGAGGGAGGAAGATAGCAAGATAGAATGAGATGAAAAACATATGCAATATTGGGTCTTTTGATATTCAACAATTGCTGTTAAAAAATACAATTACAAGAAAATAAAGTAGTCAAAATGTGCAAAGACATTCAATATCAATAAAAATTTTTGATTATTCGAAAATTTTTAGAGCAAAACATCACTTGAATAAAAAAAAGTAAACCTATTGTTTTTTTGTTCGAAAACCTCGAAAACCTGTAGTTCGAACGGCCGACTTAGCTCTTTCAAATTGTTTCTCGTTATTAAGAAAGGGTAACAAAGATAGAATACGAGCTTGTTTTATAGCAGTAGTAATTAATCGTTGTTGTTTCAGAGTCAATCTATTCACGCGCCTAGATAATATTTTTCCCTGTTCACTAATAAATCGACTAATTAAACTCATGTTTCTATAATCAATTCGGTCCCCCGATTGGAGCGGGGGCAAGGGCCTGCGAAAATTTATAGACAAAAAAAGTTGTATGAATTGTTTTTTTTTTTAAATGTCATATTTTTTATATTATTGTTTGTAATTTTGTTAATGCTTAACTGTAATGAAAAGGAAATGATTGAAGTTGATAGATGAAAAAAGTATGCAATATTAGGTTCAATTTATAGACAAAAAAGGTAGTAAATTTTTGTTTTTAAATGTCAACTTTTAATATTTTTGTTTGTAATTTGTTAATTCTTAATTGTAATGAAAATAAATGAATGTAGTTATAGATGAAAAATGTATACAATATTAGGTTCAATATATAGACATAAAAAATTGTAAGAATTATTCTATTTATTTTTTGTGTTTAAAAATATCATTTTTAGATTATTTTTATTTGTAATGTTTTAATGCTAAATTGTAATGAAAATAAATGAATGTAGTTGATAGATAAAAGACAAATGTCAAATTTTGATTGAGTGAATATGGAGAGGAATGCATAAAAGTCAAAGTGTACGTTCCTCTACCCATAGAGGAATCCAACTCATTCCTCTCTCAAGAGAGGATACTCTCTTTCAACCCATATCCAAAAGGACACTCATTTTTAATAAAAAATGGATAGAAAAAGGAAGAAAAAAGAGATAATTTTATTGATAATGGATGCTCTAAAAGCGTAGCGTTTTTTTAAACAATTGGGGATGAGTAGGAATGCATATATGGTCCCCATATTTTCTGGCGTGTGGACAACTTAATTGGACTAATATGTAAGGTTTTAGCATATTTAATTGATCACGTCCCTTTACTTTAGTGCACTACTTTTTCCATTTGTAGCTCAGTCTATGCAATGACTCATCATACATGGTTCTCCGTTTTCGATCAGTGTCACATGCTACAACTGCAAGCCTTAAGGTTGTAGATGAACCAACCACCTTGTCTTCTGAACAGGTAGTGTATTTTATGATTCAAATGTCCTATTCAATCTCGTTAATTTGATAATTGAGATTCTTATTCTTGTTTTTTGCTACAAATTTGAAGGTTTGCCCTATATGTTTGACAAATCCAAGGAATATGACATTTCAATGTGGTCACAAGGTAGGAATTCTATTGTTGCAGAGTGTTTACACATGTTTGGCTAGTTAAAAGCGCACTCCACTGAGGATTTTTTTTTGTGGTTAATTGTAGATTTGCAAGGATTGCGGTCCAACTCTCACAACATGTCCTCTGTGCCGAGAACCCATTAAAACGAGGATAAGATTATACACTTGAGTAATCCTTGATCGTCTTGAATGTTTGATGTTTGCTCAATACTTCCGTATTTTTATACTTGCTAAAATCAACCTCAGTTAGTTGCATCGAACAATGTAAACAACAATGTGGATACTATAGGACTGAAACGTCTCGTTTGTGAGTGTATTTGTGTAAATTCTAAAATGTGCATCACAACCTTTCTGAGGAAGGGCTAGGATGATGCTGTTGGCTTCCAGTTTTAGAGTTAGTATAAAACAAAGTCATTACTTATTATAACTTCTTTATGCACTACTTTACAAGGGTTAAGCCACACAATCCTCTATATCCGAATGGATTGAGTATTTGGTAAAGATGATACTCCGTATATGACAAGAACGACACTCACTCATTTGGATGCCATAATGAAGATGAGATAAGAAAGAAGGTGAGGAAAGGCATGAAAATGGGATGTTTATGGAGATTTCTAAGCTGGCTTGAAAACAGAAATGGAAGAGATGTATTTAAATGGTCTCCCTTATTAGGAATGCATATATGGTCCCCATATTGAAGTTTACAGGGAAAGAGATGTAAGAGCGTGCACTATGGTGAGGAGAGGTAATCCTCTCTTTACTTCCTCTGTTCTCACCTCATTTTGACACCTCATCTACCCTATATTTTACCCCACTTTTTTCTCTTCCTCTTTCTCTTTCTCTATTTCCACCCACATAGATGAGAATCATTTCTTCTCCTTTCTTCCAATTTTATTTATATATATGTCTTACCACATATTCATATTATTAATTTATTATTTATTCACTCCTTATGATTATAATTAATTAATTAATTAATTTAACATTCATTAAAAAACATATATTACTTATGACAATATGAATTAATTACTATTAATAATTAAATCTTGATTAACATTAAGACAATACAAAAAACAATAGAAAATAAGATTTAAAATGAAAACATTAAGCTTAAATAACAACATTATTGTCATAAGAATTTAATCACAACATTATTTTGCAAGTTTGGGTTAGTTGGATTATGATTATTCATGGGATGATGACGGAGGAAGATAGCAAGATAGGATGAGATGAAAAACATATGCAATATTGGGTTCAATTTATAGACAAAAAAAAGTTGTATGAATTGTTTTTTTAAAAAATGTCATATTTTTAATATTATTGTTTGTAATTTTGTTAATGCTTAATTGTAATGAAAATAAATGATTGTAGTTGATAGATGAAAATGGTATGCATTATTAGGTTCAATATGTAGACAAAAAAGGTTGTAAATTTTTGTTCTTTTTTACAATTTTTTTAAATGTCAACTTTTAATATTTTTGTTTGTAATTTGTTAATTCTTAAAATTGATGATAATAAATGAATGAAGTTATAGATGATAAATGTATACAATATTAGGTTCAATATATAGACATAAAAAATTGTAAGAATTATTCTATTTATTTTTTGTGTTTTAGAATATCATTTTTAGATTATTTTTAATTGTAATTTATTAATGCTAAATTGTAATGAAAATAAATGAATGTAGTTGATAGATAAGAGACACATGTCAAATTTTGATTGAGTGAATATGGAGAGGAATGCACAAAAGCCAATGTGCACGTTCCTCTACCCATAGAGGAATCCACCACATTCCTTTCTCAAGAGAGGATCCTCTCTTTCAAACCACATCCAAGAGGACACTCATTTTTAATAAAAAATGGGTAGAAAAAGGAAAAGAAGAAAGGTAATTCTCTTGATAATGGATGCTCTAAAAAGCAGAGCGTTTTTTTTTCACAACTGGGGATGAGTAGGAATGCATGTGGTCCCCTTATTTTGTGGCGTGTGGACAATTAAATTGGACTAATATGTAAAGATTTAGCATATTTAATTGATCACATCCGTTTACTTTAGTGCACTGCTTTTTCCATTTGTAGCTCAGTCTATACAATGAATCATCATACATTGTTCTCCGTTTTCAAAAAGTGATTTGCATAGACCATATTTGTTCAGCAACGCAACGTCATTATACTGCTACAGATAAGTACATAATGTCCCATACTAACTCAATAGTCAATACTACTACTTTCGAACAAAAAAAAAAAAAAAACTCAATACTATACTCACTAAGCAAAGTATTAAAAAAACAAAGAGACTGAATCAGTAAAAATGATTTGTGAACTTATAGCACTCAGCCTATCTCCTATACCGGGTTTATTATGCTAGTGGTTTTCTCCGGAACCTTCCATGCCTCTTCTCTGCAGCTTCAGTACAGCAAAAAAAAACAGTCATAAGAAAAACGGACAGAATTAAGAAGACTTACTATGTGATAAGATTACTAGAATAATTACACCAACAGCAAACCAAACCTGACTAATCAAGGATGGAAAAAGGCGGAGTGAACAGATCAGAAAAGCCTTGTAGCATCCCTAACAGGCTGAATCGCGGAAGCTGAATCCCAAAGTGGAACACCTCAATCTCATTGTCATTCTGAAAGCATCGGCACAGCGGGAGCCCTTCCTTCTCAAGGACCACACAGTTGCCCTTCCAAGGCCGAGGCAGATCGTTAGCCGAGACCGAAAACGAGCAGTCCCTGTTGATGAAGAACACTCTCTCCCCCAAATCCTCAACTTTCTCCCACACCCACCGAGTCCGAGTCCAGTGCTTAGTCAGCTTGTACACCGGACACTCGGGAGGATGGCCGAAGTCGCGACGGAACCTCAAAACCATGTACAAATCCCCCTCAGACACCACCAAGCGTTTGCGATAGGACTTGGCGGAGCCGCTATCAAGAACGGCCTTGCATTTGAGTCGATTCATCCGCATATCGCCGCCGCAGTCAAGCACATAGACACAAGTGGCGGAGTCAATAGCGTAGAAAGTGGGGCCTCTGAGCTTGACAAAGTCCACGATTTCACAGTCGAGTGTTGTGAATTCTTGGCGGGTGGCACTCGTCGTCTGGCTCCTCCTTGAGAGGCTGAATCTCCAGGAGTACATCCTCTTCCAAGGGTCTATCCACAGAGCCATGGCCTCATTTGAAGCGGAGGCGTTGTTGCAGGCGAGATCGGGGACCAAATGGACCCTCTCAGTGCTCTCGATCTGGTTGCAGTCCCCGCAGAGGGCGTTGTAGCCGTAGGACATGGCGAGCTGAGTGGCGCGGTCTCCTGGTAGGTGAGGGCGTGGCGGAGGAGGAGGCTTCCGGCGGCGGATTCTTGGACGGACACCAGCCAGGAGGCGGATCGGCGGCGGCGGGGACGGAGAAGGTATATGGCGGAGGCGATGAGAGTGATGGGGCGTGATTCGGAGCTTTCGTGAGGGACGGCGATGGTGCGCGGGAAGAAAGGGGAGGGCGAGAAGTAGAAGACGTCGAGGCGCCACAATCGGCAGACGGAGCGGAATCGGAGGAGGTCGTGGGGGTTGTGGAGAAGGTCTAAGATGCTCTCGATCAGATCCCTGGGGAGATCCGACCAACCAACCCCCGCCGTCAAGCCTGCCCGTTAGGCCTGCCCGGTCCAACTCATTAATTTTAATCAATTCATTTATAGAGTTTGGTTCTGATGCATTCTAACCTTATAGTGTAAAATAAGAAACAATCTTTACCGTGTAGAGATTAAAAAAGAAAATAAGGAAAAGAGGATGATTCAGATGAAAACTCCTCTTAAGATGTAAACTATAAACATATAACAACCGTTAGATTCTTCGAATCTACGGTTGAGATTAAAGGGGAGGTTAGATAGAAGATCAATTGGGGTCTAAAAAAACGGTGGCATTTTTGCAATTATACAAACAATTAAGGGTAATATCGTCTTTGGCATTCAAAATAGAAGAAAAGCCCTCAAACTCTCTCATCCTCGTTAATGGCGGTCGCTCCCTCAACCATCCTCTCACGCCATTTCCAGAGCTACGCCTTACCCGTCGTTCCCGGTTTGTACTCACCATGTACTTTCTACTCTATATCGTCTATCTTTTTACTAATTGATTGGCTATGGTGGTCGTTAATCGCTCGCCGAATAGTCTCAATTAGCAACTCTTGACCTTCAATTGGGGGGAAATCGTGGCTGGATCTCTACGCGCGCAGCCGTTTTCGCGACCACGACGTCGGTGGTGGAGTGCGTGAGACAAGCGCAGGCGGAGATCGCGAAATCGCTGTTCAAGAGAGCGGTTAAGATCTGCGAAGACAAGCAGGTAAGCCGATCTGTTTGATTTTTGAGGCGTCTGGCAGCCGAGTGTGGTGTGAATCGATGGTTGTGGGGCAGGTGCGATTGGAAACCCTACTTCTGGAAGGGAGTCCGAAGGAGATGATTTGCCAAGCGGCGGAGCAAACGAATGTGGATCTGCTGGTGGTCGGCAACCGTGGCCTTGGCCAAGTCAAGCGGTAATGTTTGTAGATCCTTCGAATTGACATGGCTGAGTGAGCAAATTGATCCTCAGGAAAGAACATTTTGAAAGTGTATTTTGTATCTATGTATGTTGTTGTTGTTGCAGGGCGTTTTTAGGGAGTGTAAGCGATTACTGTGCTCATCATGTGGCATGCCTTGTGTTGATTGAGAAGCCACCCAAGAACTCCCACCACAAAAAATAATTAGGATCCATTGATCGATCGATCGACCTCGTGGTGGATGCGTGACTGTATAAATAGAAGTGTAGTTTGTGACTTTGTGCCGTTGTTTGTGGTCTGACAAATGAAGAATTGAATAAAAAGGTCACGTGGTTTGATCATTTACAGTAAATGGTGATTGTAATGTAACTATATAGTAAATCAAAAGAAAGAGCAACGTTTTTCAAGGGCTTCCCTTAAGAAGTTACACTTGACTTATTTTAGATGCACATTCACATATTTGAGTATAATGTTCACATATTTGAGTATCGCGTTCACATATTTAATTTAGATGTGCGTTCACATATTTGAGTATTATGTTCACGTAGTTTAGATGTACGTTCACGTATAAAGTAGTTGTGTTCACGTATTTGAGTATCATGTTCACATATATTAGATGTACGTTTGCATATGAAATACTTGTGTTCACGCATTTTAGATTTATGTTCACATATGAAGTATTTGTGCTCACGTATTTTAGACATGCGTTCAGATATTTGAGTATCCTGTTCACGTATTTGAGTATCATGTTCGTGTATTTTAGATGTGCGTTAATAAATTTGAGTATAATGTTCACGTATTTGAGTGTCATGTTCACATATTTTAGATGTGCGTTCAAATATTTGAGTATAATGTTCACATATTTGAGTATCATGTCTGCGTATTTTAGATGTGCGTTCATATATGAAGTAGTTGTGTTCACGTATTTTAGACGTACGTTCACATATTTGAGTATCATTCTCACGTATTTTAAATGTACGTTCACATATGAAGTAGTTGTGTTCACGTATTGTAGATGTACGTTCACATATTTGTGTATAATGTTCACGTATTTGAGTATCATGTTCATGCATTTTAGATGTACGTTCACATATTTGAGTATAATGTTCACGTATTTGAGTATCATGTTCACGTATTGTAGATGTACGTTCACATATTTGAGGATCATGTTCACGTATTGTAGATGTACGTTCACATATTTGAGGATAATGTTCACGTACTAAAGTATCATGTTCACGTATGACACATGAATAAGTATAAATAAGTTTCAATGGGTGAAACAATTCATCAATAAGAAAGCACACAATAGTCAATAACCCGATCTTCTTCTATTACTTTGCATCAATCTCATATAAATACGACAGACAAAAAATACTGATCTACTTTACCATCCACCTACATATCCAGATCTATAACTCAATTGAAATTCTACCAGGAAAATCAAATCAGCCCAATGCAACCAAATAATCAACCAAATAATCTCATTTCAGTTTTCACAGACTAATATTATACTTCTATTATACAAGTCATATTAATTCCAGAGATTCCTTTCATGCCCCTTCCATATCCTCTACTGTGGTCTTTTCCAACCAACGACCCGACCCCTCCAACGCCTTAATCCTCCAAACACAACTGGTGCCATTGAACCCAAAGAAATTTGGGAAGATGCCATTCACTTGTTGCTCCACCTCAAAATGGAAGACCAAGTTTATATTTTGCAGCCTTCTTAGCAAGTTCTCTTCCTTATTCACAAAGGACCACCGAGCTTGAATAAGACCCACCTAATCATTGTCTTGCAAAGTGAACTACATTGCCCAAATTTTAGTTCTAACAACAAAATTGAAACGACCGACACGCCAAATTATGCAATAAACACTTCCATAGATTAGCACTTGATGATTTAAACAAATATAACAAGCTCCTGTTTAATGTATTATGATCAAATTAACTTGAAATGGACTATGGTCTTTTTGAGAAAATCAGGACTAGGCTGGAAATCCGCATCAAAAATGGCCACGAATTCGTAGTCTTTCACATAGCTACAGTTCATGGCTGAATTCATATTACCAGCTTTGTATCCATCCCGAATCACTTTGTGACGATGAATAATGTTGGAACCCTGTGCCTTCCACTTAAGGACCTCCTCCTTGATCAGCATTTGCTTAGTTGGGTCATCGGAATCAGCATTTCCGAGCTTTATGTTTGATTTTTGGAGTCGGTGTTTCAGCCCTCAATTTTAACAATCGATCGAAGAACCCTAGAAAACCCACCCAAATCTCAAAATCGGCCAATCGATGCTTACCCTTGAGGACGACGGAGGTGAGGTGGGGGAACCGATCGGTGGTCCGACGAGGGGAGACTGAATAGTAGTTGTCGATGAAGAGCCGGGATCGGGTCTGGGACTCGGCTCGATGCTAGGATCTGCAGACGAGTGAGGCCGAGTTGCAATCTCGACGGCTGGTTAGGAGTTGAAGTTGAAGGGTGACGGTGGCCGGCGGACGAGGGACAAACGGCGCCGACGTGGGTTGCGTCGGAGGCGACGGTGGGGTGACGGCAAACCATCGGTGAACATTGAAGGAGAACACGTTGAAAGAGAACACGTTAAGCTGTCGAAGGTGTTGGGCTGGCTGGGCAAAACGAAATTACAAAAATGCCCCCGTGTCTTTTAAAAGGTAAAAGGAGAAACCTTCTAATCTAGACCGTCCATCCATTTAATCGGACGGTTCCTGTCCATTTTTAGTTTTTAGGATAAGTTGGATTTGTATTTGAACCGGCGCCATAAGGAAAATGGTAGATACGGTGGCAAACTTGTAAATAAACCGATTTTGACCCAAAAAGACAAATAAGTCCCACTCACAAGGTTCATTGTGTTTCACTTGTAGGTTCATTATGCTTCACTTGTAGGTTCATTGTGTTCCACTTGTAAGGTTCATTGTGCAATAGAAAGTATTCAATTCATTGATTGTAGGTTCATGAAGTTTAATTGTTTGGTTCATTGTCTTCAACGTGATGATTCAAGAATTTAAACCACTCGGTTCATATATGACAAGATGCGTAAATTGTGTAAAAGAAAAATATTGAATTCATTGTTTTTAAGTTCATGAAGTTTAATTATTTGGTTCATTGGATTCGACATAATAGCTCATGAATTTGAATCACTCGGTTCATATATGATAAAATGCGTAAATTGTGTAAAATAAAAGAATTTGGTTCATTGTGTTCCACTTGAAGGTTCATGTCGTGTAATAATACAACTCATTTAATGTTAAAGTGCATAAAAGATAACTTAATCCTCAAGCACACATAGCAAAACATTGTTTGAGGTTTATACTCAACCGTACACTTAGTAATGAAATAAGAACAATCTTGTGATAAGTGAAGATTGTAGGCATCGTTATGGTTCTCATCATCATCCAATCAGGCTCCACCAATGGTATTAGTATTATTATGAAAATCCTTCAATGAAACTTCATCAGTACTAGCATCACCATTTAAATGAGACATGTTAGAATGACTCGAGCTTGATGAGCAATCAACAAAAAAATGTAAAGCGACATGAAACACATAATGAGTACTAAAAATGTGCAAATACGATTCTTCTTTTGGTTCACAAAGAATGTCATTATGGTTCATAAATTTTCAAGGAAAGGTTTATCAAAAACCATAAAACAATTCATGTAAATTAAGACACATGTGTTGAGGCATTTTGTCGAACACATGGTGGGCAACCAGACAAGCATACGCTTTCAACCTCTCCATTCAATCGAAATTGTCAATTTGTAATGTAAAAGACATAAACAATCTACAAAAGAAACAAAAAAGCTATGTGTGAAGCAACATGAAACACATAATGAGTATTACAAATGGGCAAATACGATTATTCTTTTGGTTTACAAAGAATATCATTCTGGTTCATATTTGCTCAAGTAAAGGTTCATTGAAAGCCATATAACGGTTCATGTAAATTAAGACACGTTTGTTGAGGCATTTTGTCGAACACATGGTGGACAACAAGACAAGAATGAACTTTAACCATAGCTATTCAATCAAAACCATCAAAATTGAGTTGTTCATGTAGCCATAACCTTTTGACAATGCAAATTTAACGAGTTCACACAAAAGAGAGCGAATTAAAGCGAATACATGCATAGATTAACGAGTGTCACAATTACAAGCACAACTGATAGAAGTTCACAAAAAACAAGTTTCAAAATTTGAAATCATCTACCTAAATCCATAACAAGGGAATTGGAGGTCAAAGCTAGGAATCAGATTGGAGAAGGGAATTGAAGGGAATCGTGTTGGAGAAAAACAATAGATGGATGAACTTGAGAGAAGAACAATGGATGAATGACGATTTTCAAAGGAGAACGATTGAGAAAATTGGGAATGCACAAAGCAGCAGGTCGATCAGTAAGATTGGGAGTAGAAAAAGACAAAAATGTCCTTTATATATAAAAGGGGCTTTAAAAAGTGGAGGCAATCCGGGTCATTGAATTCTGGATATCTAATGGATGAGATTTGATCTCATTTTACATTTTAAAGGTTGATCTCACCTGATCCATTTTCTTCATTTATAATATTATAGCGCTATGAGGCCTTGTTCTAGTTTTGGCCAAAACAATTTTTTCACCCAAAATTTTTTTTTACCTTTTTCTATATACACATCTTTTCTATACTTTTTGCATTTCCCAACAATAAAAATTTCTCCCAAACCCATACTTTATCCTCAAAAAGTACTTTCATCCCAAAAAAAGAACAAGCCTTGAGTACTACCTGTGTAGTTAAGTTAGTGTAATCAATTAGTTTATAATATTAACAACTTTTACTTATAGGTTTTGATAGCAGATAAATCTAACGTATATTGTGGGCGGGCTTGAGCATCTACATCCGAAATGTCTGGACAAAATTGCGTATTTGGCTCGGCCTAAACCCATATGCCTTCAAATCTACTCTTACCTTGTTATTTTTGCAATTGGTTTCAAACCTAAGAGAAACCATGCTATTTAGAGTTTAACCCCAATGTTTATTCATAAAATTCAACGACATTTCAGGTTCGATATATATTTTCTTCTTTTTCTACATCAAGCACGTATAATACTCATGTCTTGCACATGTTTTTTTTTATCAAGAAAGGATTTCAATATATATCGAGTTAGTTTCCTGTGCTCGAGTTAGATAAACTTTTTGAAAATAAAATTTAAAAATATTTTATAATTAAAAAAGTGAGTGATATAGTAAAAAACTAGTTATAACCCCGGGCCTTACCCAAGGATTTTTTAGATGAAATTTAAACATAGTAATTTACACATATCAATAAAACCCTAGGGTTGTAGAGAGCGTCCCAGTGACTGGTGTATACCTCTTCTCCGATCACTATCTTTCTCTCGTATTTCGGGTTGTGGGAGCCGGAGTTTTCTCGCCGGTATCGTGCGGGATTCACCAATTTTCGTTAGTGCGTAAAGTCAGGACAAAGAAGTCTCATTGGAATGGAGGACACGAACGACGAAGGGATTTGCAACTAACAGAGGAGGAGGTTATGGAAGTTAAGGCAGTGAGAGGGACATCGAGTGAAGAGAAGGTGAGTCAAGCTAAGGTCACACTCTGGTGGGATCGTTATTAACTCCAAGGCCTTTTCAATAGCTTTGCATTACAAGCCACGATGACGGGTGCATGGAAGTTACGTAATGTTTTTTTAGTTTAGGGAATTAAGGTCAAATCCATTCCTTTTCAAATTTTCAAGCAGGACTGATAAGGAGTTGGTTCTTAGATGTGGGCCTTGGGCTTTTGATGTCCGCGTTTTAGGTAGATTTCTAGGGTCTAGATAGGTTAGTTTGAGTTGTGTTTCGTGCTTGAGTCATGTGTTTTTGAGTCTTTTTGCATGAGTTTTTGTATTTCCTTGAGATTCGGAAACTACGCATATTTGTGTCATTTTGTAGGTGTTTTGAAGCTTGAAGACGGGTTTGGAGCAAAGCTAGGAGAGGATGGACAAGCTAGGAGGAAGATCTCAAGTGGACAAGATAAGAAGAAGAGCTAAGAGGAGCCAAAGCAAGAGGAAAAGTGAAGGAAAAAGTCCCAGGATCGAGCCATAGGAAGGTCGAGCTCGAGCCAGATCAACAACTTGGAGACCAAGGAAAATAGTTCTCAGGATCGACCCTGAGGGGGGTCGAGATCGACCCTATTTGGGGTCGAGCCTTGCGACCGACTTCACCTATCCGGGATTATTGTTGAATTTCCTAATTTGTATTTTAGGAAGGTCGTTTCTTTGTGTTTCCTAGTTAGATTAGGACTCCTTTTCTTCTATAAAAGGAGGTTGAACCTTTAGAATCAATTAATCGTCAACATTAGGAGAGCTAGGAAGAAGACTTGGAGAACAAGTTTGAGATTTGTAAGATTGATCCTTTGTTCAATTTGAATTTTAGTTTGGTTTTTGATCATGTCTTCTTCTTCTTCTTCCTTGTCTCTCTTTGCTATGTGTGAGTAGTCTTTTTAAGTTCTAGGGTTGGGTGAAAACCCAACACAATCATGCATGTTTAAAACTTGAATTCATGACTTGAATGCTTGATGATCATATCTATCTATCTTGTGCTTAATCCTTGGTGAAAATTGAGGCATATCTTGTGATTGACTATAGCGAAAGTGAAAAGTTAGTTGCTTGATTAGATCTAATAGGATTATTTGCGAAAGTTGATATTCCTAGGTTGAAGGATAGGTAGAAAGTTGTTTGATTTGCGAAAGTTGATTGAATAGCTTGAATAGTTTGCGAAAGTTAACTTTTCTATGATTTAGATTGCATGATAGTTGTGAATTCTTGTCAAAAGCATGTATGGTTGTTGTTGTGGTAGCCCTAGCCCTAGGATTTGCCTTTTATATTGATTGAAATTCGTGTCTTTGCTTTGATTACGACTCCCATCGTAGTGCTCGAACCGTTACTTGTGTGTTTTGTGTGCTTTCGTGATAATTGGATCTCAGGATCGACCCCCTTAGGCTCGAGATCGACCCTCCTCAGGTCGATCCTGAGTTGTTCTGTTCTTGTTTCTTTTGCTCTTTTCGTAGTTTTCGACTATTCTTAACACTATTCTCACTCCTGTGGACGATCCTGACTTCACTATACGCAGCGGGGTCTTGACTACAAATTTATTTGTTCAAGAAACCCTTCAACAAATTGGTGTCGTTGCCGGGGAGTGTGCAATAGTCCCGAGTTTAGTTGATATTTGGATTTGGGAATAGCCCATACCCCTTGTGTGTTACTAATTCGTTTTCCCGTGTTTGTGATTGCAGGTGTATGCCCTCTAGTTCACGAAGGAAAATCGACTATTTTTCCTTTGATCCTGAAATAGAGAGAACCCTTCATCGCAGGCTCCGAGAACGAAAAGCAATGGCCGACGCTGAGGCTCTTGCTCAACAAATGGAACAACTCCGCGCTCAGATGGAGCGCATGCAAATGGAGCGTGCTGCTCAAGAGGCTGCTTTGCACTGAGAAAGAGAGATTGCCGCCTGAGAGAGAGAGGCTGCTGCCCATCTCCAACAACAACTAGATGCTATTCCGAGGAACGCTAAGCAATACATGCATCCGGAGCTTAGAGTTCCCGAGTCCACTATTGTGCTCCCGGCGATTGTGTGTGCCTTTGAGATCAAGTCCCACTTCATCACTCTCATCAAGAGGTCTCAATATGAAGGAAAGACATCCGAATGCCCTATGGAGCACATCAAAAACTTCACCGATCTTTGTGACACCATCGCCGCCGATGGCGTGTCACTTGAATATGTGCTCCTAAAGGCGTTCAAGTGGTCTCTAACCGGGAAGGCACTTCATTGGCTCGAGAGTTTGCCCGTTAGGTTGATCACTACATGGAAAGCTTTGCACGACTTGTTCATGACGAAGTTCTTTCCACCGGCCAAGACTACCGAGCTAAGGAAGCGCATCACTTCTTATCATCAACTTCCCAACGAGACTTTTGTTGAGACTTGGGAGAGATTCAAAGAGCTTCTTCGGCAATGTCCTACTCATGGACAACCTCCTTATGTTCTTCAATAAATATTCTTCCAAGGGATCAATGCCGCCGCAAAGGACCGCATCAATCTTCACACCGATTGCGGTTTCATTGAGATGGATCCCGATGAGGCGTGGGCTCTATTGGACAAACTCACCAACTATGATGCTACATATGGGACCCAACAACCCATCCGGATTCAAACAAAGAAGCTTTATGATCCGAATAGCGAGGCAATTAATCAAGATGTGAAGTTCCAATTCATGCAAGATAAGATCAACCGGCTCGAAAAGCAAGTGAGTTATTACAAGTCCGTCGCCCCAACTTGTCAAGAATGTGGTTCTCAATCTCATACCACCGCTTCTTGTACAAATGTGGAGCAAGTTCGGGCTGCCGAGGCATATGCGGAGGCCAACTATATGCGAGGACCCTACCGAGGCCAAAACAATGCTTATGCGGGGAGGAACAACAACAACTACTTTCAATGGAATAACAATGGCCAAGGCCAAGGTTATCCACCTCCTCCACAAGAGCAAAGGGCCCCTCCTTATAGACCTCCCGGTTATCAAGAAGAAGCACCGGCTTGGGCTCACGGTTACTTTGAAAGAATCGAGAGCAAGTTTAGCGGACTCAACAACAAACTTGATGGCGTTCAAGACCAATTGGGATACTTTGAAGCATGGAGGAAGAATGTTGATTCCCAACTTGGTCATCTAGCGGCTCAAATCCCACGACCTCAAGGACAACTCCCGGGCCGTCCTGAAGAGAATCCTAGAGGCCGAGCAAGCAATGGTGAAATCCGAGCCATGAACCTACGGAATGGCAAAGCATTGCCCGATCCACCGAAGCAACCGGCGAAAGATGTTGTCTCAGGCTCGACCCCACTTGGGTCGATCTCGACCCCCCTCAGGGTCGATCCTGAGACTGCTGATGATGAGGACGAAGGGGCGATCGACCCCGCCGAGGTCGAGCTCGACCACTCTGCACCCGGAAAGTCTTCTAATCCTTCTCCTCAGCTCATTCCCGATCCCACTCCTTCCTCTTCCCACTCCAAGATACTTCCTTTCCCTTCTAAAAAGCCTAAGGACTCGACGGAAGGAAAATTTAAGCGCTTTGTTAAGTTGCTTCAAGGCTTGAATCTTTCTATTCCTTTCGCCGAGGCCTTGAATGAAATGCCCGCTTACACCAAATTCTTGAAGGAGATTCTCTATAGGAAGCGATCAATGTCAGAACTAACGGATGAGGTGAGGTCATTGGACCTTCCCGAGAAGCTCGGTGATCCCGGGAAGTTTGCTATCACTATCGGTATCGGAGCTTATCGTTTCAAAGCATTGTGTGATCTTGGTGCTAGTGCTAGCTTGCTTCCACTATCAATTTGGTCCAAGACCAACATGGGGCCATTAGTACTGGTGAACATGAGGTTATACATGGCGGATGGTTCTTGTGTGAAGCCTACCGGTGTTGTCGACGACTTTCCTATCCAAGTCGGCAAGTTTGTCGTGCCTAATGATTTTATTGTCATGGATATGCCGGAAGATCCCGACGTACCAATTATCCTTCGGCGACCATTCCTAGCAACCGCCGGAGCTAAGGTTGATGTGAAGAAGTGTCTCCTTACCTTCGGAATTGGTGATGAGGTGGTAGAGTTTCGGCTACCTATTGGAGGCATCATGGAGTCTAGAGACGTGGTACCCATTAACAACTTTCATCCGGAAGAGGACCTTTGGAAAGGCGAGGTGTTAAGGCTCGATATCGCCCATACAAGATCGGTCACGACCAGTCCTGGGTCAAGACCGACCACACCTCATGTAGAAGAGAAGCTTGACTCCGGACAAAGCAACTCGACACCGACCCGTCCTCCGATCGATACAGGTCAATATTCTCACTCTACTTGCATGCTTTGTGGTACACCTCTTTCTACACCTTCTTCCACCCTCTCTTCTCATTCTAAGTATGGGGTGGCGATGAGGAAATCCGAGCCACCTTGGCACTCACATCCTCCAACTAGCTAAGGAACTTCTCGTCAAGCTAACGACGTTAAACAAGCGCTTACAGGAGGCAACCCGGTCTTTAGATTAGATTCCTTTTTTTTGTTTTGTTTTTGATTTTTTTTAACCTTCCTTAGATTAGAATAGGATATACATTTGTTTGGGATAGGATCTTTGTGGGATTGTTTGTAAGGTGCTAAGCTTCAAATGCGAGCTCAAAAAGGACGGGAAAAGACGACTTCACATGAGGTACATGAGCCCTCAGGATCGACCCTATGAGGGTCGATCACGACCCCCCCTTGCTCTGCCTTCCCCCTCACTCACCTCTCAGGATCGACCCTAAGGGGGTCGATCTCGACCATAAGGGGGTCATGCCAGCACACTATGCCTTCTATGCTCCCCCTCCTTTTCAAGCTTCAAGAAGTTCCTTGTGAGTTTTCTTCTTCTTTTCTCTTTACTTTTTCATATGTTTTCATGCATGGGGACATTGCATGATTTAAGTATGGGGTGGGGAAGAAGAAATCTCACATGTTGTATATAATTGAGTCTTTGCTTGCTTTGTTTGAGTGGTTTGATAGTTTGCTTTGTAAAGAGAAAAATCTTGAAAAATCCAAAAAAAAATAGAAAATGTCAAAAATTCAAAAAAAAATGCATAATGTCAAAAAATATATATATTTGTGTGTTTTGTTTTAGGATAGAAGAGCATTCGATCTTAGATGTCCTATGATGAAAATTAATTCTCATGCTTGTCATGTAATTCCTTTGGCATAATTTGATAGTGTAGCCTAAGTTTTTGAGAAATTGCTCTTGATTGTGAATATGACTTGTGATGAAATTGAGCATATGTGTCTTGAGTGAAAGTATTTGCAATCCAACAAATTTTTACCTAGTGAGAAATTTTGGCCTTATAGGGAGAACATCATTGATTCCCTCTTCTTTATATGTGTGATTTGCTCTCTTTATGCATATGTCTCTTGTTATTGATATGGTTATCTATTTCTTGAAGCCACTATGAGATTGTTCATGCATGTTGATTGTGATTAAGAACTTATATTTTTAGCCCATATTATTCCATGCCTACCTTGAATTATCTTTGCTTGAAACCCCGTTCTAGCCTTGGCCTTTTGTTTGAAGCTCCACAATAATTATCCCTAGCCCATATTAGCTTGACCCTCTTCCGGGAATTGGACTTAGATGTGTTGGGAATAAGATTTGTTGAGTAACATATGTGTTGGGTTTGGAAGGGGTGTTATCGTTAAAGGGTAGAAAACAACTTGTTGAAGTGTAATGAAAAAGGATTCTTGGTTTGGATAGCACATTGTTGAAAAAAATTGATGATGAAAAAAGAGAGATAAGTAAAGAAGCTCGAGCAAATAGCCTCAGGCTCGACCCCCAAATGGGTCGATCTCGACCCAAACCAAGAAACAGAGTCTCAGGACCGACCCTAGTAGGGTCGGTCACGACCCCATGTAAGCTCGAGCTAAAAAAAAGCGAGGAAAAAAAGGAAAGAAGAGAAAAGGGAAAAATGTTTAAGTGCAAAGCCAAGAATTCCTAGTATTTCTAAGTTGTATTATGGGAGTTTGGGTTAGAAATTGATGGGTATGAGTGTCATTGATGAAGTGTTTGGTTATGAGTTGAAAAGAGAAGAAGTGAGTTGTTTTGGTTTGTAGTGCTGTATTAGGAGTTTGATTCCCGGATTTAGCACCACATGGCCAAATAACTCCCTACCTATTGTTATTACCGAACCCCATTACAACCCGGTCGAATGGAGTCTTCTATGAAGATTTCATTGAGCCTAAGTTCTTATGAAGATTGATGTGTTTTGACTTCTCTAGGTAGAGAGATTGATGATATAAGTCTCAATGATGAAGTAGATGTTGCATAAGGATTGAGATGAGAGTTGATTTGAAAGCCTAAACACATGAGAGTTGAGAGAAACACATTTATATCCCTTGTGAGGTTGGATTGTGATTGCCTAGCTTGAGACTCGTACATATGTGATGATGTTAAAATTACTTGTCTCCATTTTCACTTGTGTTTAAAATGTTTTAACAAGGGCTATGCTTGAAGATTGTGTTATTGGTCTTGAATTGCATGATTATTGCTTGAGGACAAGCAAGTCTAAGTATGGGGTGTTTTGATATCCGCGTTTTAGGTAGATTTCTAGGTTCTAGATAGGTTAGTTTGAGTTGTGTTTCGTGCTTGAGTCATGTGTTTTTGAGTCTTTTTGCATGAGTTTTCGTATTTCCTTGAGATTCGGAAACTACGCATATTTGTGTCATTTTGTAGGTGTTTTGAAGCTTGAAGAAGAGTTTGGAGCAAGGCTAGGAGAGGATGGACAATCTAGGAGGAAGATCTCAAGTGGACAAGATAAGGAGAAGAGCTAAGAGGAGCCAAAGCAAGAGGAAAAGTGAAGGAAAAAGTCCCAAGATCGAGCCATAGGAAGGTCGAGCTCGAGCCAGATCAACAACTGAAGACCAAGGAAAATAGTTCTCAGGATCGACCCTGAGGGGGGTCGAGATCGACCCTATTTGGGGTCGAGCCTTGCGACCGACTTCACCTATCCGGGATTATTGTTGAATTTCCTAATTTGTATTTTAGGAAGGTTGTTTCTTTGTGTTTCCTAGTTAGAATAGGACTCCTTTTCTTCTATAAAAGGAGGTTGAACCTTTATAATCAATTAATCATCAACATTAGGAGAGCTAGGAAGAAGACTTGGAGAACAAGTTTGAGATTTGTAATTTTGATCCTTTGTTCAATTTGAATTTTAGTTTGGTTTTTGATCATGTCTTCTTCTTCTTCTTCCTTGTCTCTCTTTGCTATGTGTGAGTAGTCTTTTTAAGTTCTAGGGTTGGGTGAAAACCCAACACAATCATGCATGTTTAAAACTTGAATTCATGACTTGAATGTTTGATGATCATATCTATCTATGTTGTGCTTAATCCTTGGTGAAAATTGAGGCATATCTTGTGATTGACTATAGCGAAAGTGAAAAGTTAGTTGCTTGATTAGATCTAATAGGATTATTTGCGAAAGTTGATATTCCTAGGTTGAAGGATAGGTAGAAAGTTGTTTG
The DNA here is from genome assembly GCA_963924305.1 of Polygonum maritimum. Lineage (NCBI taxonomy): Eukaryota > Viridiplantae > Streptophyta > Magnoliopsida > Caryophyllales > Polygonaceae > Polygonum > Polygonum maritimum. The sequence goes on from OZ002728.1 coordinate 34,297,706, forward strand.
ATTTGCGAAAGTTGATTGAATAGCTTGAATAGTTTGCGAAAGTTAACTTTTCTATGATCTAGATTGCATGATAGTTGTGAATTCTTGTCAAAAGCATGTATGGTTGTTGTTGTGGTAGCCCTAGCCCTAGGATTTGCCTTTTATATTGATTGAAATTCGTGTCTTTGCTTTGATTACGACTCCCATCGTAGTGCTCGAACCGTTACTTGTGTGTTTTGGGTGCTTTCGTGATAATTGGATCTCAGGATCGACCCCCTTAGGCTCGAGATCGACCCTCCTCAGGTCGATCCTGAGTTGTTCTGTTCTTGTTTCTTTTTCTCTTTTCGTAGTTTTCGACTATTCTTAGCACTATTCTGATTCCCGTGGACGATCCTGACTTCGCTATACGCAGCGGGGTCTTGACTACAAATTTATTTGTTCAAGAAACCCTTCAACAGCTTTTGCTAAGCCATTGTTTGCTTTGAAGGAAGCGGGATCAGAAAAAACTTCGAAGATCGTTGTGGATACAGTTCCCTTTTGGATTAGGGTTTATGACCTTTTGATTTATGTGATGAATTTTGTGACAACGCAGGCGATTGGAAGGGCATTCGATGGAGTTCAAGAGATTGATGAGGAGGATTCTCTTCTTTGTGAAAAATTTATAAGGGTTAGGGTTCTAATCAACGTTCTTAAGCTACTGCGACGAGGGTTGGTGATAAACATGCATGGCAAACAAATGTGGGTTGAAGTGAAGTACGAGCGTTTTTACCTAATTTCTGCAATACTTGTGGGTTTTTGGTACACATTGAAATGGATTTGTGAGGAAGAAGGCCAAAAGAAACATCAAGAATATGGGGATTGGCTACGAGCCTCACTGTTGAAGCGTTCACTTGAAAAATCAGGTGGTTGGGAGAGGGAATAGGAGAAGAGAATCGTTAGAGGAGTGTGTAGCTTGGACGGGAATAAAGACAACATCTTAATAAAGAAGACCGAGGGGAGGAAATCTTTGTTGGAGGTGCTTAACAACGTAGAAAAGGAGGAATCTAGGGTCAGCTCGAAAGAAGAAAGTGGGACTGGAGCAGTAGCAGGTTTAGAGGAGGTAATAAGTTAGTTACAAGAACAGCTTTAGAGAGTGGAACTATTGAAGGTTTTAATCATGTACATATTTGTCCATTATGTAAAAGCGAAATGTATACATAAGGTACTATAATCATGTATATAAGTACTATGCTTATGACGTATGTATATAACATAATATAATCATGTATAATATTTGTCCGTTTCTCAAATACATCAGGCGAGGGAGTCACTTTTTTCTTTTACGATATTTTGGATCCTTACTATTGATTCTACTGCATGTACCGTATATGAGACACTATTGACAATGTTTTTTTACGTAGATTTCAATACATAAAATAGGGCATGGCAATTTTACTAATACTTGAATATTGAGAGTATTTTTAATCCAAGATCGAATATATGAACTATCCATTTTGAGAAAGGTATTTTATAATATTTTTTTGATTGAAAATATAATAATTATCAAAGTATTTTAGAGTGGTAGATAAAAAGTTTAGGATATATATGAGAATATTTTTAAAATACTATAGACAATACACCATTATGTTTTAAAACCAATTATAATTGGTTTTTTTTTCTATGTTATGAAGGTATATATTTAAAAGAAACTAGAGTACGATGTCCGTGCTACGCACGGCTCACTCTTTTAAGTGTCAAATTATATATGACATTAAATCTAATGTATATCACATCTAATATAATCTAAATCATTAACTTAATATACTAAACTCATATTTACATCAGTAATTTTTTGAATGATCTATACCTTTTTTTTTATAAACATGTCAGTTTTTAGCCTTATAAAGTAAATTAAATTCACTTTGTATATTACATTATTAAACTTTGAATAGTCAAATAATTAAGGTAAATAAATTAAAGGTGAATTTATTTCACAAATCATTTATTAGGTAAGTAATAAATTATTTTTGTAGTACATTTACTTTCGTTTCACATTTTTATACATCAAAGTAGGATATTGGTCCTCATTGTACTCAATATTTTTGTAGAGACTCTTATAAATATATTATTTATTTTTATCTTTTGATGTCATATATGATATTATTATTATAACTTATTTATTACATTTAACTTCAATTTTCTTTACTACGAAAAAAATCGTTTGTGGATTTGCAAAATTAGTTATTGAATTATATTATGGTTATTTTGTTATGTACTTTTCGAATTTAATTATATAAATTAATTAATCTATGTTAAACTCACATGTATGTTACATTCTTAGAAATTTGAATAGTCAAGAAATTACAATGAATGAGTTAAAGATGAATTTATTTCTTAATATCTATAAGTCAGTATTAAATGAACTTAATGACATATTTATTTTCCTTTAATTTGCAATATAACTCACTATTGTAATATCTAGGTTTTTCGAATAGCCATAAATTCCAAATCTATCCATATTATTATTTTTAAGTTGAGAATTAGCACCGGTTTTTTTTTCTTTATGTTTAACATATATGTCTATTCATTTGTGCAATTTCGTCCTTCCAAATTCAGCGAATGTAAATCCATTAGTATTATAAAATCATTAAATGAGCAACCTCAATTTGGTATTACAAATAGAGTTATTAATCAATCTACTGTATACTACAACTAACCTAACGACGTTTTTAATCAAACATTAAACACCAAGCTCGGTCAAGACTGCTAAATAGAATGAAATAATAATTTTATACCAACACTAAATGAGGCATTAAATGGGCACAACACCTAAATTTATAATATATAAAAAATATACATATTTTATGATTTAGGGTATAAATATATTTTGTGATTTACGTTAAAAAAATACACATATTTTATGATTTATGGTATTCACATATTTTGTGGTTTATGTTTAAAAAGAATACAGGTTAAGAAAATATGTAAATAATACAAATATGTTGCTAAAGGGGTTTGAACACCAAACCTTTGGGTAATTAGAGGAGGAGTTTACCAATATGCTATTGTGGTTGTTTTGATTATGATTGCATAGTGTTGATTATATAGGGAAGATTGCAAGGTACATTAAATGAAGCATTTAATGGGGACACCGCTTAACTTTTATATATATATATATATAGATTAGAATATACAAAGTATAAATTGTTTTGATTTTAATAATAAAGGTATATTAATTTTAGACATAACATTACTTAAATAAAAATTTACGGATAAATTAATAACATATACAAAAGTATTATATAGATAGAATTCGATCAGCTAAATACATATTGATTTGATAATATATATATAATATGATTTATATAGATATGATGATATCTTGATATTATTAATTATTTTAATATTAAAAGATATAACTGAAATTAATTAAATACGAACCATTGACATTACTTTGATAAGAATATTTTGATAAGAATTTGTATAAATATGATACAGGTAATTATATTTTTTCTTAGAAAATATATAACAAAAATATTTATTGCTAGCTAAAAAATTAATAAAGGATCTAATGTGAGATGAGACTAAATTAATGTGAAGGGTCAAAAAGGGAAACTTCAATCTATAGTGCATACTAGCTTCACGTACCTTACAATGAAGCACAAAGAAATTTGCCATTCACAACTTAATTGTAAGTAGCTTGAATATGAATCAATACGTGAACACCACGTACATATATATAGTGGTAGGGTTACGATTAAGTATATACATATGATACGGCTTCAAAGATGAGTTATGTGAAAAATCTGGGCAATTAAGTTGGTTAATTAGTAACTAGGCCGGTTATGCGTATCGAGTGGCATTGACAACCAAGGCAGCAAATAGTTGTGGTTTGTCATAGCCAAGTGGATGGTCATTTCTGACCTTAATGACTTCACAGGGTGGCCAACGCTTTATCATGGCATCTTGCTTGTCGGGTGCGAAGACCGTGTCCAGACGCAACGTCACATACACTCTTGGCACGTCGTCTATAGCCGACGACTTCTTCTTGGCCACATTTGTCATCTTGGTAGTAAGTATGGCTCTATATGGGCCTGGGCGAGCCAGCATTCCTTCCAATGTCTCGTCCTATATATATGTATATACACACATGAGCATATATTAAATTGTGATCGTTAGGGTCTCTTCGGCTTACGTGCCATTTGTTGATATGATACTTAAAGCTGATAATGTATAGAGGAAAATGATCACTACGTATAAAAACAAACAACTCTTAATCACTACCTCCGATTCACTTCCAAAAGTAACTCCATCTGTTGGTATAATTTTCTCAAAACAAGTTGGGTCCGGAACCTTTGGGCATGATGCATTACATTTGGACTCCCTAAAATAAGGTGAACCCTGTCCAACAAATTTAACATTCGTTCAAACAAAATAAATAAATAGCGGTCAGCCATAATCACACACATGGTACACTAGAGGTCACTGGTTCAAATCTCATGGAAAATGCGCTCGACCCAAAAAAACTCAAAATAAAAGACAAGACTTACAATTTGTAGATCCTCACAAGTCTCGTAATTATTCTTTAGCATTGTGGCCGAGACGTACATGGCAACCGCGACCTTGTCAGTGTAGTCATGGAGGGCTTTGGTGACGCTAACCCCTCCAGCGCTATGGCCAATCAACATGACCTTCTCGTTCTTACCTAGGCTAGACATGAACCGGTCTAGGGGCTCGTTATACTGCTCAAAGGTTTCAATGGTTGAGCTGTTTGTTAGGTCTATGCCCGCCCCTTTAAAGTCGATGACGGTAACGTTGTAGCCCAATGCTTCGAGGTGGAACAGGACCTTGTAGAAGGCAAATCCGCCGCTCCTAAACCCATGCAATAGTACCAGCTTTGGCTTCTCATCTGGTGGGTGGCTCTTCTTGTTGCACGTCGCTGCCTCAGATGTGTTGTATAATGCTGTACGGATTTTATACACATGCATTAGATTGAACTTCGTATTATAGGGTACGGTGGAAAGCATGCAGTAAATTAATCTGACATAATTAATACACTTTGAATTTTACAATGTCCTCCGGCTATGCATGAAAAACTATCAAATTACTAGATCTTATTGAAAGGAAAACATAAGCTCTTACGAAAGATGGTGATTACGAGAAATATGATGCTAATGAAGGTGGACATATTTTTTGAGGAAATCTTTTGGGATGGTAACAATTTTTCCATCTTCAAAGGGAAAAAAATTAAGGTTGGATGTAACTGGGATAATTTATAGCTTGCATTGTGATGGTGATTAACCGAGAAAGAAATGAAACCATGAATTTGCTTACGACAGATGAGATACCTGCAAGCAAGCTGCTAATAATAATTCGAGACAGAAAACTTTGCAGCAAATAAAATGAGACAGAGAAGAGTTTGCTATAATGAGAGCACACCTTTGATGTTGATCGGAGATATCTACTCCGTATAATTTAATTGCACCAAAATAGGACGGCCAACTCTCTTTGTAAGGAAAATGAATATGCTCATTTGTTTGACACAATGACCCTGATGCAATCTTTATTCCATAAGTTATCGGCGCATCTAAGACATTGTGTACCTTAAAAATGGACCAACAAATTACTTGATCCAGACACTGTTCTTTTTTTTTTTTTTGAAAGAATCCAGATCCAGACATAGTTAATGACATTTGTTGTGCCTCCAATTCTACCAAAAAAAAAATGAAATGGGAGATTTGGACTGGTTAGATGCGCCACCTGTTGAATTAAAATATAGGAAACTTTGTGGGCATGATTTGATCTTCGTTCACTGCCAATTTGGATCGATCACAGTACATGATTAAATAGTTAAAGTAGCTCTATTAGTCTATCCTAAAAATATGGCACTTCACATCCGCACTTATCTCCACTATCTCACACATTCCACGTATCCCACCTTCTTTTAACAAACTAATTACTTTCTTAATCCTCCTTTATTTTTAAAGCGAAATCTTTTAAATCCCTATCTTCAACCCACATGTATCTTGGTATGTGTTCAACAAAAGTTTATTAGAGCTTATTGGAGCTTATGATTGCTTATGAAAATAAATAAGCATGTAAGGAGGTGTTCTGTAAGAGTAGATTATTATAACTTATTCTAGCTTATACTAACTTATTTTTTGTTATAAATTTAAGTTCCTCATGTGTAGATTATCCAACTTATGGTAGATTATTCCCATTTTCCCCCCAATTTAGGTGGGGTCATACCCCCTCATCTTACCCCCTTCTCCCTCCTCAATACCCCCTTTTTGTCATTTTACCCTCTACTTTTATCAACAATAAACTTGTTTTACCGAACACCCATTAGCTTACTAAAAATTGTCTATTTTTTAAATCAGTTACGAATTTCAACTAGAAATATAAGCTTCAATTACAAAAAGCTTCAGTTGCCATTTCAGCTTAAATTCAATTAGTTTTACCGAACAGAGCCATCAGCTTGATTTAGCCAATTTTTCAAAAAAAAAACTTCCACATACAAAAAAAGAGGGATTTTTGTACATATTTTTTCTCTCACCTACCCACTTCCATGTTTCTTTATTCCGCTATTTCCAAAATTCAACTTCTCCTCATTTCAGTTGTAAAGTATGAGCTTATATATCAATCAAAATTATTCAGCCTTATCCCTTGCTAAGCACGAGACTAATATACACTAGTTATTACTAAAACTAATAAATAACCTAATTAAGTTTGAATCACATTTCCAACACCACCCCTGCGGGAAAAAACAAACATTAGTCGAACGTAGGACAATTCATTTGATGTGTACACTGCGCTGTGGACAACTCCACCACCTTAGAATCAAAACGCCCAGACAGTAGTGCAATTCCGTAATGAGCGGCTGTCCCCCCAAAGATTCACCGTAGTTTCCTTCGATCATGTGCACTCAAGAAAGAAGGATTGGAATGGAGAAACTCATAACAGAAAGAGAGGAGCAGTTTTGTACAATTTGTAAAACGTGAAAGATTTTCGGATGAAGGAATGAAGAATTGAAGTCTGAATTTAAGGATGTGGATGGAGTCACTTACCTCCCACAATTTGCATTTAATATCATCCCGAAAATCTCTCTTCAATTATAACAAAGAGTTAAGATTGTTTGACTAATTCAAAAACGAAATAAAAAAACTGTTTAAAAATCGGAGAATTTGTGGAAGAGTTGTGTCAAACTAATCCGCAAATCTCAAAGGCCCAATTATAGTGAAAAGTTAAAATTTTACCGCAAAAAGATAAGCCCCAACACCACAACGCGCACGTGTCACGAACACAAGCTAAGTCGGACGGCGGCGGCAACACGCACACGAGGGAGCATTCCTCTCTTGACTAACTAACCCAAGATGTACCAAAGCACAATATATAGTGAGTATACTATTCCCACAAGTCCGATGTGGGAAGCAAGGATCTCAAAGAACTCCTTTGCTCACGTACAGATTTACTACATTAAACTCCAACACAACTCGAGGAATCCGTCCGGGAGACCTAGCCGTAAATGGAGCATTAGTTGATGTTTGAAGAAAGCACAAGACACGAGAGATGCATCCAAATATCTTGGAAGCATTCCAATTCCAGCTTTAGCTAAGATTAGGAAGATATACATTCAAGAATGCTAAAAATAAGGGGGTCTATCTTGTAACATCAACAAGTACATGATTTGTCGATCAATAAGAATACTAGTCTTTGTACATTCATTTCTTTTATGAGTTTCAATTTCTCAATTCAATCAGTACTTGAAGAATTTGATTGTGGAATATGCTTACAAAATTCGTGCAATTACATGATTTTCCATCCTAAACAATTTCACGCCCTTCATGGGGCCTTGATCGAAAATCATACCAATCCAAAGCTTTTTTTGCTTGAATTTGCATATAACTTCTTCCAGCAATCCTTCCCCGAGACGTGATGAGTCGGGTAATCCCCAAGGACGGAGGCAGAACTATAAAACAGGGTGGGCTAAACTCAAAAAAAATTGTAATAAAGGAGAATTGAACCCTTGACCTCGAGGTTATGTAATGACCTTATATCATCTAGGCTAGAAATTCTTCTCATTAATTAATTCTAATAAATTACTTTTATTATTTTGGGGTGGGTTGTAGCCCAGCCTAGCCAACCCCTCCCTCCGTGCTTGGTAATCCCCCACGTGTTGAAGAGCAACCGGTGATAACCCACTAAGAAGATCGAGATGACAACATTCACTCAAAGTCTCTGCAACGTACAAAAAAGAATTGATAAACTAGTTTGAAAGCTTCCAAACTACAATCGACCACATCACCGATGAAAATTCCCATTTGAAAGTGTAGGTCCACTCAGTTTCCTCCATTAGACCAAACACCAAAATGCCTAAGGACGCGGAGGGGCTAGCCACTTGTTTGAATCTGGATGGAGGAGAAGGTGGATTTGATGGTACGGCCGAAAGAGCCATCACGGTCAACGTCAACCACTCGGCCACAATGTCTGAAGCACCTCCACCCCTCCCAACGCAAATGTGGGGAACCATTGGAAATATGACACCCCCTTCACTCAGTGAGAGATCTTTTCACTACTACAATTACGACCTATTGAGGCGGTTTCTTGCGGCGGTTGACTCTATTGCAGCGGTCCTTTGTGGCGGTCAGAATATAGTGGCGGTTTGGGAAGCAGTTGTGGCGGTTGTCAAAACAACCATGCAATAGTGGCGGTTTTGTGTGGCGTTTTATAAAGTTACAAAGGTAAGGTGGCGGTTTTTGCAATTTTTAGTATTTGGCGGGCTCGCGCGCGGATATGTGGGCGGGTTTTAATAATTTTCACCATTTGCATACTTTTCACAATTGGCAGCCTGCGTACATGACTCCTCTCGTTCCTCTCCCTCTCGTTCCTCTCGTTCTCGCCCGACTTCTCGTTCTCCTCTGCGACAAAGCGACTCCACCACAGCGCGAGTCGAGGTCCAAGTAAGTCAGGTATAGCCCTCTCCTCTCCGACATTGGTGCTCGTTAGGGTTTTGCTCATCGATTGCTTGATGCGCACAAGAGGGCTTTTCTCGACATTGGTGGATTCTCGACAAGTAAGTTAGGGCTTTTCCCGAATTCTTCTCCGTCACTACAATTGGTAAGCTGCAATTTCAATTTGATTTAATTATCAAGCCGGATTCATCTGTTTCAGTGTACGTCTGTTCTGCGTGGTCTTGTTCTCGACAAGTTAGGGCTTTTCATCTGTGTGTTGGACTTGCAGGGCTGTGAGCAAGGTGCACGAAGAATGGTTTTCCGATGAAGAGAGCGTAAGAAAAGATGTTGGTCTACTAGAGAAACCTGTTGCAGCTCAGGTATGCTGTCATAGATATCTACATCATGAGCTAACTAACTAGCTAACTGGTTTTGTATAAATGGGGGTGAACTGACCGATTTGATGAGTTTTTATTCGGATTGGGACTTGAGCTGATAATTTCTCCTTCAAAACCCTTATACTTTCATCTTCTTCAAAACCCTTATACTTTCTTCTTCTTCTTGCACTCCTAAGGTGACATGTCTTCTTCTTGAGGCTACAAGCTTTTCCTTTCCATATTTTGTCAGCAATACACTTCAAACATCCAAGGTTCTACAGCTTACAAAATGAACCACACATGGTTTCCTCTGGTTTTGTAAGAAATCGTTCATTTCAGGGATAGAAATTATTTAAGCATGTTTTTGGTCCTGTACCTATAGATTTTGGCCTTGTCTTAGAAATGTATACCGAGTAACAAAAGTGAATTCAAAAAAAAAAAAGAGAAGCAAAGCTCAGGAGCTAAAAGGGAAAACAAAGGAACCTAGAGATTGTTTTGTCCAAAAACAACATACAATTGGACCAAAGCCAGAGACAAGGGAGAGCTACATACAATTGGATTGGAATAGTTCATGGATGCAATGAAACATCACAACTAAATACAGCCTGGAAAACCTGGGCTTAAAATATCAACAAAGATACAACAAAAAAAGGCCAAAAAGAAGGGGAAAAGGTCTCAATTGAACGTGGAGATTGAACCACATAAACCCAATCAAATGATGGCTTAGCATAATTTAGCAATTGCAAGACCGTTTATAGTGGACTTTTTATAACTAGTTTATTTACTAAATCTAAATTTGGGCATTATATATATATATATATATATATTTATATACACTTACTGATGGTATGTATGTATGTATGTGCTCCCTATTGCATGTCTCATATACAAATTTTGTTTGACGGGTATTCAATTCATCAACTTCACCAGCAAAAAAAAAAGAGGTGAAGATCACAAGAAGAAAAAGAAGAAGAGGGTGAAAGCAAATCCAGTCTCATTCCTCCTTTTGGAAGCCCCCTGCAACTTCAACCAACTCCAACCCAAATAATCCTCTTTGTTTTATCTCTTCAAGGGTGAGCATAACAGTTATCGATCTTTATGATTTTTCCACCTGGCCTGTATATATGATATAACCTGAACCAGCCTCTTGATTATTTTTCCTGGCATGGGTTAGTTTTATATTTCCCATTAGTGAACCAGGTATCCCCCTGTAGTTATAGATTTTTAGCAAAATAGTTAAAGTACATAAATAAACTTTTCTGCTATAAATACAAGACACCCTTTTGATTCAGTGTTTTCAACCCAGGAGATCTACTGAATCTATATAGTTGCAGGCTTAATTTTTCATTTAACTACCCTATACAACTAGTCTTCTCAGAATTAATTCTGTCATCTATCATCTATCCCTCTCTGCCGTTTTATTTTCTTCAAACTGGTATATTTCTCTTTCCCTCTTTTGGTATTTTTTTTCTTACGTATAAAAAATTTAAATTTCCCCTTGTGTGAAATGCTAATCAAACCATCCATGACTATTAGGTATTAGCAATAACCAAATAACTCAAACCATAATGTCACCGTAAAAAATTAATGCAGCTTTAAATTACATCCATATCAACTCGAAAAGCTCGGATTCTAAAGATTAGCCTATTATTTGTTGCCTGCATAGAGTGTCTCAGATTGCTACCAGATTTGTTTTTATCAATATTAATTTCTAGAAATAAAAAGCATGTTCCATCTAAATTTATGCCTTTGAATAATCTGATTTTTACTTTAGTAGTATGAAAATTGTGATTCATCTGCTGTTTCATAGAATTTATAGAGGACTTTGTTTTCTGATTTTTGACTATGAACCTCTTTCAATATATTGATCTGATTTAGATTATGCCATTGCACTGCATTTGCATGCATTTATAGTTAAACTGACAGCTTATTCTACTTTTGGAAATCCCTTGTCCTCTTCTGTTTTTAAGGCTAAATGTCTATTGGACCCTAAAAATGAACTAGAAAGCAAGTAAACAAATGTAATAAGGGGTTTACCAATGCTGAGTATGCCATATTTATGGTACTGTGGATGTTTTTTTAAATTTATTTTGAACATCATTTTCATGATGGATAACTGACAAGTGGGTATTTAGCCATCTATATTTGTAATTCTGACTTTTTAATTGCTTGTAATTGTATAGTCACTGAAGGTCACATCATTTAGCAAGTGTTCTAACCACTAAATTGCTATCCCATCACCAAAAATGGTATGATTGACTGTTTAATAAATTACACCTTTGCTTTTTGTTTCCATCCTCTTATATATTTAATGATTGATTGATGATTTAAATTTCAAGTGTGTCAGTTTGTTAAAAAAGATCCTCTTATGATTTCCTTTGTTTTTAGCTTGTCATAGGCAAATGCTATTGGTTGAGAAGGACGTGTGGTGACATTCAATTTGGTTGAGGCTGCTGAAGAATTTTTTGCTATAATTGCGTCTACAGCTCAAGTAAACAAGCCTGTAAAGCACTAATTTTATAGCTTTCTGAATTTTATAGCTCTAATTTATGGTTTCTTGGCATCTAGAATCAGTAGCATGAACATAATTTCATAGCTTTCTGAATTGTGTTGATTTTTCTCTCATGCATGATAGGGTCAGTTAGTTGATCTTTCTTTGAAATTATAATGAAGTTGTTGTACAAGTTTTCTGATTTTGGAAGTTATTAGTATTTTTAGGAATGGACAAAGGTAATTTGAAGTGGTGGATGTTTCTTAGATGGACTAAGGATTATGCAAAAGGCCTAGATGACTATATTAAACATGCTTTTTCAAGTGAAGCACAAGGAAATGAAATATGTTGTCCTTGTAAGGTTTGTTGTCGTCGAAATTGGTTAAGTGTAGACGCCGTTAAGGATCATATGATTGCAAAGGGTTTTCACCGAGTACCAGAGGATGAAGATCAAATAGAGGAACCTAGGGCAGTAAATGATGATAATGGTTATGCTTTTGATCAGAATATGGATGATTTGTTGCATGATGCTTCTAGAAATGGTCCGAATGAAGATGCTGAGAATTTTTATAAGCTAGTAAAAGAAGGTGAAGCGGAGTTGTATCCCGGTTGCAAGAACTTCTCAAAGTTATCATTCATAATTCAGTTGTTTGTTTATAAACGAGTCCATAAGCTGAGCAATGGCGCATTCACTGATTTGCTAAAACTATTAAAAGCCATGCAACCAGATGCTAGGTTGCCTAGTTCTTTTAATGAAGCCAAGAAGGTGCTCAAGCTCTTAGGTCTTGATTATGTCAAGATAGATTCATGTCCTAATGACTGCATGTTGTATTGGGAAGAGAGTTCTAAAGAGACCTCATGTCGTACCTGTAAAACTTCCCGGTGGAAATCAGATGAAATAGATGATGAAACTCGTAAGGTTCATCGTGTTTCGGCAACAATTCTTAGATATAAACCCATCAAGCCCAGATTGCAACGGCTGTTCATGTGTCCTAAGACAGCTCGCAACATGTCATGGCATGAAACTGGACGCCTAAAGGATGGGCATCTGAGACATCCAGCTGCTGGGCAAGATTGGCAGAAATTTGATTTGCTATACCCGTCATTTTCAAGAGATTCTCGCAATGTCAGATTAGGTTTATCTAGTGATGGATTTAACCCATATAATTCAATGAGTATTGTGCATAGTACATGGCCTGTAATACTAAGCACGTATAACTTACCCCCCTGGATTTCCATGAAATCAGAATATTTAATCTTAGCTTTACTAATCCCTGGACCTTCTTCCCTTGGCAACACCATAGATGTATACTTGCAACCATTGGTGAAGGATTTAAAAGAGCTATGGGAGTGTGGAATAGAAACATACGATGCTTCAAGAAACCAAATGTTCAATATGCATGTAGCCCTGTTGTTTACAATAAGTGATTTTCCAGGTCTGGCAATGCTATCTGGGTGGAGCATAAAAGGATCCTTGGCCTGCCCTGTGTGTCACTATGAGAATCGTTCACAATATTTGAAGCATAGTAGAAAGATGTGCTACACAAAGCACCGTAGATTTCTGAGAGCGAATCACCCATATCGTCGTAATATGAGAAATTTTGATGGGCAAATTGATACAGACTTGGTTCCAGTTCGCTTGTCAGGGGCTGAAACTTTGGAGTTGTTGGCTGGATTTAAAAATGAGTTTGGAAAGACAAGATTGAAAAAGAAGACCAGCAAGAGGAGGAAAGGGGAGAGTACTAAGAAAACAGAGGAAATTTGTCCATGGAAAAAGAAGTCGATTTTGTTCAATTTACCTTACTAGATGCATATTAATTGTTGTCATTGCCTCGATGTCATGCATATAGAGAAGAACTTTTGTGATAATATTATCGGGACATTGTTAGATATTTCCGGGAAGATAAAGGATCATCTAAAAGCACGTTTGGATCTCCAATACCTTAATTTGATGCAAGAACTTCAGTTAAAATCAATCAATGATGGAGAACACATGGAAATTGATAAGGTTCGTTTTTGGATGACGGTACCTGAGAGAGTCCGATTCTGCTCTATAATTAAGAATGCCAAGTTACCTCAAGTGTGTGATTCCAACATTGCACGATGTGTTAATCTCCAACAAAGAAAAATTATGGGGTATAAAAGTCATGATGCCCACTTTTTGATGCACTATTTACTTCCTATTGTTGTTAACCAAACGTTGCACAAGGATGTTGCAGCTCCACTCATAAGGTTGTGTGCTTTTTTCAAGGCAGTTTGTTGTAGAATTATTGACCCAGATGAGCTGGATTATCTACAGGATGAGATTGCTGAAGTTCTTTGTGAATTTGAAATGATTTTTCCTCCCACCTTTTTTGACATAATGGTGCATTTGCCTATCCACTTAGTTGAAAAGATCAGACTTGGAGGACCTGTTGCTTCTAGATGGATGTATCCGATAGAAAGGTATCTTAGAAAGCTAAAGTCTTTTGTTCGAAATAGAAGGGTAGGCCTGAAGGATCAATGGCTGAAGCGTATTTAGTAGAAGAATGTATTACCTTTTGTGCTAGATATTTGTATTAAGGATCCATGGAGATCAGCCAATTAGTGAGCATACAGACCCTCAAATTATTTTTCCAAAGATGGGTTATCCAATCATGGGCAGAGGGAAGAGAAAAAAGAAAGAACATTACAATATTGATCTTATAAAGTGGGGTCAAGCACATGGTATGTGTTATTCAATTGCGACAACGAAGAAGTTGAAAAATACATTAGGTAACATACTTTCTCTGAGCTGTATTTTGCAGATTAGTGGTACTGTTTTTTAAAAGTTTTTGAGGATGGAATAAGCTTTTTCTGATTCATGTTTGTATTTTGATATAGTGAACATGAAGTGCTTGTTAGTACCAGAAATAAAAGGAGATGGGATAGTTACCAAAGCCATAGTAACGATTTCATAGATTGGTTTAAGGAAAGAGTTGAGTTTCAGTTGGATCAAGGTGAACAAGTGCCTGGTTTTATAAAGTTATTATCTGCTGGACCTTCATTCAGTATTAAAAGATATAGTGGCTACTCTATAAATGGCTACAAATTTCACACTATGAAGCGTGATAAAAATGGTATGACTGATAATAGTGGAGTCACATTGTCAGCCTTAACTCCAAGCTTTGCTAGTACTAAAGATCAGCACCCTATTGTGGGAGATGTCGTATACTATGGTTCAATTGAAGATATCATTGAGATGTTTTATGAAGATAAATTTAGTGTCATCATATTTCAGTGTATTTGGTTTCAATCTGAGGAAGATTCTCATGGACTTGCTCGAATTAATCGAAAGAAGTAGATTTCACAACATGATCCATTTATACTGGCATCTCAAGCATCTCAAGTTTTTTATGTACAAGACCTAGAAGCTGCTGATTTGTATTATGTTGTAAGAAATCTTCCTAGAGAACATTTTGATTATGAAGACAACAGAATTGATGAAGTTGCTGATAAGTATTGGAGAGAACCTCATTGGTCTCATCGAAGTAGTTCTGACAATCCAGATGGTGATGTAGAGATTAGTCGTACAAGAGAGGATGTACAAGCAACAATAGTTGATTTGTCCGGAAATGTTGTAGATGGTCTTAACTAGCTAGGTGTTCTATATAATTATGTGGCTTTGTTTAGGGCATATTATGTGATTTGTTGAGTTGTACGTGTAAGCTTCTTCTTATTGTTCAAAACTCTATGTTCTGGTTTTATACATGTACGCTTCTCATTTCAATGTAAAACTCTGTTCTGGTTTTCAATATTATTATGTGGCTTTGTTCAAACCATATTATGCCATTTGCTGTTTTTTATAGGTAAGCTTGTCTTTATAATTTAAAACTTTATGTTATTATGTGGTTTTCTACGTTCTGACCTATTTTGTATTTTTTTGTTGTAACAGATGGGGCACCAGAAAAATTCCTATACACAAAGTGAGAGCATGAATGCATACGAATTGGCTAGGATGAAAAGACTACAAGCCAATGATGCTGTAATGAAATCTAAGGGTTTTAAGAAAAATGTGTTCAGCAAGTCTCTGCAATAAAAGGTTACTACAGTTTCAGAAAATATATTGTTCGTGGCGTGTCTAGTTTATGATACTCATATGCATCTAGTATTTGCATTTTCTATGTGGTGATGATCTAGTTGTTTGTGGCGCCAATGGCCTGCTTTGTGGCCCCATGTAGCTGCATAGCTTCTGAGTTTTCTGACTGATAGCCATTGCATATGTCTTAGCCTGTGTAAAATGTTTCTATGCCATACCTCCTATATAGCCTGTGTAAAAATACATATTTTAAAAATCTGTTATAATCCTTATAGAGTCTTGCATTAGACATCTGCAACAAGTTATTAAGGTGGTCTCTCTTAATGTGATTTTTCTTGTTTATATTTTGCAGGCTCATTTGGCTCCTAGTGGATCTCTTATACCCCCCACTGTAAGTCCCCCCCCCCCCCCCCCCCCAGGCACATGACATATGTTTCTTTTACTTTGCTTAATTCTGAACTGAATGAATTTAGTTATGTTGCTGATTTATTCTTGTTTAAACATATTTTTTAGAATGTTATATTTTTTCCTAAGAGCACTTTTTAGTCCCTTAATGTGATTTTTCTTGTTTATATTTGCAGGCTCATTTGGCTCCTAGTGGATCTCTTATACCCCCCACTGTAAGTTTCCCCCCCTGAAGCACATGACATATGTTTCTTTAATTTGCTTAAATCTGAACTGAATGAATTTAGTTATGTTACTGATTTTTTCTCACAATGTTTCTGACCAGAACTGAATTTTTAGGCTTGCTTACTTTTGCTAAATGGTGATTTCTTTTGTACCACTAGCACATAGAACATTAAGAAGATGCATGTTACTGATTTCTCCTTTCATTCCAATTGATGCAGATTACTGAACAGAAATGAACTTGTATGTTTTCTTTTTTAATGCTAAATGGTGTTTAATCATGTGTGCAGGCTCCAAGGGATATGAATTGTTCAAGAGGTAACGCTGAAGATGAAACACCTACCCAAAATTTATCCATGGCCGAATTTCGAAAGTTGAGAACCAAAAAGCGACAATTGAGAACAAAGACGGCTAAGACTAATCAAGAACAAGAAAAGCGAGCGAATTTGGCCCTTCATAAAGAAAGTGGAGTGAATGAGCAATCTCTTCACAGTCAAGCAAATCCGCCAACTCAACATGCTCAGAAGGATCAACAACCAGTCCAGAATGCAGCCCAACAACAAACAAGTAAAAAAGACAAAATGAATCATCTCAGAGAAGCTATTGTGCTCCAGGGTCTGTGAGTCGATACCTAACCATGAAGAAAAGGCAATGTGTGAGTGGTCTAATATCAATAACATCTGCGATATACCAGAACCAATACATGACTCAAATTTATTGGATGATGAGACAATGCTGTCAGAAGAAGGTGATGAAAACTTTGCTGATATTGCAACAGATGAAATAAACATGTCAGTTGAGAATGAAAATACAGGTAATAGTTGTACATTATTTGTGTTGAATGGAAATTAATGTGCATGTTAGAATAAATACAACTGGTTGATGTTAATCGGTTGATGAAAACATACCTGATATTTCCTAATGTTCGGAACCTGTATTGTTGATGTTTGGCAAACACTAAAAACTTTGCTGATTGTTCAACTTTTTTTGATCTCCTATACTAAATTAGTTGCAGAGAAAACAAAGAAGCATCGAGGGAGGACTATTTTGGCAGATGTATATGCACGTATTGCAGACGAACGTGAAGCTGTTGTTTTAAATCATCTAAAACAAGTGGTCGGGCCTACAAGAAAAATAGCAAGAAAGTTTGCTAGCTTCCTGGGAACTGTAGCTTCCTGTTTTATTTTTTGGGAGAATTTTTAAAACCCTAGTTCCATATGCAATTCTATATATTGCATATGCCTAGCCTCTTTATTTTGCAGTGTATTTTGATAAGAGAACTTAGGTTTCTCTTCCTGTGCCTTTGAGACTTTCATTGTGGGTGTTTCATTTATACAAGTGTTTGTCAAGCTTGATTTACTTCTCTTGTGTTCGTGTGTGTTTGATTGCAATTGTGTTTATTGTTTGTGTTGTGTTAACTAGAAGATTGTTGTGCGAGTTCGTGTGAGAGACGAGCAAGGATTGTTGTGATTTACTCTTTTCCAAAGTCCAGATCCATAATCGCTTCCAAGGCCGACGATCTACCCAGGTTGTCGAGCATCAAGTGGTATTAAGAGTCATTTGACTTTCAGTGCAAGTTGTAATTCAATTTGTGCTAGAAGATTTTGTGCAAGTTGGAGGTTCTGAAATTTTCGAAAATTTCAGAGGTATTTTTGAAATTGCACATTATTGTACAAAATTTCGATACGAGTTTAGGCATATAAGATGCGTCCAAATCAAAGTTCATTTGACCCTCGAAAACCTTGAAATACTAAATAGTACTTAATTGTGAAACCCTATTCGCCACGGATGTTCTTTGTTTGCTTGCTGCGCAAGATTAGTGCTTCTACTTCTATTCAATGTCTCAAGCTGTTATTCCAAATCAAATTGATCTCTTTTATGGAGATTATGATCCTTATTGGTACTTTATTTGGGAAAACAAGACTAATTCTTTCATGGATTATCATTGTTATGATGGTGTTGATGGTTTCTATGTTGTTACAAGTGTCTTTCATGGTGATGCTTATTAATTATTGGTGGATTAATGATGTTCATCAACGTCGTCTTAGTGGTCGAGAAACAATTGTTTGTTGGAACCAACTCAGATTTGTGAAGAGAAGGAAGTTTGTTCCAATTGAGTATGCTAGATGAGTGGAGATGTACAACAAGTGTAAGCAAGGGTTTACTCGTTCGCCTCTTGCATATTTCATGGAGCTTGAAGAGTTGTTTGATTTTGCCGGTATGTCTCTTAGTCCTGAACATCTTTGCTCTCATTTCTATGATGGTTTGAATACCATATACCAAGAAGTCTTAGAGCACCAACCGAGAGATGACGTGAATGAGTTGGTTCGGGTTGCTATGAATTTTTACTATTGTGTTCAAAGGGATTTGGAACGTGAACTTGCATGGATTGCTCAAAGAATGGCTCCACCTAAATTGGAGGAGGAGAAATCAGTTTCCTTAGTTGAGGAGGGAGTTGCCACCACAGTGGAAGTTACGAGTCATTACCTTGCATCGATCGTAATCTTTATTTATAAAAAGTCTATATAAATGAATATGATCATAATCTCACAAAAAATCTGAATGATGTATTCTACAGAACTGTTATTTATATATAAATTTTATTTATATTGTATATATAAGAGCAATATACTATTTATACTTAAGATAATATTATGTTAAAATTTTTGTTTGTATGGAGATTACAATAGTTTCTTATACATTCAAAAAAGTGGAACCACCGATAATATTATATTTTTATTTTAAAAGAGCGTATGGAGGTTGAGAATTGTATTAACTCTAGTATTAATCTTTTGAGAAATTGCTTGATAGCAAGGTGGAAGATAAAGACGAGAGAAGCGAGGAGTGATTTTGAGAAGTTTGGGATAAGTGTCAATGTTACTAGCTAGGATTATATCTAGACAATTTTGTATAATTTCCACTTACTCTGAATAAAATTGTACCCTTTTATATCTCTTTCATTTCAATCGGATGCTGTTGACGTCAGCCCTTGCTTCCATTCCAAAGAAAATAATTTTAACCTTGAACCACATGAGTAGACCTGTCAAAAGCTGATCCGACCCGTAAACCCGACCCGACCCGACCTAAAATTTTTGGGTTTCAACCCGAAAATTTAAACCCGAAACCCAGTTTGAACCCGAACCCGGTAAACCCGAAAATTTATGGGTTAGGGTCGGGTCAAACCCGCTGGGTCAAGAAATCTATAAGGCAGAAAACTTATATTAGAATACACTCTAATATAATAAAATGACAGATCGACGGGTAATTGTGCACCCAAATGTTTTAATATGCCCAAAGCTAAATCCGACTTTTAACAAAAATGCAACTTAAATTAGATAACTTTTCCGCTTTCTCCAATCTCTCCATCTTTCTTGCTCTAGTCTATAAGGAGATTTAACACTTGAAGAACGGTCACAGCGACAAACTCACCTAATCTAGTACATTGTTCTAAGCTATATGATATGACTTGTTTTCAAACGGGGGATGAGGTAGAAATTAGACATGTATAGAGCTATCAAAAGAATTAAAAGCCAAAATTTATATCATTATATGATAGCTACATAGTTTACGTTCTTATGACATCTGAATATGTATATAGTATACAAATAACATTGTCCATAATCTCTTATCAATATGATTTATCGCTCTTTTGTTATCTATACGAGTATAAAAGGGCACAAAACATTATAATTTGTCACTGAAAGGTAATATATTACCAATAAAGAAGTACACTTCTTTGATGTCTTATTATCGAGAAGAGAAAACTTGATATAATAATATACTTTATGATTATAAAGCTAACGTATTTGTTCAAGAAAATTTTTTACTTAAAGAAGACTAAATAATTCTTATAATCTATTTGTTCTTAAAAATTCTTACCTAAACCTTCAATTTTTTTATATTTTTTATAATTTAATACTAAGTAGTTTTTTTTAATGACGTCATTGACCCGTTGGTCAACCCGAACCAGCCCGGTAACCCGCCATGATCCGAACCAGTTCGACCCTTGACCCGATTGACCCGAACCCAAACTTAACCCGAACCCAAAACGACCCGACCCGAACCCGCCCGACCTAACCCGTTCGACAGGTCTACACATGAGTCATGACACTATCACCGGATTCCTCAAAATTAGGTAAAAATAGAGTTTGAGGAAATCTACTCATGAACCGATGAACCATGTATTTTTTTTTTTTGAATAAAAGGTTAATTGTAATAAAAACGAGGCGATTACAAAAACGATAGCAAGCTAGCTATTTACATCAACTCCACTATCAACTCTCTCCAAAAACTTCCTAAGCTCACGAGATCTAGCAGCTACCTCTAATATGCCTAATACACATGAGAATGCACTCTTCAATGCTAGCTCTTTGTTGGTTAAACACAACAACATTTCTAGCTCTCCAGATATAGTAAATACACACACAATGACAATGATTCCATAGGTTGAACTTGAAGGAAGCTCTTCCCTGAAAATTTCTTGTGGTGTTGATCCAATCTTCAATGTTCTTGCTTCTTCTTCCAAAACGAGCCCACGCCAGAACTCTAGACAAAACAGTGGTGGAATATTGGCACTTAAACCACAAGTGATGGGTGGTTTCTTGGTGGTGATGGTTGTAGAGAAGACAGCAGTCTTCAGCAGATAAGCCCCAAGACTTGAGTTGTGCTCTGGTGCTAATGACATCATTAAGGATCTTCTAAGTAATGAAGGCCACTCTAGGAGTGTTTAATTGAGACCAAACTGCATCTGCCCAAGGGACACTCGCCCCTCTATTTCTCATGTTTTCATAAAGGCCCTTAGTGTCAAAAGTACCAAGCCTTGAGTTGATGATCAGCACATTCGGGCCATTGAGGGAGTCTGAGATTTCATCTCTCATTCTAAGAACAACTTTCCACATTGCACTTGAAGAGGTATTTGAAGTAACCTCCCATATGCTCTGGCCCCGGGTATAGTTTGTGGTGATCCAGTGATGCCAAATAGAGTCTGTATGATTGCTTACATCGTACAAGAACTCGGAGACATTGACTTTGTTCCATGAAGTTAAGTCTTTTAGGCCTAGGCCTCCTTCACTCTTAGGCCGACAGACCCTCTTCCAAGCAACAAGAGCTCTGCTACCATTGTTGCTACCACTCCATAAGAAGTTTCTAAGGCTTTTACTCAGATCATTAATCACAGCTTTGGGCAGAAGGAAAATTTTGCACCAATACTGGATAACTCCATGAAAAACAGCCTTGATTATCTCAAGTCTACCTGCATAAGATAGAGTCCTAGCAGCCCACGCATTAGCTTTGCCTCTGATTTTGTTCACCAGCGCAACATAATCTTTGCATTGGACACGAGAGCTGCACGAGGGCACACCAAGATATTTCACAGGTAGCTCACCACTACTCATGCCTAAAATTCCACAGATATCATCCTCATGCTCATTCCTCATCCCAGCACAGAAGACCTTAGACTTATTGAGATTCATATGCAATCCTGACAGCTCACCAAACTCATCCAAAGTTTCTCTGATGGTCTTAAAAGATGCATTAGAACCATGAGAAAAGATGAACAAATCATCTGCAAAGAAAAGGTTCACAATTTTAGCACGCTTACAGCCTGGGTGATGCTTGAAAGAGGCCTTGCTAGCAGACTGTCTGAGAGCTCTAGTGAGATATTCCATAATAAGCACAAACAGGTAGGGGGCCATTGATGGGTTCCGGATTGGAGGGTCAAAATTTAAATTTATAACCGAACCCCGTAGTAGTACAAGGGTAGGGTGTCGAACACACGGGAGTTCGTGCGTTGAGTGTACCAAAAAGACTAAAAAGGGGAAAAGAAAGGCAAAAACAAGGAAAATCAAAGGGAACTTCTCGGGACCGACTTTGGTCACCTCGGTCCGAGAAGGATCGATGAGAGTTTAGGCAGGACCGACACTGTTTGAAGTCGGGCCCGACGTCTGGGTAACTCGGTCTTGTCAAAATAGTAGATTGGTCTTGGGTTTTTGGGTTCCTTCCCTAACTAGACTTGAGTAATTCCACCCCAATTCAACCAATAAGTGTTGATCCTTATGAGATCGAGGTTGTTTGCCTTCGATCCCTCCACTCTACACATCGACCATAGGGGGTTTTCACCTTCCCTTCGATGCAAGGTCAAGTGATGGGCTCGAGATCGCTTTCGCTTACTCTTACCAATCACAAGCCCTTGATCCCTTGTTCTCACAAGAGAATTGAAGCCCAATGTAGAGAGGATTCATAGATCAAGCACTCAAGGCTATGGAATTGGGGGTTCACACCGAATCCTAGCTAGGGGTTTCCCCCATAGCCCAAGACTATGGAATCTACTCCATGTGGAAAGAGTAAAAAGCAATCAAATAGCAAAGCAAACAAATCTCAATCATCAAACTCAAATCCAACTCAAATTGCATTCAAATCAAAGGAATTCACAAGATCCAAATCTCAATTCCACTAAACACAAACAAAACAAGTTCTAACTCACAAATTCCTCCTAGAACTCCTACTCTCCACCGATTTCCTCTCTTCCTCTCTTCTTCCTTGCTCCTCCTTGCTCTCCAAGTCTTCCTTGAGCCTTTGAGAGTGATTAGATGTGTGTATTAGCCTCCTCTTTTCTCTTTAATTGTCTTCTCCTTTTAATTAGGGACCAAGGATTTCCAAAAATAGAAGAAGGGCAAAAGTGGTAGATCACAATTATGTGCCTTGGAGCCCAATCTTCATTTTGCCGACATGGACCGACACGGAGTACCTCGGGCCCGAAGTCGTCAACCTCGGTCCGAGCCTCCATAGTTCCAACTCGGGCCCGACTTGCTGGGCACGTCGTTCCGGGCCTCGATCCTCTTCTCTTCTTGGTTTTCCTTGAGTTCCTCTTCTTCTTTCTTAGCTCTTCCGCTCCTTTGCTCTTAAGCTTTGCTCCTCCTCAGAAACTCCTTCCAAACTTCCTCAAAACATGCCAATATATCTACAAAACACAACAAATTCGCATAGTCTCCGAATCTCATGGAAAATCGGAATCTAAGCTAAAAAGGGATAAAACTAACAAAGAAAGGAACAAAAGACACATATTTACAAGGGAAATTAACTACTAAAACACCACCAAAATGAGAGACATCAGCCATGGGATCTCCTTGCCTTAGCCCTCTCTTGGCCTTGGAGTGGGCACAGTGTTCCTGCCCAATTTTTATAGTGTATTGGCAGCTTGTAATGCATTGTTTGATCCAAGTCACCATGGTTGGATGAAAGTTCAAGTCTTCAAGCAGCTTAAATAAGAAGCTCCAGCTAACTCTGTCATAGGCCTTTCTCAAGTCAATCTTCATAGCACACCTAGGACTTATATGCTTCCTAGCATAGCTCTTAACAAGGTCCTGACACACAGCTATGTTGTGGCGAATGCTGCGTCCTTTGATGAAGGCTCCCTGGTTGATATCAACAATTTTTGGCAAAATACCTTGCATTCTGGCCACCAACATCTTGGATATGACTTTGTATATTACATTACAGCAAGAAATAGGACGATACTCACATATAGAAGTAGCATTGTCCACCTTTGGAATAAGAGCAATCACAGTGTTGCCAAGTTCTTTCAGCAGTCTACCGCTCGAGAAGAACTCTAGGACAACTTCAGAGAATTCATCACCTATGGTTGACCAAGCTCTCTTGAAGAAATGTGCATTGAAGCCATCAGGGCCAAGGGCCTTGTTCTTATTGATACTCCATAGAGATTTCTTGACATCATCCTTGCTGAATAGGCTTATCATGTTCTTACTGTCAAGATCATCCAGTAGGGGGCCATTCTTGACGATGTTCCTATCAGGCAGACCCTCAGGCCCCGGCTGGCCAAGGAAGTTATTGAAGTGGTTCACAATCATGGCCTTAATATCCTGATCATCATAGACAGTAATACCTCGGTCATCAATAAGGGAGC